>BLBF01000082.1:374253-435089 GCA_015471245.1 Laticauda colubrina
TTTTTTTTATCAATGGTTAGATGATAAAATACAATAATAGAGCATTATTATTATATCTATGAAGGGTTTTTAGGATTGATTTGTTATGATTATATGATATGTTATAGAATAAACTGTTTGAAGTATTGTTATCTCACAAAGCATGAATGATTAAAAGTATAGTCAGAAAAAGATTTTATTTTCATTTTTTTTGGTAACATTAGAATATGGATTGACAATATGAGTGGTTATACAATATAACTGTAATTGAGAGTATAAAATGATTGCACAAAACTGATGAACCAACCGATACACCGGAAGTATATATATGTTTTTTAATGTTTTGTATGTTTGTCTGTTTGTAGAAAATTAATAAAATTCTTAAAAAAAAAAAAAAGAAGTTATGAGAGCTTATCACTGGAGGTTTTCAAGGGGAGATTGGACTGCAATTTGTCAGAAATGGTATCGGATCTCCTACTTGGGGGGGGGGGGTTGTACTAGATGATCTATAAGGTCCCTTTCAACCCTATAAATCTGTCATCAGATGTGTAAAATATTTCATAGCTTCTCTTTGCAGAGCAGGTTAGCTTGGATATTTTGATACTCCTGGGCAGTCATCTTTTTATACAGTTTCCACCTGGATTTATGCAAAGTTGGCATCACTTTCACTTTTCATTGAAACGATCACAGCTTTACAACTCACAAAATTGACAATCTCACATCAAAGAACCCTCAGAGATCCAGTTTTTTCTCCACTATGGTGTCCTTCTTTCTTGTTGTCCTCACATTGGCTATCTTCTCTTCCAGTGTGTTTGTTTTGCCATTTTTTTCTATCTTTTGCTTTTCCTTCATTGAACTGAACTTCTTAACAATAGCGGTGAGGTTCTAACACTTATCCAGTTCTGTTCTTCTTTGTTTAGGATGCTTCTCCAAGCTGGTCCTGACAAAGTCAGATCCAGTAGTGAAAAAAACCAGAAGAATCCCATAAACTGACTTGCTCCATCACTGGATTTGATATTAACAATAACTGGATGAGTTGGATCAGACATAAACCTGGCCAAGGATTGGAATAGCTTGTTTATTATTACAGCTCTGTACAACCATCATATGCCAATTATCCAAATACAATTTACTGCTTCCAAGGACAGTTCCAATTTCTATCTGCAAATGTGAAATTTAAAAATTGAGGACACATCAATATATTACTGTGGTGGGGAGACCCAGTGAAAGGAGACCTTATACAAAATCTCTTCACTGTAATATTAATGTATTGCCAAAAGGGTCACCAGAGAAGTACTAAATTATTGTTTCACATTTGGAAGAAAATCAAGGAAGGGTAGTGGAGTAGCAAATCAAAAGAAAATTACCAGGAACACATACTATAATTCAGTGGTGGGATTCAAAATTTTATTACTGGTTCTGTGGGCATGGCCTCATGGGTGTGGCTTGGTGGGCATGGCGGAGAAGGATACTATAAAATCTCCATTCCCATCCTACTCCTGGGGAAGGTTACTGCAAAATACTATTCCCTCCCCACCCCATTAGCCTGCTTTCTAGCTCTGTTCTCCTGTGCAGAGCAATAGTTAATTGCATGCCTTCTGCTCAGTTTTGTCTCCCAATGACTGCCAGGACAAATCATAGCATATTTTTTCTTGGCAATATTTTCAGTATTGGTTTATTTATCAGTTATACTTGTTTTCTCCTTGGATTCCATACAAATATCTCTGAGACTGCTGAAGAAGGAGGACTATTTCTATTCTTGATTCCCATTGTTTTCTTTTAAAAGGGGGGAGGGAGGGAGAGAAAATTAGAGGGGTTGAGATAATTTAAAGAGGAAGAGAATGAAGTTCAAGAAATGGAGTGGAAAAATGTGGGGGGGATATGAAAGATAATTTTCTTGCACGAATCCTCTCCTGTTTTTTCCTACTCAGAAAAGATCCATTTTTCATTGTTGAAATGCACTGCATGATCCAGTAGATATTCTGAAGCATTCTGAGATTGCTGATCTATGAGGGATCTTATTGATTCATTCTTCAATGGGTGACCAGAAAAAAAACCTCCTTTTCCCCCTTTTTTACTCTCTTTCCTGTATATACATGCTGATTTTTCTTTACTCCCCCACCCTCCAGTGCTATGATGAACTATCTCTCCTCTCTCAATCTCTCTTTATGATGTTAATAAATATGTATACCTGTGGAAAGGAAAATTGATTGTTGTAACTGATTGTTAAATAATTGAATTAACTGATCTAGTTGATTTATTAACAATAGTGATAGTTATACTTTGATTAGATATTTTGGAAAAATAGTAAGAACATTAAGTATTATTTAATTAATAAAGGATTTTACATATTAATATTGCAATTCATTGTGTGATCATTCTAAATATTTAATTAATCCACCTGGGAATGAATGTAATATTGTTTGTGTTTCAGAATATTCAAAATAAGGTTATATAATACATTATAATATTTAAATATAGTTGGTTTTGGGTATAATATTTATAAATATTTTTTCTATTATGTGGAAGTTATGTATAGAGGCTGAGCATTAAGGCCTTACAAAATTATATATGTGATTTAGAATTTGGATTTAAAATAATATGGTGATAATATCTTTATCTACAAGAACCTATCCTACAGTAAATTGCCAAAGAGTACAGATATCTAGCAGATAGATAGATTAAGTAATTAGATATCAGTCAATCCTAATATAGAGATTCTATTATATTAATTATATTTGGGATAATATAATTAATATATTACAACAACAGTAATAAATCTTAAAAGAAATGACTTCCACAACAACTACAACTCTGAAAACTGGAAGAAAGGTCACCCCGACATTAACAACCATGTCAGCAATAGCTTCGCCCATGGCACAAAAAACCATTGAAGAAACATTACCAGTGGAGATACAAGCTAACACCTCAAATGCCAACATCCAATCAATTCTGCTTACTTTACAGGAATCAATGATAAAGCTGCAAGAAACAATGATGAAAAACCATAATGAGATGAGAGCACATATAAATGAATTAAAAGAGGAGATGAGGAAACTAAAAGCAGAAATGAAAGCGCATATCTCCAAAGTAGAGGACAAAATTGGATTATTACAGCAGGCCTTGCAGAAAAATGAAGCAACCATAAAAGAGGTAGAGAAAAGGATAGAACAAACTGAAAGGAAATTAGAAAGGGTAGATGAACAATTAAAGAATGTGAGTAAAGAAATGGAGAACTCACTGGTCTACCGAGAGATGGATAAGGCTGCTTTCATATTTGAGATTCCAGAATATAGTGGAATCAAAAGAAGAAGACTTGGAACAATTAATGGCAGGAGTGTTGGCAGGACTATTGGAAAAGGATAAAGATGACATCTTGAGGGAGTTTGATGAAGTTTACAAGGTTGGCACTAATTATGCGAGACAGCACAAATGCCCAAGAGAAGTCCATATACGATTTGCAAGAAGGAGTGTCCAGGACATCATATAAAGGATGTCAAGAGATGAATCAATCACATACAAAGGCAAAGAAGTCTTGGTTTTCAAACAAATACCAAGATGACTAAGAGAACAAAGACAAGATTATAATTTTTTAGCGTCTTACCTAAATCAGAAAAGAATTGTATTTAAATGGTGAATCCTAGAAGGAATGTTAGTTTTGTGGGATGAGAGGAGAATCAAAATAGACTCCATGGAAAAGGCCCAGGAATTTTATGAACAGTTGGTAGGCCCAGAAGATCAGAGCAGTAAAGATAAACTGGAAATGAAATCCCAGGAAGATCAAGGCTATCATAAGAACAGAGACAAAATTTTAGGAAACCAAGAAAATACTCAATTACAACAGGAGAGAGAAGAAAGTGGGACACATCTTCAGGCACAAGGAGAGACTGGAGCAGTCACAAGACAAAGAGCGAAACAGAACTAATTAAATGGAAGAAGAAAAGAAACTATTATCAATTAATATAAATGGTTTAAAGTCAACGATAAAAAGGAAAAGGATAATAGCCAAATTAATCAAACAAAATTCTGATATAATATGTCTACAAGAAACTCATATGAAGAAATCAGATGAAAAATACTTAGAATGCCCGAAATTAGGGAAGCTATTCACTGCACCAGAAAATGCAGGGAAAAAGAAAAGGATTGCAGTGTATAAAGAGGATATGAAAGCAGATTTAATATGGTCAGATCCTAAGGAAAGAACTCTGGTTTTGCAGATCTGGATTAATGACATCCCAATTCTCTTAGTGATAATCTATGCCCTGAATGGAGAACAAAAAGAGTTTTTTAAGCATCTTTACAGAAAAATAGTAGGATTGGAAAAAAGAAATACTTGTATTATAGGGGACTTTAATTCTATTGCTGATTATCAAAAGGACCACAGTAATGTGGGAAGGAAAAAAAGGAAAAAGAGAGAGCTTCCCAAAATATGCATGGAAATGATGAAGGAGTTAAATTTGACTGATATATGGAGAAGATTAAATCCTGAGAAAAAACAATTTACATTCTATTCAAATCCTCATCAAATATGGACACGAATTGATATGGTATGGATGAATGGGGAAATAGCAAATGAGATAAAAGGGATTGAAACCTACCCAATGAATGGGCAGATCACAATCCAATTCAGATAATATGGAAGGGTAGGAAAAAACCCAAGAAGAGGTGGACATTAAATACTCAGTTAATAAGAGAAAAAGAATATACTAACAAACTCAAGGAGTAATTAAACTATTTTTTAAAGGAAAATAATAATGAAGCAAGTATGAAACAACACTTGGGATACAATGAAGGCAGTAATAAGACGTATAATCTCTCATAACACCAAGAGGAACAAAGAAAAATACACCCAGCAAAATTATTTACAACAAAAAATTAAGGAATTAGAAACTCAATTAGAGAACCCAAAGGATTTAAAATTGCAAAATCAGATAACAATAATTAAACATAAATTGAATTTAATTGAACAAGAGAGAATGATTATAAATCTGAATACAACTAGACAAACTCATTTTGAACATGCCAACAAGCCAGGGAGATGGCTATCATATAGATTTTAAAAAAGGAAAGAAAAAAGATTAATTTATCAGTTAATAGATGGAAAGGGAGACATACAACAAGGGATAGAACAGAAAAAAGAAATTGCCCATAAATATTTTGAAGAGTTATATAAAAAGGAAGAAGTTAACGAAGATAGGATAAGAAACTATTTAGATGAAATGAAGGATAAAGCAACTGGGAAGAAATGGAAGATTATTAAACAAAAACATTACTTAGTTCAAATTGAAATCAGCAGTAGCGAACCAGAAAACAACAAATCCCTGGGACCAGATGGAATCCCAAGGGAGCTGTACAAATAGGACCTCTTAGGGTGAAAGTTTTTAATGACGTCTTATTGGCAGCCAGGATGCCAGACTCATGGAGGGGGGCATTGATTTCACTGATCCCAAAGGAGGATTCAGATCTCTGACATATACCAAATTATAGGCTGATTTCTTTGCTAAATATTGATTACAAAATATTTACTTCTATTATAGCAAGTAGACTAAAAAGAATTTTAAATGAGCATGTACATGAAAACCAAAATGGATTTTTCCCGACCAGACAAATCAGGAATAATTCAAGAATAGTATTAGATGTTTTAGAATATTACGAAGCCCACCATGAAAAACAAATAGCACTTATATTTTTAGATGCAGAGAAAGCCTTTGATAACTTAAATTGGCAATTTTTATCCAAAAAAATTATAATATGAATTTAGGCACCAAATTTGAAAATATTATGATAACCATTTATGATACACAACAGGTGAATATTATAATAAACGGGGAATATACCCGCCCAATAAAAATAGAAAAAGGAGTCAGACAGGGCTGCCCACACTCACCCCTGCTCTTCATATTATCACTAGAAGCATTATTAATGTGAATTAGACAGAACCCAAACATAAAAGGATTAAAGGTTAAGAAAGAAGAATATAAGTTGCAAGCGTTTGCGGATGATATTATTTTTTTCATTGAAGAACCAATAGAAAGAGGACAAAAAATGATGATTAAATTAGAACAATTTGGAGCAGTAGCAGGACTAAAAATTAATAGGAAGAAAACAAAATTAATGACTAAAAATTTAACAGAAAAACAGAAATTAGAACTAGCAGAAGTTATGGGACTACAAGTGATAAAGAAAGTTAAATATTTCGGAATATGGTTGACAGCACATTGCAAGTCACTAAAGGAAAACAATTATGACAAATTAATGCAACAGATAAAAAAGGATTTAGAAACATGAGGAAAACTGCAACTTTCACTATTAGGCAGGATTGCTGCTATTAAAACGAATATTCTTCCAAAATTCCTCTATATATTTCAGACGATTCCAATTAAAGTACACAAAAAGTTTTTTGAAGAACTTAACAAAATAACTGCAAAATTCATCTGGCAAGGGAAAAAAACCTAGAATAAACTTAAAAACAATGCAGGACATGAAGAGCAAGGGAGGGCTGGCACTCCCGAATTGGGAGTTGTATTATAGTGCGGCGTCTTTAGTATGGTCGAAGGAATGGGTGAATTTAACCAATAAGAGAATATTATGCTTAGAAGGCCATGTCTTAAGGCCCTGTCACACTGCCCAACGGATGCAAAACAGACACAACGGATGAGAAAAATGTTCCATCCGTTGTTATCCACTCTCAGAAGGGGCAAAAATTTGCATAACCGGAGCAGATAACACAGACGCGGGGAGGACGCAGGGTGGATGGAAAGCGGATGTGGAACGGAAGCCCAGCGGATGGAAGCGGATGGGAGCGGATGGCACATCCGCGAGGCTTCCAGGGGACCTCAGCAAAGTGAACGTGGAAAGGATACAGCAGATGCACAGCGGATACACAGCGGAAGCCTAGTGGATGCCGAGCGTTAATTGCGCATGCGGGGAGGATGCATTGCGTCAGCCCCGCAGATATAACGGAAGCAGCTCGGAAGCAGGTCTCCATATAGAGGAAAGAACTGCTGCCAGACACATCGACTGCCTTGCCTGTCCTGCCTGCATGTCTGCCTGCATGTCTGCCTGCAAGGCTTGCTGCCAGCCTTGCTACCAGCCTTGCTGTCAGCCTCCCTGCCAGCCTTGCTGTCTGCCTGCCTGCCAGCCTTACTGCCAGCCAGTCTGCCTGCCAGCCTTGGTTCATGCCTGCCTACCAGCCTAGGTGCCTGCCTGCCTGCAAGCCTCCCTGCAAGCCTTGGTGCCTGCCTGCCTGCCAGCCTTTCTGCCAGCCTTGGTGCCTGCCTACCTGCCAGCCTTAGTACCTGCCTTGGTGCCAGCCTCCCTGCCAGCCTTCCTGCCAGCCTTGGTGCCTGCATCCCTGCATGCAAGCCTTCCTGCCAGCCTTGGTGCCTGCCTCCCTGCCAGCCTTCCTGCCAGCCTTGGTTCCTGCCAGCCTCCCTGCCAGCCAGCAACCCCACAACCATGCGGAAGCACAGCAAGCCTCAGCCATCTGCTGCCAGCCCTTGCAAGAGGAACAGGGCTACCATCCCACCCCCTGGCCCTCACTCTGGTTCTGCTGGGGCTTCTGCAGCAGAGGCTCACTCTTCTGGGGCTGGGGTTTCTGCTGCTTCTGCTTTTGGAGGAGCTGATGACAAGCACTCCAGCACCAGCCACCTCCACAGCACCTGCACCCTTCACCCCTGAGACTGAGCGACCAAGAGGAGTGCCAGAGATTCATTTTTGTCTTAGAGCTTGTTGTTAATAAAGTCTATTTTTGATTCACAAACTTGCTTCATTTCTTTTTTTTAATAAAGTCTTTTAAAAATGGTTTAAGCCTTTGCATGTTGTGGGATGGGTAAGGATAGCAGTGGGATGGGTTGAGATAGCTGTGGATTGGGCAGGGATACCTTTGGGATGGGTAATAGCTGTGGGATAGATAAACCTCCAGTGAAAGCATAGTGGGACTGGATGGTCTACCCTCCAGGGTGCCACACCTATGGCCCTTTATTATCAATAACAATCTAATCATTGATCCACACATTTCAACATAAACACAACTCTTTATTAAATGCCCTGTTCATTGTAGGGCCACTCAACATACATGGCACAATCTCACCCGTGTGATGAGATAGCCTCAAGGAAGCATCCATTAAGCATCTATCATCCTGTCTTGCCACTCCACTGCTCCACCAGTGTTTCAGGAGGTTGCGTTGCTTCTTCCCTTCATGTGAGGCTCTGTTGGGGCCTTGCACATCGTCAGTATCTATCAGGTTTTGCCCTTGCCTCCATTACCCAGGCTCCATGTCCCCATTGCCTTGTTGGAGGTCCACGAGCCTGTTCTGCAAGACTGGGAAGCGGGTGTGCATGAGATTGTGCAGGATGCAGCAAGCTTCCATGATCCTCCTCACGGTCTCTGGGCGATGCTGCATGGGGTGAGAAGTACCTGGGACCTATTGGCCAGGATGCCAAAGGCGTTCTCCACCACCCGCCTTGCCCTGGACAGCCTGTAGTTGAAAATCCTCTCTTCATGGGTGAGGAGCCTGGAAGTGTAGGGCTTCATGAGCTAGGTTGTGAGGGAAAAGGCGTCATCCCCCACGATGAAGTAGAGCACATCTTGTGTGTCGTTGGGCAGGGGTTCTGGATCTGGGAAGCCCACAATGAGGTTGTGTTCCAGCTACTCCTTGAGGGGACCAGTTGCCTGAAGCATCGATGTACATGAACTTGTAGTCAACATCGACCATGGCGAAGAGGATGATGCTGAAGAAGCCCTTGTAATTGAAATAAGTGGACCCCGACTTGGCTGGAGCTTTTCAGGCCACGTGCTTGCCATCTATGGCTCCAACGGTGTGGGGGAAGTTCCACTTCTGATACCACTACTCTGCAACTTTCTTCCATCCTTCTTCAGTGGAGGGGCACTGGAGGAGCTCCTCCTTGTATTCTTCGATGATGGCCTGCACCACTTCTCTGACCACAATGCTGATGGTGTTTGGTGGCACCCTCCAGCCATATTGCATGCTGCTGTAGGTGGTCCCTGAGGCCAGGTGGCGCAGAGTGAGTGCCACCTTGAGCCCAGGTTCCAGGCTGGGCTGGAAGTTGGTGTTTGCCTTGGTCAACCTGGGTGTCAGCCGCTGCACAACTTCGTCAAACATGGCTGGAGGCATCTTCATGAAGTTTTGGAATGCACGAGGGTCTTCGTTCCTCAGCTCCACCATCAGCTTGTTGTACAGTCTGTCCTCTGCTCTTCTGGTGAACCATCTTCGTACCCAGACTTCTTGGCCACCCCTTTTTCTTCCCATAGTAGAGTTCACAGAGCCTGTAGATGGCTTCGCACTGTTGCAGAAGGATGGTGGCTGCCAAAAGAACTGTGGTACGATCCAAGGTGGACACGACTGGATGCTGTGGAAGAGGAAGAGGCAGACAAAGGCTGCAGAGGTCTGCAGCTGGGCTGCTGGTCTGAAAGTGAGATCCAGATATGTTGCTCCCCCTTTTTATAGGCAGCATAGGTGTCCCTTTGCATCCTCTAGGCATCCTCTAGACATCCTTAATATCCAAGATAGGTCCCCTCTGCAAACGTTTTTTCCGTTTTAAATGCTTTGTTTCCATGCTGCATCCATTCTGCATCCGTTCTGCATCTGTTCCACTTCCTCCCTACGTCCGAGTGGATGGAGTTGCGCAGATGTGCAGCGGATGCCTAGAGGATATAGCAGATGCAGAACGGATGCATAGTGGATGCGTAGCGGATGCATAACGGACGAATGGGATACATTTTCTGTGCAAAAGTTTTGAGCAGCTCAAAACTTTCTGAGTGGATGAAACGTCAATAAACGGATGCTGGACGGATAGAGAGGAAGCAAAACGGAGGCAGTGACTACATCGCATTAACCAATGGATGGCAAGCTTTTTTGTCCATTTTACATCCTCTTTGCATCCATTGGTGCAGTGTGACAGGGGCTTTATAGAGGGGGTGGCATGCTTTTTTATGGGATATTGGGAAAACTAGCCAGATATATTTTCACAGACAGAGATTCATTATTGACTAATTGGAAGAAAATATAGAAAAAATACTACTTAAAGATACCAATCTTCATCTCAACAGTGGAGGAAATGACCCACCCAAATAATCTGGATATTACTAAAATTATTAAATATAAGGACCTATTGGATATGCAAGGAAATCTGAAATTGTAGCAAGATATTCAAAATCAGGGATCAAAAATTGATTGGTGGGCATATCTTCAAATTCAAAGTAGATACAAACAGGACAAGAAAGAATTTTGAATTTATAATAAACTCCAGCAATTAGATAAAATTTTATTAGGATCAGGCAAAAAAAAAAATAACAAAATTTTAGAATTATTTATTAGAGGTAGAATTAGAGGAAGAAATTGTTAAAGGGACCATGATAGCCTGGAGTAGGAATACAGGACATAGCATCACCATAACAGAATGGGAAAAGGTCTGGGGAAGAAATAATAAAATTACAAAATCGGTAGCATTTTGCTACCGACAAAGAAAATGCCTATAAAATGTTTTAAAGGTGGTACCTTCCTCCTTCGAGATTAACGAAGATACACCCCAATAAAAGTCTGAACTGCTGGAAATGCAAAAAAAAAAAAAAAAAGAGGGAACTTTCTTCCATATGTGGTGGTCTTATACAGAAGCTCAAAAATATTGGCAGAAAATTAGAAATTGGCTGGAGGAAATGACAAAAGTGTTGTGGTAATTCCCCGTTAGGAGAATGAGAGCATACAGAGACACGTATTGAGAGTAGTGTTTGAATAATACACAAACAGCACACAGATACATTGTACAGTAAATGCAGGTTTTTACTTCCAGAAACATTAAAGCAACGTTCAAACACAGTCCAAAGTCATTTACAGGTTAAATCAGTCAGTTTTCAGTCCAGGGATAATCCAGTAACAAAGTTTAGTGTCAAAAACAGTTCAGTAACAGACTTACATCAAATCCAAGAATAACAGTCCAACAGAAGGAAACAGAGACTCACTGAGACACACTCTCTTCTGAGATTAAGACAAAAACAACCCAGGTTGCTGGTTCCATCTTATGGCTGTTTGAGAAACCACACCCAATTACACTTTTATGATTCTCTTAAAGATGCAGCATTAAAATGTCTATCTTGGTTCATACATTTCTTTCCCAAATAGCTGTTTGGTGACTTACATTCCTAACATTCTCCCCTTTTGGGTAAGACAATAAATACAACCTTACATTCTAAATCCATAATCTTCACAGCAAGTCTTATGTTTTATAGAGCCTTGGGCCTTTGTAAAAGATCTGTTTGTGAGATCTTGTATCCTCCCCCAGTTTTATCTATCTTTAATCCAAGATATTGTTTGATTTCTCCTAACTGTTTTATCTTAAATTTCTTTTCTAACAGTGAGATTATTTTAGTAGTTTCTTGTTCAGTTTTGGTGATTAATGCCATGTCATCAATAAATAATAGCAATAAGGAAATTACACCATTACTTTCTCTTTTAAACAAGCATGGATCAGCCATGCCAGCTACAAAACCTATCTTAGTTAATTCCTTAGTATACACTGGTTAATTCCTTAAGTATACACTCATATCCTGATTGCTTCAAGCCATAAAGACCCCTTTTAAGTCTCCAGCAATCAGTTGTATTATCATTTTTGAGAGCTAAAGGTTTCTTTAAACATATAGTGTGTTGCAATGGTACATGCAGATATGCCATCTCTACATCCAAATGATTTACAATGTATTTCTCCTTCTGCCCACACTAATGCTGCCCTTAATGTAGTAGCCTTCAGACTAGGTGCAAACACCTCATCATAGTCGTTTGCTGTCTGATTAAACCCTTGTGCTACTAACCTGGATTTATGGGTAACAGTCCCATCCACACCTGTCTTTAGCTTATATGTCCATTTACATCCTATGGCAGGTTTACCTGGTGGTAATTTAACAATTTCATATACCTCCAGTCTTTTTAAAGATTCTAATTCTTTATCCATTGCTTTCTGCCAAGCAGCCTGATCCTTAGCAGGATACAGTTTTAATTCACTACAGTAACTTGAACTCTTTTCACTTGGAATACAGCACTAGCCTGATATCTATCAGGTGGTTGTGTTACTCAGTTGTGTTACAGGGCTTACTGGTGGAATTTCCTGTGCCCCCTGCTCCTGTTCTTCTACCTCTTCCTGTGCCTGTTCTCCAACTTCCTCCTGTTCTTCCTCTTTAATGGTTATTTGTGGTTTACTGATTTTATCTTTAGTGACTATTTGGGTGTCAATAATAATATCATTGCTGCATTCCTGTTCCAGTTTATCCCACCCAACATGCTCAAGAAATTTTGCACTAGCACTACAATAAACATGAGCTGTGCCTTGATTCCAGAATCTAAATGATCTATGGTTGGCCTCATAACCCACAAAAAATAACTTCTTAGCTCTATGCTGGCCTTTCAGTCATCCTTGTGAGGGAATATGCACCCATGCTGGAGCTCCAAATGTGTGTTGGTAACTTAAATTTGGTTTTCTGCCATGCCAACGAGTGAATGGCAATTCTCCAGTTGTTGTGTTTACTACATTGTTTAAAACATGGTTACTACACATTATGACCTCACCCCACAATGTTTCAGGCAAACCTGAATCAGATAACATAGTGCGAGCCATGGCTTGTAATGTTTGCCTTCTTCATTCTACAAATGAGTTATGTTGCCGTCTGTAAGGTGCAGAACGTTTATTCTCAATACCAGCCAATTTCAGCATTGTTTGCAATCTTTTGTTAACAAACTCAGTCCCATTATCAGTAACTAAAGAAATTACTTTACTTTTTATTTTTCTCTCAGCAAACCTTAGCCAGTTAAAAGAAATGTTGGAATGTTTCTGTTTTGTTTTTCATAAGATAGCAGAAACCATATCGTGAGTAATGGTCCATAATACTCAAAATATGGCAGATATCTCCCAAACTTGGTTTCTTGGGACCAATTATGTCAGCAAACAAAATCTCTAAAGTTCTTTGGTCTTAAACTCATTAAGTCTGTTTGCAGGAGTAAACTTGCTCTTCTCCTGGCTACAAGTATTACAGTTTAAGGCCCTATCACACTGCCCAACGGATGCAAAAAGTTAGTAAAAAGGACACAAGAGACGAAAAAAATGTTCCATCCGTTGTTATCCACTCTCAGAAGGGGTGAAAATTTGCATAACTGGAGCAGATAAAACGGAAAGGAAAGGACACGGGGAGGACGTAGCGAGGATGGAAAGCGGATGCGGAACGGAAGCCCAGCGGATGGAAGCGGGTGAGAGCGGATGGCACATCCGCTAGGCTTCCGGGGGGGCTCAGCAAAGTGGATGCACAGCAGATGCACAGCGGATGCACAGCAGAAGCCTAACGGATGCCTAGCGTTAATTGCCAATGCGGGGAGGATGCATTGCGTAAGCCCTGCGGATATAAGGGAAGCAGCTCGGAAGCAGGTCACAATTCAGAGGAAAGACCTGCTGCCAGATGGATTGACAGCCTTGCCTGCCCTGCCTGCATGCCTGTCTGCAAGCCTTGCTGCCAGCCTTGCTGCCAGCCTCCCTGCCAGCCTTGCTGTCTGCCTGCCTGCCAGCCTTGCTGCCAGCCTCCCTGCCAGCCTTGCTGTCTGCCTGCCTGCCAGCCTTGCTCCCAGCCAGACTGCCTGCCAGCCTTGCTGCCTGCCTTCCTGCCAGCCTTGGTGCCTGCCTCCCTGCCAGCCTTCCTGCCAGCCTTGGTGCCTCCCTGCCTGCCTGCCTACCAGCCTTCCTGCCAGCTTTGGTGGCTGCCTGCCTCCAGCCTTGGTGGCTGCCTGCCTGCAAGCCTTCCTGCCAGCTTTGGTGCCTGCCTCCCTGCCAGCCTTCCTGCCAGCCTTCCTGCCAGCCTTAGTGTCTGCCTCCCTGCCAGCCTTCCTGCCAGCCTTGGTTCCCGCCAGCCTCCCTGCCAACCAGCAACCCCACAACCATGCAGAAGCACAGCAAGCCTCAGCCATCTGCTGCCAGAGGGACAGGGCTACCATCCCGCCCCTAGGCCCTCACTCTGGTTCTGCTGGGGCTTCTGCAGCACAGGCTCGCTCTTCTGGGGCTGGGGCTTCTGCTACTTCTGCTTCTGGAGGAGCTGATGTCAAGCACTCCAGCACCAGCCACCTCCACAGCACC
Source organism: Laticauda colubrina (assembly GCA_015471245.1). Taxonomy (NCBI): domain Eukaryota; kingdom Metazoa; phylum Chordata; class Lepidosauria; order Squamata; family Elapidae; genus Laticauda; species Laticauda colubrina. The sequence continues at coordinate 388,360 of BLBF01000082.1, forward strand.
TGGACCCTTCAACACTGAGACTGAGCGACCAAGAGGAGTGCCAGAGACTCATTTTTATTTTATAGCTTGTTGTTAATAAAGTCTATTTGTGATTCACACACTTGCTTCATTTCTTTTTTTTAATAAAGTCTTGCTGGAAACTTTCAGAAATAGTTTAAGCCTTTGCATGCTTATGGGATGGGTTAAGATAGCAGTGGGTTGGGCAGGGATAACTTTGGGATGGGTAATTGCTGTGGGATAGATAAACCTCCAGTGCAAGCATAGTGGGACTGGATGGTCCACACTCCCAGGTTTATTAGCCCTTTATTATCAATAACAATGTAATCGATCATCCACACATGTCAACATAAACACAACTCTTTATTAAATGCCCTGTTCATTGTAGGCCCACACAACATACATGGCCCAATCTCATCCGTGTGATGAGACAGCCTCAAGGAAGCATCCGTTAATCATCTATCATCCTGTCTTGCCACTCCACTGCTCCAGCTGGGGAGTTGCACCAGTGTTTCAGGAGGTTGCGCTGCTTCTTCTCTTCACGTGTGGCTCTGTCGGGGCCTTGCACATCCTCAGTGTCTATCAGGTTTCGCCCTTGCTTCCATTCCCCAGGCTCCATGTCCCCATTGCCTTGCTGGAGGTCCACGAGCCTGTTCTGCAAGACTGGGTAGCGGGTACGCATGAGATTGTGCAGGATGCAGCAAGCTTCCATGATCCTCCTCACGGTCTCTGGGTGATGCTGCATGGTGGTGAGAAGTACTTGAAACCTGTTGGCCAGGATGCCAAAGGCTTTCTCCACCACCCGCCTTGCCCTGGACAGCCTGTAGTTGAAGATCCTCTCTTCACAGGTGAGATATTTGGAGGTGTAGGGCTTCATGAGGTAGGTTGTGTAGGAGAAGGCATCATCCCCCACGATGAAGTAAGGCACATCTTGCGTGTCGTTGGGCAGGGGTTCTGGATCTGGGAAGCCTACGAAGAGTTTTCGTTCCAGCCCACCCTTGAGGTCACTTGCATTGTATACCTGGGCATCTGAAGCTGACACATTGCCTGAAGCATCGATGTACATGAACTTGTAGTCAGCATTGACCATGGCAAAGAGGATGATGCTGAAGAAGCCCTTGTAGTTGTGATAAGAGGACCCTGAGTTGGCTGGCGCTTTGCAGGCCACGTGCTTGCCATCGATGGCTCCAACGGTGTGGGGGAAGTTCCACCTATGATACCACTGCTCTGCAACTTTCTTCCATCCTTCTTCAGTGGAGGGTTACTGGAGGAGCTCCTCCTTGTATTCTTCGATGATGGCCTCACCATCAATGCTGATGGTGTTTGGTGGCACCCTCCAGCCATACTGAATGCTCCTGTCAGTGGTCCCTGAGGCCAGGTGGGGCAGAGTGAGTGCCACCTTGAGCCCAGGTTCCAGGCTGGGCCGGAAGTTGGTGTTTGCCTTGGTCAACCTGGGTGTCAGCCGCTGCACAACTTCGTCAAACATGGCTGGAGGCATCCTCATGAAGTTCTGGAATGCACGAGTGTCCTGAGCTCGTTCCTGAGCTCCACCATCAGCTTGTTGTACAGTCCGTCATTTGCTCTTCTGGCAAACAATCTTCGTACCCAGACACTTCTTGGCTGCCTCTTTTTCTTCCCATAGTAGAGTTCACAGAGCCTGTAGATGGCTTCGCACTGTTGCAGAAGGATGGTGGCTGCCAAAAGGACTTTGTTACGATCCACGGTGGACATGACTGGATGCTGTGGAAGAGGAAGAGGCAGATGGAGGCTGCAGAGGTCTGCACCGTAGGGCTGCTGTTCTGAAAGTGAGATCCAGATGAGTTGCTCCCCCTTTTTATAGGCAGTATAGGTTTTCCCCTATGTGTCCTTTTGCATCTTCTAGGCATCCTCTAGACATCCTTAAGATCCGAGATAGGTCCCCTCTGCAAACGTTTTTTCCGTTTTAAATGCTTTGTTTCTGTGCTGCATCTGTTCTGCATCCGTTCTGCATCTGTTCCGCTTCCTCCCTGCATCCGAGCGGATGGAGTTGCACGGATGCCTAGCGGATATAGCGGATGCGTAACGGATGCAGAACCGATGCATAGCGGATGCATAATGGACGAATTGGATACATTTTCCACGCAAAAGTTTTGAGGAGCTCAAAACATTCTGAGTGGATGAATCGTCAATAAACGGATGCTGGATGGATAGAGAGGAAGCAAAACGTATGCAGTGAGTACAGAACGGATGCATCGCGTTAATCAATGGATGGCAAGTGTTTCTTTCTGTTTTACATCCTCTTTCCATCCGTTGGTGCAGTGTGACAGCGGCTTTAAATACTTGCTACAGGGTTTCAATTTTACCCCCTCTGACAATTCAACAGTTTGTTTGAGCATTTTGAAATTAATGTGCCCTAGACATCCATGCAGTAAATATATACATTCATCATATGGCTTAACATTGTTATAAACTGAGTTAGCCATCCTCAACTGGTCATCATGTATTACATGTAAATTATTCTCTAAATTAGCTATAACACTTTTACCCTCTTTCTCTATTATACAGTTATATCCCCTAAAGGTTACTACATAACCAAGATTAACTAAAGTCCTTATTGATAACAAATTAAATATCAGTTTAGATACATATAACATTGTTAAATGTTTTTTATTCAAGAACAATATGCCGTACCTTCACCTAATTCATTAATCTTCCATCCATTTGCCAATTATACATGTTGTTTACTCGTAGACATCTTTACAAACCTTTTTCTATCTTTAGTAAAGCATTGCAATGTTCCACTATCAACTACCCACAAATCATGGTTTACAGTTGAATTGTTAGACATAGCTAAAGTAACATTCTTTCTGGCCTTCTGGTGACTACTGGTATTCTGTTGTTTTCCCTTCTTACAGAATCTAACTAAATGTCCCCTAGCCCCACAAGAAAAACATTTCCTAACAATATAGGCAGTTGAACACAAATTCTCTTCTTTGAGTTGTTCCTTCCTTAGTTGGTCCCTATCCAGTCGTCTTCTTGCTTCTTCTAGCAACCTTCCAGTTATGCCAGTCAATGTCAGTTTATCTCTGGGCAGGACTTCCAGTGAAGATATGTAATCATCACAACTTTTAGCCAATGTGGAAAGAATGATGTAAACTTGATGCAGCTCTGAAAATATCAGTTCTTTTACATGTAGCTCCTGAAAAGTTCTTTTCATGAAGTTTAAATGAGCTAACATATCTCCACTTTTCAGAAGACATGCTTTAAACACTTTACAGGTAAGATGTATGTGTTCACCTATACAGTCACAAACATAAATCATCTTCAAATTCTCCCAACACCAAGCAGCAGACTCTTCTCCATGAATATGGACTAGCTTCTGGTCACTCAGTGTTAGTCCAATTATACAAAGAGCTCGTTCATTGTTCTGTTTAAAGTCAGCAAGCTTCTTGGCATGATCCTTATTATTTGGATCCCAAACATTTACATCTGGTGGGTCTTGAACTAAATTCCATAAACCTTCTCTACACAGAAGTAGACTGCACTTCATCGAGTAGGAAACATAGCTTGTTCCATCCAACTGGGTTATCAATGATAGACTTGTTGAAGTGTCTTGTGCCATCTTTACCAGGATAAGTAACCCACAAATAAACAGAAAACAGCTGTCTGTATACAGTACTGTGTATTCACACTAACTCTAAGTTATCTGAGCCTGGTATGGCCTGGGCCCATAACCAGTGTTGAAGTAATTCCCCGTTAGGAGAATGAGTGCATACAGGGAGATGTAGTGAGGGTAATGTTTGCATAATACACACACAGTACACTGATACACTGTACAGTAAATGTAGGTTTTTACTTCCAGAAACATAAAAACAAAGTTCAAACACAGTTCAAAGTCATTCACAGGTTAAATCAGTCAGTTTTCAGTCCAGGGATAATCCAATAACAAAGTCCAGTGTCAAAAACAGTTCAGTAACAGACTTACATAAAATCCAAGAATAACAGTCCATTATGAGGAATGGCAATATTCTCCAACAGAAGGAAACAGAGACTCACTGAGACACACTCTCTTATGAGATTAAGACTAAATCCCATGTCACACTGCACCAATGGATGGAAAGAGTATGTAAAATGGAGAGAAACACTTGCCACCCGTTGGTTAACGCGATTCATACTTTTTGTACTCACTGCCTCCGTTTTTCATCCTCTCTATCTGTCCAGCATCCATCGACTGAGGTTCCATCAGCTCAAAAGGTTTTGAGCTGCTCAAAACTTTTTGAGCGGAAAATGTATCCAACGCGTCCATTCAGCATCCGCAACACATACAGGGAACATCCGTTCTACATCCGTGCTCATCCGTTACTCATCTGCTATCTCCGCTAGGCATCCGCTGCGCATCTGCGCAACTCAAATCCGCTCCAGCGGAAAGCGGACACAGGGAGGAAGTGAAACGGACGTGGAACGGACGCGCAGCATTAGTAGCATGGACGGAGAAAGGATGAAAGCGGATGCAGCTCACATATAAAGCATTTAAAATGGAAAAAATGTTCGCAGAAGGGACCTATCTCGGATATGAAGGATGTCTAGAGGATGCCTAGAGGATGCAAAAGGACACATAGTGGAAAACCTATATTGTCTATAAAAAGGGGGAGCAACTCACCTGGATCTCACTTTCAGACCAGCAGCCCTGCTGTGCAGACCTCTGCAGCCTTTGTCTGGCTCTTGCTCTTCCACAGCATCCATTGATATCCACCATGGATCATAACACACTTCTTTTGGTAGCCACCATCGTTCTGCAACAGTGCGAAGCCATCTATGGGCTCTTTCAACTGTTCTACGGGAAGAAAAGGAGGTGTCCAAGAAGTGTCTGGGTCTGAAGTTGGATCGGGAGAAGAGCAGAGTACAGACTGTACAACAAGCTGATGGTGGAGCTGAGGAACGAAGACCCTCGTGCATTCCAGAACTTCATGAGGATGCCTCCAGCCATGTTTGATGAAGTTGTGGAGCGGCTGACACCCAGGTTGACCAAGCAGAGCACCAACTTCCGGCCCAGCCTGGACCCTGGGCTCAAGGTGGCATTGACTCTGCGCCACCTGGCCTCAGGGACCACCTACAGGAGCATGCAGTATGGCTGGAGGGTGCCACACAACATCATCAGCATTGTGGTCAGAGAAGTGGTGCAGGCCATCATCGAAGAATACATGGAGGAGCTCCTCCAGTGCCCCTCCACTGAAGAAGGCTGGAAGAAAGTTGCAGAGTAGTGGTATCAGAGGTGGAACTTCCCATACACCGTTGGAGCCATAGATGGGAAGCACGTGGCCTGCAAAGCTCAAGCCAAGTCGGGGTCCACTTATTTCAACTACAAGGGCTTCTTCAGCATCATTCTCTTCGCCATGGTTGATGCTGACTACAAGTTCATGTACAGCGATGCTTCAGGCAACGGGTCAGCTTCAGATGCCCAGGTATACAACGCCAGTGACTTCAAGGAGGAGTTGGAACGCAACATCATCATGGGCTTCCCAGATCCAGACCCCCTGCCCAATGACACACAAGATGTGCCCTACTTCATCGTGGGGGATGATGCCTTCTCCCTCAAAACCTACCTCATGAAGCCCTACACTTCCTGACTCCTCACCCATGAAGAGAGGATCTTCAACTACAGGCTGTCCAGGGCAAGGCGGGTGGGGGAGAACGCCTTTGGCATCCTGGCCAACAGGTTCCAGGTACTTCTCACCACCATGCAGCATCACCCACAGACTGTGAGGAGGATCATGGAAGCTTGCTGCATCCTGCACAATCTCATGCGCACCCGCTACCCAGTCTTGCAGAACAGGCTCATGGACCTCCAATGAGGCAATGGGGACATGGAGCCTGGGGAATGGAGGCAAGGACGAAATGTGATAGACACTGAGGATGTGCAAGGCCCTAACAGAGCCTCACATGAAGGGAAGAAGCAGCGCAACCTCCTGAGACACTGGTGCAACTCCCCAGCTGGAGCAGTGGAGTGGCAAGACAGTAGGATAGATGATTAATGGATGCTTCCTTCAGCCTGTCTCATCACACTGATGAGATTGGGCCATGTATGTTGGGCCTACAATGAAGAGGGCATTTAATAAAGAGTTGTGTTTATGTTGAAATGAATTGATCAATGAATAAATTGTTATTGATAAAAAAGGGCCACACGTGTGGCAGCTGGGAGGGTGGACCATACAGTCCCACTATGCTTTCACTGGAGGTTTATCTATCCCACAGCTATTAGCCATCCCAAATGTATCTTAACCCATCCCACAGCTATTACCCATCCCAAAGGTATCCCTGCCCATCCCAAAGGTATCCCTGCCCATCCCACAGCTATTACCCATTCCAAAGGTATCCCTGCCCATCCCACAGCTATCCTTACCCATCCTACAAGCATGCAAAGACTTAAACCATTTCTAAAACTTTCCACCAAGACTTTATTTAGTAAAATAAATGAAGCAAGTTTGTGAAGCAAAGATAATCTTTATTAATAACAAGCTGTAAAAGAAATATGACCCAAGTAAAGCGTCCAAAGCAAAAATAAAGTCAACAGGTAGCCACTCAGTCTCTGGCACTCTTCTTGGTCACTCTGAGGCATGCCCAGTCTCAGGGTTGAAGGGTACAGGTGCTGTGGAGATGACTGCTGCTGGAGTGCTGGTCTGAAGCATCACTGGGGTGCCTGGCCCCGAGAGGACAACAGGGGACAGTGTGTTGAGGAAGCTCTCAGACAGCTGGCTCACTCCCGTGATGTTGAGAGCCCCTTCCTCCATGACATGGGGTGTCAGCCCCAATACCGATGACAGATGTACTGAGGCCGGGCTTGGCTGTGGGGTGGAGGAAGGACCAGTGTAGTGGGGCTGTCTGGTCTGCAGCTGTGTGAGGACTGGTGTGGGTGGCATCTGTGGCATGGGTGGCATCAGTGGCATCGGTGACATCGGTGGCGTGGGTGGCATTGGTGGAAACAGTGGCACCGGTGGCATCCGATGTACATGTTCCTGGACTGGGAAGGGCTGCTGCCTATGCTGCTGGACCTCCTGGTAAATGTAGCCTTGGTAGGAGAGGGCCTGTGGAAAGCCTTGGAAGGGCAGTGATATCACCTGGGGTGGAGGAGCAGACCTGGACTTGGTGGGAGCAGGTTCATCTTGGTCTGGAGGGTTGTGAAGAAGATCGGTGATCCTGTTCTTCACCACCTAGTCCTGGGGTTCAGATTTCTTGAGGTGCAGCTTCCCGTACCAGGTGTGCATGTGCTTCCACTAGCCAAGGAGCACCTCCGAAGTGAAGCCCAGGCTCCCCGCCTTCTCTCTCCAAGCAGCCTGCTTCCTTTTGGTGTCCCTATAGAGCCTGTGTACCTTCTGCCATAGATACTCATTCTCCCTCAGCCACTCCAGCACCTCATCCTCATGTTCCTCTTCTATGTTGTATTGCCTCCTCTCCTGTTCTCGCGTCTGCCTCTTCCTCTCTTTTGCAGGGTCATATGGGCCCTCATCAGAGGGGCTTCGAGGTTGTAGGGGCTGCTCCTCCACACCACCACCACCAGCAGCAACAACAGTAGCAGCAAAAGCAGGACCAGCAGGACCAGCAGGACCAGCAGGACCAGCAGCACCAGCAGCACCAGCAGCACCAGGAGCACTAACAGCACCAGCAGCACCAGGAGCAGGACCAGGAGCACCAGCAGGACCAGGAGCACCAGCAGGACCAGCAGGACCAGGAGCAGCGCTAGCAGAGTAAGCACCAGCAGAAGCACCAGCACCAGGAGCAGCGCCAGCAGAGTAAGCACCAGCAGAAGCACCACCACCAGAAGTAGCATCAGCAGAGTAAGCACCAGCAGAAGCACCACCTCCAGAAGCTGCATCAGCAGAAGCCCTAGCCCCAGAAGTGCGAGCCCAGGCTGCAGAAGTGCCAGCAGAAGCAGAGTGAGGGCCAGGGGGTGGGAGGGTAGCCCTGTCCCTCTTGCCAGGGCTGGCAGCAGATGGCAGAGCCTTTCTCTTCTTCCCCATGGTTGTTGGGTTGCTGGCTGGCTGGCTGGCTGGCTGGCAAGCTCTCTCTGGAAGCAGGTCTTTCCTCTTAATGGTGACCTGCTTGGGAGCTGCTTCCCTTTATATTCGTGGGGCTGATGCAATGCATCCTTCCCGCATTCGCAGTGAACACTAGGCATCTGCTAGGCTTCCGCTAGACTTCTGCTAGGCATCCTCTTCATCCGCTCTGCATCCGCTCTGCATCTGCTCTTTCCGTTCTGCGTCCACTTTTCTGCGCTCCCCCGGAAGCCTTGCGGATGTGCCATCTGCTCTCATCCACTTCCATCTGCTAGGCTTCCGTGGAGCATCCACTTTCTGTCCGCCCTACGTCCTCCCCCCATCCGTTTCTTTCCGTGTTGTCTGCTCTGGTTATGCAAATTAGGGGCACTTTTGGGAGTGGATAACAATAGATGGAACATTTTTCTCATCCGCTGTGTCCTTTTTACAAATGTTTTGCATCCATCAGCCAGTGTGACAAGGCCTTAAGACAACCCAGGTTACTGGTTCCATCTAATGGCCGTTTGAGAAACCACACCTAATTACACTTTTATGATTCTCGTAAAGATGCAGTATTAAAATGTCTATCCTGCTTTATATATTTCTAACCCAAATAGCTGTTTGGTGACTTACATTCCTAACAGATTGAATTTAAACCAGAGTCTTTTCTATTGGGGATCTTTGATAAAGAACGACGAAAAAAACGAAATATATAATGACACATATTTTGACAGCAACCAGATTGGCTTTTGCACAGTGTTGGAAATAGCCTCATGTTCCATCAGAGGAGATGATTTTTCAAAAAATTTCAAGTTTTGCAGAAATGGATAAATTAACCCTGGCATTAAAAGATAAAGACACTTTAATATATTACAATAGCTGGAACTGCTGGTACAAATGGATAGACCAAAGTTAGATTTCATACTAAAAGCTTCTTTGGGAACATGATAAATAAACTTGTAATCCTTTAAATATATCCTAAACTATGGTTAAGTTTCTTTGTTAAATATTTCACGGTGGGATGAATATCAAAATACTGAAAGGTAATATTAGTTAATTAATTGCATTAATACATTAATTAATTGCTATGTTTTTATAAAAGTCACTAATCTCCAATCAACTATTTGAAATTTTTTTAAAAATCTGTTTTTAAATCCTGGTCTCAGGAGAGTACTGTATGCTTGAAACTATGGGATGAATTTATAGTTGGAATGGAAGGAGCATGTTCTTATAATATGGGGACTATGCAAATTTGTTTGATTCTTTGACAACTTTAAATGCAGGCTTTGAGAACTTCACTCTGTGGAGGAGATCAAGCACTTAGCTTCAAGAGACACCACCACTGTCAGAATTATGCTTTACATCTTTATTTTCTTTCTCAGTTTTTCGGGTAGATGTTCTCTTCAACCAAAAATGACCGTTGATAATCTGGGCTTTTCTGCTTTTCTTCTGACCCCTTCTTCATCTTCCCTTCTCAGGCTGTGACTCACAGGTTCAGTTTGTGGAGAGTGCAGACCCAGGAGCTTCCCTCCACCTAACTTGTAAAGCATCTGGATTTACCTTCACAAGCTATAGCATACACTGGATCCATCAGGTTCAAGAGAAAGGACTGGAGTGGGTGGCTGGATTAGATACTTCAGGAAATAGCAAATGGTACAACTCCAAAGTCACCAGAAGATTCCCCACCTCCAGAGACAATTCACAAAGTTTAGTTTATCTCCAGATGAACAGCTTAAAGGCTGAAGACTCTTCCTTGTATCATTGCACAAGGTACACAGTGCCTCATTCTTCCTTGCAGCTTGTACAATTTCTCCAGTGGTCCTTTGGGAGAAGAAATTGAGAGACAGAGACTCACAGTTTCTTTCTGTAGAAAGCCTCCCTCCCCAGATTAAAATATTCTTAATGTTAAAAAGAGGCAGAATAGAATGTTCCCCCCAAAGGAAAAATGGAGAAAAATGTTAACAAAGGCAGAAGCCTTCCTGTCATAGCAGAAGCTTGCTGAGGCAGGCCTTTTGGAATGGAGATTTTGTACCCATTCAGAAAGACTAGGCCAATCTATTCATAAGCAAAGAGACTCCAAAGAAACAACACAATTAGGCAAGCCAAAGCTGGCAATGCACCTAGGACTTCCATTTCCCAGCCATGACCCCTATATGATCCCATAGGAATCTGGCAACAGCCAATAAAATATTAAAAGACACATTGTTACACAGGAACAGGCATCTCAATCACAAAGCCCCAAAGAATGTGTAAAAGCCTACCTATCACAACCCCATTTTGTCAGCCATCCCAGAAATATGCTGCCGTCTTTGAAGTTTCTGCCATCCAAATAAACATAGACCTACTTGCCTGCAAACAGCCTCCATTTTATTTTCAGCATCTTTCTCCTAGATTAGAACCAGACCAGATTTTACTTCCAACAATTCTCTTAAAAATTTCTCCTTTTAAGGAATCCAGGAGAATATTGAATCTAGCAGCCATTGGCTCAGGAGTGCAGCTGCCAGAAAGGGAGAAGTTCTCATACAACAGACAACAAAATTAGCAAATTCATAGGAAGAAAACATGAGTGGAAATAAAGAAAAGCTTCACCCATGTTTTGAAGAAAGGGTTTGGTGTTGGCAGGGTGGATTCTGGTGGGGAGAGGCTAATAAAGGGTAAAACATTTTACTCAGGAAAGATCCATGCTGTGTGAGTCACCCCGGTAGTTGTTTATTAACACCAATTAATCCTGTTGCAGAAGGTTCTTCCTTTTCCAGGGAAAGTTAAACATGAAAATGGACAATTCATGTGACATTACAAAAAAAAATATTCTAAAAAAGTTATCCCTAAATTTACTTTCATTTACAAGTCAGAAACGGGCACTGGAGATTCAACTATTAATAAAACACCATTAATCTTAAAGATTTCACCTACTAACTATGGTTATATTAGGACTAGACTCAAGGATTCAGAGAACTGATTAAAATAGAGGACATTTAGAAAGGTCTTCAGAAGCATAAATGGAATACTTTCAAACAATGTTGAACTCCACCCAAGAGACTTTGCCCATGGTGGGCAAAGATCCAGTCATGCTGAAGACACATCTGATTAATAGTTGAAAAGCAGGGAGAGAAATTTGAGGGCAGAGAAAAAAGAAATACAGATTTTAATGTAAATATTTCTTTACTTATTTCAGGATTTTGAATCACTTTCACTTTTGCTATTTGAGTGGTAGTTAGTTGACTGACTGATTTATTTATTTCCACCCCTGCTGGATTTTATTTGTTTTCTCTGTGAGACTAAAACCACAATCACCCAATCAACTGACTAACAATTGAAAATTTTCTATTCCTAAAATCCTGGCCTCAGGAAAGTACTATATGTTTGCCACTGTGGGATCAATTAATAGTGTGAATGGAGAGAACATGTTCCAATATAAGGGGCCTATGCAAATTGTTCAGTTCTTTCACACCCTTAAGTGTAATTCTTGGAAACTCCACTCTGAAGAGGAAATCAAGCACTTAGCTTCAAGTGACACCAGCACTGTCAGAATTATGTTCTGCATCTTTGTTGTCTTCTTTGTCAGTCTTTCTGAGTAGATGTCCACTTCTAACCAAAATTGACAACTGATCAACTCTCCTTTTTCAGTTTTCCCCTGATTCCATTTTTTATCTTTTCTTCTCAAGCTGTCCCTCCACCAAAGCTTTAAACTTCAGGATTCGCATTCAGAAGCCATCACATGCACTGGTTCTGGCAGTCTGTAGAGATAGTACCAGAGTGGGTGGCTGGATTGGATAATTCAGGAAGTAAAAAAATGGTACAATCCCAAATTCAATGGAAGATTCACCATCTCCAGGGACAATTCCCAAAGCTCAGTATATCCCCAGATGAACCGCTTGAAGACTGAAGACTCTGGCTTGTATCAAAATATTCAGAATATCATCAAACCTTGATCTATATTTTGAAGGCCAAATTTAGTGCTGCTGTATTTGATGGTGCAGGAAGGAGATTAATGAAGTATAAAACAAGGCAGAACATTCAAGGGTAGGGGAATATGATGGAGGAAAATAGGGAGATTTATTGTTGTTGGGAGAAAAATCCAGTCCAGTTCTAACCCAGGAGAAAGGCATTGGTAAGAAAATGGAGGCTGATTGGAAATAATGACTCTGTTGATGATCAGAGCCAAAAACAGCATGTAGTTCTGGGACAGCTGACAAATAGGTTTGATGAGTGAATGGGTTTTTGTAGGGTTCTAAGATGCTGTTAAGGGGTTGCACAATGTTGTGATCCTGGCATCTTCACCATCTCCAGGGATTTACCGTCTACAAGGACAATTGCAAGAGATCAGCTTATTTCCAGATGAACAGAACAGAATGTTGAAGATTCCGCCTTGTATTCTAGTGCAGGGACTCAGTGACTTCAAGCTTCTACAAATTCTCCAGGAGTCCCTTGAGAGGAGAAGCTGAGAGGAAGAGGCCCAACATTGTCTCTGCTTCCTTTTAAAGTTTTTCTATCAAGGAATTCTTGGATGTATTCTGCAAAGACCAACTCTTCATAATAAACTGACATTTCTTTTTTAAAAAATCTATTCTTAAAATTATGGTCTCAGGAGAGTACTGCATGCTTGGAACCATGGGATGAATTTATGGTCCGAAAGAAAGGAGCATATTCTTATAATACAGGGACTATGCAAATTAGTTGATTTATTTCACATCATTCGAGACAACCCTTGAGAACTTTATTCTGCAGAGAAAGTCAGGAACTTATCAAGAGACACCAGCACTGCCACAATTATGTTTTGCATCTTCTTTATTTTCTTTCTCAGATTTTCAGGTAGATGTTCTCTTCAACCAAAAATGACCATTGATAAACTCTGCTTATTTTTACTTTTCTTCTGACCCCTTCTTTATCTTCCCTTCTCAGGCTGTGACTCACAGGTTCAGTTTGTGGAGAGTGGAGGAGATCTTGCAGCCCCTGAAGCTTTCCTCCCTTAACTTGTAAAGCATCTGGATTTATCTTTACAAGCTATAACATACATTGGATCCATCAGGCTCCAGAGGAAGGACTGGAGTGGGTGGCTGGATTAGATACTTCAGGAAGTAGTAAATAGTATAACACCAAAGTCAACGGAAGATTCACCATCTCCAGAGAAAATTCACAAAGTATTGTTTGACAGTGAATGGTAATTAGTTGACTGCCTGATTTATTTCAACCCCTTGGTGGATTTTATTTGTTCTTTCTGTTTTCCTTTTAATTTATTGAGTTACTTTTTCCAATTTATCTAATTTCCTTATGAAAACATAGCAAATATAGTTTCTGGATGGTGAAACTGTCTACACTGGACTATATTTTATTGAATCTTCATTGCAGGGAATTTATATTCTACTAACTTGGTTCAGAACAGTCAGAAACTATTTTCTCTCTGTCTCTATTGCCCCCTTTATTATCTATGGATCAGTTTCACCGAATAACCAGATCAGATTACAGAGAGAAGGAGAAGACTGACACTGAGAAAGGGAGAGAGAAAGAGACAAAGAGAAGAAGATAAATATGCAATCCCTACTGAAAATTGCTTCTTAAGGGTTTGATAAATTCATAAAATCTTGGAAACATATCTTGCAAAAATATCATTTTAAATGTTTTAACTCCCAAGAGGTGAAAGCTTGTTTTTAAAATAGAGCAGATGATTTCGAAAACAACATAGCAAAAGCACTTAGACTTATACACCACATCAGAGTGCTTTGCAGTTTTCTCTAAGCTGTTTACAGAGACAGCATATTTCCCTCAACAGTCTGGGTCCTCGTTTTACTGACCTTAAGCCCCTGTCACACTGCACCAACGGATGCAAAGAGGATGTAAAATGGACAAAAAAGCTTGCCATCCATTGGTTAACGCGATGTACGCACTGCCTCCGTTTTGCTTCCTCTCTATCCGTCCAGCATCCGTTTATTGACATTTCATCCCCTCAGAAAGTTTTGAGCTGCTCAAAACTTTTGCGTGGAAAATGTATCCAATTCGTCTGTTATGCATCTGCTACACATCCGTTCTGCATCCGTTACGCATCCGCTATATCCGCTAGGCATCCGCTGCACATCCGCGCAACTCGCATCCGCTCGGACACAGGGAGGAAGCGGAACGGATGCAGAACGGATGTAGAACGGATGCCTAGTGGATGCAGCATGGAAACAAAGCATGTAAAATGGAAAAAACGTCTGCAGAGGGGACCTCTCTCGGATATGAAGGATGCTTAGAGGATGCAAAGGGACAACTATACTGCCTATAAAAAGGGGGAGCAACACATCTGGATCTTACTTTCAGACCAACAGCCCTGCTGCAGACCTCTGCAGCCTTCATCTAACTCTTGCTCTTCCACAGCATCCAGTCATGTCCACCGTAGATCGTAACAAAGTCCTTTTGGCAGCCACCATCCTTCTGCAACAGTGCGAAGCCATCTACAGGTTCTGTGAACTCTACTAAGGGAAGAAAAAGAGGCGGCCAAGAAGTGTCTGGTCCGAAGATGGATCGAGAGAAAAGCAGAGTACGGACTGTACAACAAGCTGATGGTGGAGCTCAGGAAAAAAGACACTCATGCATTCCAGAACTTCATGAGGATGCCTCCAGCCATGTTTGATGAAGTTGTGCAGCGGCTGACATCCAGGTTGACCAAGGCAAACACCAACTTCTGGCCCAGCCTGGAACCTGGGCTCAAGGTGGCACTGACTCTGCGCCACCTGGCCTCAGGGACCACCTACAGGAGCATGCAGTATGGCTGGAGGGTGCCACCCAACACCAGCATTGTGGTCAGAGAAGTGGTGCAGGCTATCATCGAAGAATACAAAGAGGAGCTCCCCCAGTGCCCCTCCACTGAAGAAGGATGGAAGAAAGTTGCAGAGCAGTGGTATCAGAAGTGGAACTTACCCCACACCGTTGGAGCCATAGATAGCAAGCACATGGCCTGCAAAGCTCCACCCAAGTCGGGGTCCACTTATTTCAATTACAAGGGCTTCTTCAGCATCATCCGCTTCACCATGGTTGATGCTGACTCCAAGTTCATATACATCGATGCTTCAGGCAACGGCTCATCTTCAGATACCCAGGTATACAATGCCAGTCACCTCAAGGAGGAGCTGGAATACAACCTCATCGTGGGCTTCCCAGATCCAGACCCCCTGCCTAAGGACATGCAAGATGTGCCCTACTTCATTGTGGGGGATGACGCCTTCTCCCTCACAATCTACCTCATGAAGCCCTACACCTCCAAATACCTCACCCGTGAAGAGAGGATCTTCAACTACAGGATGTTCAGGGCAAGGTGGGTGGTGGAGAACGCCTTTGGCATCCTGGCCAACAGGTTCCAGGTACTTCTCACCACCATGCAGCATCACCCAGAGACCGTGAGGACGATCGTGGAAGCTTGCTGCATCCTGCACAATCTCATGTTCACCCGCTACCCAGTCTTGCAGAATAGGCTCGTGGACCCCCAAAAAGGCAATGGGGAGATGGAGCCTGGGGAATGGAGGCAAGGGTGAAACCTGATAGACACTGAGGATGTGCAAGGCCCAACAGAGCCTCACGTAAAGGGAAGAAGCAACACAACCTCCTGAAACACTGGTGCAACTCCCCAGCTGGAGCAGTGGAGTGGCAAGACAGGATGATAGATGCTTAATGGATGCTTCCTTCAGCCTGTCTCATCACACTGATGAGATTGGGCCATGTATGTTGGGTGGGCCTACAATGAACAGGGCATTTATTAAAGAGTTGTGTTTATGTTCAAATGTGTGGATCAATGCTTACACTGTTATTGATAATAAAGGGCCAAAGGTGTGGCACCTGGGAGGGTGGACCATACAGTCCCACTATGCTTGCACTGGAGGTTTATCTATCCCACAGCTATTAGCCATCCCAAAGGTATCCCTGCCCATCCCACTGCTATCTTAACCCATCCCACAAGCATGCAAAGGCTTAAACCATTTCTAAAAGTTTCCACCAAGACTTTAATAAAAAAATGAAATGAAGCAAGTGTATGAATCAAAAATAGACTTTACTAACAAGAAGCTATAAAACAAAAATGAGTCTCTGGCACTCCTCTTGGTCGCTCAGTCTCAGGGGTGAAGGGTCCAGGTGCTGTGGAGGTGGCTGGTGCTGGAGTGCTTGTCATCAGCTCCTCCAAAAGCAGAAGCAGCAGAAGCCCCAGCCCCAGAAGAGTGAGCCCGTGCTGCAGAAGCCCCAGCAGAACCAGAGTGAGGGCCAGGGGGCGGGATGGTATCCCTGTCCCTCTTGCAAGGTCTGGCAGCAGATGGCTGAGGCTTGCTGTGCTTCAGCATGGTTGTGGGGCTGCTGGCTGGCAGGGAGGTTGGCAGGAACCAAGGCTGGCAGGAAGGCTGGTAGGCAGGCAGGCACCAAGGCTGGCAGGCAGGCTGGCAGGCAGGCTTGCAGGCAGGTTGGCACCAAGGCTGGCAGGAAGGCTGGCACCAAGGCTGTCAGGCAGGCATGCACCAAGGCTGGCAGACAGGTATGAACCAAGGCTGGCAGGTAGGCAGGCACCAAGGCTGGCAGGCAGGCAGACAGCAAGGTTGGCAGGCAGGCAGACAGCAAGGCTGGCAGGGAGGCTGGCATGGAGGCTGGCAGGCAGGCAGACAGCAAGGCTGGCAGGGAGGCTGGCAGCAAGGCTGGCAGCAAGGCTTTCAGGCAGACATGCAGGCAGGACAGGCAAGGCAGTCGATGTGTCTGGAAGCAGGTCTTTCCTCTGAATGGTGACCTGCTTCCAAGCTGCTTCCGTTATATCTGCGGGGCTGATGCAATGCATCCTCCCCGCATGTGCAATTAACGCTCGGCATCCGCTAGGCTTCCGCTGTGCATCCACTCTGCATCCGCTTCATCCGCTGTGCATCCATTCTGCATCCGCTGTATCCGTTCCGCATCTGCTTTGCTGAGGTCCCCCGGAAGCCTAGCGGATGTGCCATCCGCTCCCATCCACTTCCATCCACTGGGCTTCCTTTCCACATCCACTTTCCATCTGCCCTGCATCTTTCCCGCGTCCATGTTATCCGCTCCAGTTATGCAAATTTTTGCCCCTTCTGAGAGCGGATAACAACGGATGGAACATTTTTCTTGTCCATTGTGTCCGTTTTGCATCCGTTGGGCAGTGTGACAGGGCCTTTAGAAGGTTGGAAGGTTGACTCAACCTTGAGTCAGTGAGACTCGAATAGAGGACCCAGAAACAACACAGATTTCTGAAAATCAAAGCAAAGATGAGTTTTGTTTTCCAGCAGCAAAGTGGGCTGAAAGAAACATGGTTATAGAAAATACAGAGCTGATCATACACTTTTCCTAAGCTTATCTTGTATTTCCATATAATAGTGGAGAATTCTCTGGATGGATACTGTAGTGATAAATGGGTTTTTTTAAAAGGGTTTTGAAAGAAATAGTAAAAGTCATGTGATTTAACTTACATACACACTGGATCTTTACTATAAGGATTCTGTGTTTCACTACTTTTAAAAATGTTTGGTCTTTTTAAAAAAAAAACTTCTGATGGGAAATTTCCATTTTTTTTCTAATTGTATTCTTTTGTGGAAAATTGAAATTTTACCTCATAGTTCTCCTCGGTAATCATCTCTTTTTTAAAAAAATTAGAATAGAATTCTTTATTGGCCAAGTGTGATTGGACATAGAAGGAATTTGTATTGGTACAAATTCTCTCAGTATACAGGTGAAACTCAAAAAATTAGAATATTGCACAAAAGTTCATTTATTTCAATAATGCAACTTAAAAGGTGAAACTAATATATGAGATAGACACATTACATGCAAAGCAAGATAATTCAATCTGTGATTTGTCATAATTGAGATGATTATGGGTTACAGCTCATGAAAACCCCAAATCCACAATCTCAGAAAATTAGAATATTGTGAAAAGGTTCAATATTCTTGGCTCAAAATGTCTTACTCTAATCAGCTAATTAAGCCATAACACCTGCAAAGGGTTCCTGAGCCTTCAAATAGTCTCTCAGTCTGGTTCAATAGGAATCACAATCATGGGAAAGACTGCTGACCTGGCAGTTGTGCAGAAAACAAGCATTGACACTCTCCATAAGCAGGGAAAGCCTCAAAAGGTAATTGCAAAAGAAGTTGGATGTTCCCAAAGTGCTGTATCAAATCACATTAATAGAAAGTTATGTGGAAGGGAAAAGTGTGGAAGAAAAAATTGCACAAGCAGCAGGGATGACCGTAACCTGGAGAGGATTGTCAGGAAAAGGCCATTCAAAAATGTTGGGGACTTTCACAAGGAGTGGACTGAGGTTGGAGACAGTGCATCAAGAGCCTCCACATACAGACAGATCCTGGACATGGGCTTCAAATGTCATATTCCTCTTGTCAAGCCGCTCCTGAACAACAAACAACATCAGAAACATCTTACCTGGGCTAAAGAAAAACAGAACTGGTCTGTTGCTCAATGGTCCAAAGTCCTCTTTTCTGATGAGAGCAACTTTTGCATCTCATTTGGAAACCAAGGACCCAGAATCTAGAGGAAGAATGGAGAGGCACACACTGCAAGATGCTTGAAGTCCACTGTGAAGTTTCCACAGTCTGTGTTGATTTGGGGAGCCATGTCATCTGCTGGTGTTGGTCCACTGTGCTTCATTAAGTCCAAGGTCAATACGGCTGTCTACCAGGAGATTTTGGAGCACTTCATGCTTCCTTCCAAAGACAAGCTTTATGGGGATGCTGACTTCATTTTCCAGCAGGGCTTGGTACCTGCCTACACTGCCAAAAGTACCAAAACCTGGTTCAGTGACCATGGGATTACTGTGCATGATTGGCCAGTAAAGTTGTCTGACCTGAATCCTTTTGAGAATCTATGGGGCATTGCCAAGAGAAAGATGAGAGACATGAGACCGAACAATGAAGAAGAGCTGAAGGCTGCTATTGAAGCATCCTGGTCTCCCATAACACCTCAGCAGTGCCACAGGCTGATAGCTTTCATGCCACACTGTATTGAGGCAGTAATTGCTGCAAAAGGGTCCCAAACCAAGTACTGAGTATATATGCATGCTTATTCTTTTCAGAGGTCCAATATTGTACCATGTACAATCCTTGTTTTATTGATTGCATGTAATATTCTAATTTTCTGAGATTGTGGATTTGGGGTTTTTAAGCCATAATCATCACAATTATGACAAATCATGGATTGAACTATCTTGCTTTGCATGTAATGAGTCTATCTCATATATTAGCTTCACCTTTTAAGTTGCATTACTGAAATAAATGAACTTTTGCACAATATTCTAATTTTTTGAGTTTCACCTGTACATAAAAGAAAATATATATTTATCAAGAGTCAAGAATCATAAGGTGGCTTAATGATAGTCATAGGGTACAATAAGCAATCAAATCATACTAAGAAACAGTCAATATAAATTGTAAGGATACAAGCGATAAAGTTAAAGTCATACAGTCACAAATGGGAGGGGATGGGTGATAAAGAGTGGTGAGAAGATTAACAGTAATAGTAGTGCAGACTTTGTAAATAGTTGAACAGTGTTGAAGGAATTATTTGTTTAGCAGAGTGATGGCTTTTGGGAAAAAACTGTCTTTGTGTCTAGTTGTTCTGATGTGCAGAGCTCTATAACGTTGTTTTGAGGGAAGGAGTTGAAACAGTTTATGTCCGGGATGTGAGGGGCGGTTAATATTTTCACAGCCCTCTTTTTGACTTGTGCAGTATTCAGGTCCTAGATTGAAGGCAGGTTGGTAGTAATAGCTTTTTCTGTAGTCCTAATTATCCTCTGAAGTCTGTGTCTGTACTGTTGTCTTGCAGATCTAAATCAGTTATAGAGGTGCAGATGATAGACTCAATAATTCTTCTGTAGAACTGTATCACTAGCTCCCTGGGCAGTTTGAGCATTCTGAGTTGGTGCAGAATGAACATTCTTTGTTGTGCTTTTTTGATGACATTTTTGATGTTAGGTGTCCATTTTAGGTCATGTGATATAATAGAACCTAGAAATTTGAAGGTCTCTACTGTTGATACTATGTTGTCAAATATTGTAAGAAGTGGTAATTTGAGAGGGTTTCTTCTAAAGTCTACCACCATTTCTAAGGTTTTGAGTTTGTATTGCCATCTATTTGCCATGGTACATTTACTTCTCTTGTCTTTGAGAGTGAAATCACAATCCCCTGAGCAACTGACTGAAAATTATTTTTTTTCTATTCCTAAAATGCTGGTCTCAGGAAAGTACTGTATGTTTGCCATCATGAGATGAATTTATAGTGCGAATTGAAGGAGCTTTCTTATAATATGGGGCCTATGCAAATTGTAAAATTCTTTCACACCCTTAAGTGTAATTCTTGGAAACTCCACTCTGCAGAGGAAATCAAGAATTTAGCTTCAAGTGACACAAGCACTGTCAGAATTATATTTTGCATTTTATTGTCTTCTTTCTCAGTCTTTCTGGTAGATGTCCACTTCTAACCAAAATTGACAATTGGTTAATTCTCCTTTTTTGGTTTTCCCATGATCCTGTTTTTATCTTTCCTTCTCAGGCTGTCACTCACAGTTCCAGTTAGTGGAGACTGGCAGAGGTGTTATAGCCCCTGGAGCTTCCCTCCGCCTAAGCTGTAAAACTTCTGGATTCATTTTCACAACCTATAACATGCACTGGTTCCAGCAGGCTGCAGAGAAAGAACTGGAGTGAGTGGCTGGACTGGATAATTCAGGAAATAGCAAGTGGAATAGCACCCCAAAGTCAATGGAAGATTCACCATCTCCAGGGACAATTCCCAAAGCTCAGTATATCTCCAGATGAACAGCTTGAAGATTGAAGACTCTGTTTTGTATCATTGATCAAGGCACACAGTGACTCCATTTCCCTTCCTGCTTGTACAATTTCTCCAGTGGTCCCTTGAGAGGAGACATTGAGAGGAAGAGGCCTACCCTTGCAGCTCTTTCCTCTCAACTTGTCCTCTTAAGGGACAAAAATGACAATTGGTGAACTCTTCTTTTCTACTCTTCTTTTGAGCCCTTCTTTATCTTCTCTTCTCAGGCTATGGTTCACAGGTTCAGTTAATGGAGAGTAGAGGACATCTAACTAATTTCCAATCTTCATCGTAGGGAATTTATATTCTACTAATTTGGATCAAAACAGTCAGAAACTGTTATCTCTCTGTCTCTTTATTTCCCCTTTATTAACTATGGATCAGTTTCACGAAATAACCAGATCAGATTACAGAGAGAAGGAGAAGGCCCACATTGGGGAAGGGAGAGGGAGAACAAGAGAAAAAGATAAACTTGTAATCAAATTTTACTATTTTTTTATTGTGGAAAATTGTCATTATTTCTTCTTCAATTATTTTATGGTATATTTATTTCTCTTATCATTGAGAATAACACACACACACACCAATCAACTAATTGAAAATTACTTTTTTTCTATTCCTAATATCCTTGTCTCAGGAAAGTACTATATGATTGCCACCATGGGATGAATTTATAGTGTGAATAGAAGGAGCATTCTTATAATATGGGGCCTATGCAAATTGTTCAATTCTTTCACACCCTTAAGCGTAATTGTTGGAAATTCCACTCTGCAGAGGAAGTCAAGAACTTAGCTTCAAGAGACACCAGCAATGTCACAATTATGTTTTGCATCTTTGTTGTCTTCTTTCTCAGTCTTTCAGGTAGATGTTCTTTTGTCATCAAAAAATGACAACTTGTCAACTCTATTTTTTTGTTTTTTGCCTGATCCCTTCTTTATTTTTCCTTCTCAGGCTGTCATTCATAGGCTCAGTTGGTGGAGACTGGAGGGGATAGTTTAGTCCCTGGAGGTTCCCTCCAAGTAACCTGTAAATCATCTAGATTCACTTTGCTTAAATGGACTGGGTCTGTCATGCTGCAGAGAAAGGAATGGATGGCTAGAATTAGTGATACAGGAAGTAGCAAATTATACAACTTCAAAATCACTGGAAGATTCACCATCTCCAGGGACAATTCCCAACATTGTCTTTATCTGAAGATGAACAGCTTGAAGCCTGAAGACTTTGCCTTATATTATTGTGCAACAGAAACTGTGATCAATTTTCTCTTTAAGCTTTTACAATTTCTCAAAGGGGCCCTTGAGAGAAGAGGCTGAAAGGAAAAGGCCCAACCTTTCCTCTAATTCCTCTGAGCTTCTCAATTCAAGGAACCCCTAGACAAGTTGTTCAAGGCTCAACTTTGAAGTCTTTCCCACTAGAGTGCAATTGTCAGAAAGTGTTCTGACCTAGGCTTCCTTAGAAAGAACAAAACACACATCTTAATTCTGACAAAAACTTCTTTTATTTTCACAGCTGTGAATTACATTTATTCACAGCCAGCCAAGATTCAGCGTTAGTAGCATGGACAAAGAAAGGATGAAAGCAGATGAAGCTCAGATATAAAGCATGAAAACGGACAAAATGTTTGTATATGGGATGTATCACAGATATTTAGGATGTCTGGAGGATGTCTAGAGTATGTGGAAGGACACCTAGTGGAAAACTGATATTTCCTATAAAAGGGGGGAGGAAATCACCTGGATCTCAGTATCAGTCCAGCAGCCATGGTGTGCAGACCTCTTCAGCCTTGGTCTTGCTCTTCCACATCATCCATTGATCTCCACCATGGATCATCGCACATACCATTTGGTAGCTGCCAGAACACCAAACACCATTCAACACCAGAACCAAGCCCTGTTCAGATTGTTTCACCTTTTCTACACAAGGAGAAGAAGGAGAAGTCCAAGGACTGTGTGAGTCCGAAGATGGATCGGGAGAAGAGCAGAGTTTGGACTGTATGACAAGCTGATGGTGCAGCTGAGGAATGAATTCACTCATACATTCGAGCACTTCATGAGGGTGCCACCAGTCATGTTTGACAAAGTTGTGGAGCATCTGAGACCCAGGTTGACCAAGGCAAACACCAACTTCCATCCCAGCCTGGACCATGGACTGAAGGTGGCACTGACTCTGGGGCACCTGGCCTCTGGGACCACATACAGAAACATGCAGTACTGCTGGAGGGTGCCACACAACACCATCAGCATTGTGGTCAGAGAAGTGGTGCAGGCCATCATCGAAGAATATGTGGAGGATCTCTTCCAGTGTCCCACCACTGAAGAAGGCTGGAGAGAAGTTTCAGAGCAGTGGTATCAGAGGTGGAACTTTCCCCACACCATTGGAGCCATAGATGGGAAGCACATGGCTTGCAAAGCTCCACCCAACTCAGGGTCCTCTTATCACAACTACAAGGGCTTCTTCAGCATCATCCTCTTTGCCATGGTTGATGCTGACTACAAGTTCATGTACATCAATGCTTCAGGCAACGGGTCAGCTTCAGATGCCCAGGTATACAACGCCAGTGACCTCAAGGATGGTCTGGAATGCAACCTCATCATGGGTTTTCCAGATCCAGACCCCCTAACCAATGATACACAAGATGTGCCCAACTTCATCATGGGTGATGACAACTTCTCCCTCAGAACCTACCTCATGAAGCCCTACATTTCAAGATACCTCACCCGTGAAGAGAGGATCTTCAACTACAGGCTGTCCAGGGGAAGTCAGGTGGTGGACAACACCTTTGGCATCCTGGCCAACAGGTTCCAGGTACTTCTCACCACCATGTAGCATCACCCACAGACTGTGAGGAGCATCATGGAAGCTTGCTGCATCCTGCACAATCTCATGCACACCCGCTACCCAATGTTGCAGAACAGGCTTGTGGACCAACAAGGCAATGGGGACATGAAGCCTAGTGAATCGAGGCAAGGACAAAACCTGATAGACACTGTGGATGTGCAAGGCTCCAACAGAGCTTCACGTGAAGAGAAGAAGCAGCGCAACCTCCTGAAACACTGGTGCAACTCCCCAGCTGGAGCAGTGGAGTGGCAAGACAGGATGGTACATGCTTAACGGATGCTTCCTTGAGCCTGTCTCATAACACTGATGAGATTGTGCCATGTATGTTGAGTGGCCCTAAAATGAAGAGGGCATTAAGGCCATGTCACACTGCCCAACGGATGCAAAAAGGACACAACGGACGAGCAAAATGTTCCATCTGTTCTTATCCGCTCTCAAAAGGGTCAAAAATTTGCATAAGCAGAGCGGATAACACGGAAAGGAACGGACGTGGGGAGGACCCAGAGTGGATGTATAGAGGATGAAGAGCGGATGTATAGAGGATGCGTAGAGGATGTGTAGAGGATGCATAGAGGATGCGTTGAGGATGCGTAGAGGATGCAGAGTGGATGCGTAGAGGATGCAGAGCAGATGCAGAGCGGATGCGTAAAGAATGCAGAGCGGATGCAGAGTGGTTTCAGAGCGGATGAGCTGCATCCGCTTTCATCCTTTCTCCATCCGTGCTACTAACACTGCGCATCTGTTCTGCTTCCTCCCTGCGTCCGTTTACCGCTGGAACAGATTTGAGTTGTGTGGATGCACAGCAGATGCCTAGCAGATATAGCAGATGCGTAATGGATGCAGAACGGATGTCCCCCGTATGCCGAAAGGATGCAGAATGGATGCATTGGATACATTTTCCGCTCAAAAGTTTTGGGCAGCTCAAAACTTTCTGAGCGGATGAAACGTCAATAAACGGATGCTGGACGGATAGAGAGGAAGCAAAACGGAGGCAGTGAGTACATCGCGTTAACCAATGGATGGCAAGCTTTTTTGTCCATTTTACATCCTCTTTGCATCCATTGGTGCAGTGTGACATGGGCTTTAATAAAGAGCTTTGTTTTTGTTGAAATGTGTTGATCAATGATTAAATTGTTCTTGATAAAAAAGGGCCATATGTGTGGCAGCTGGGAGGGTGGACCGTACAGTCCCATTATGCTTGTACTGGAGGTTTATCTATCCCACAACTATCCTAATCCCACAGCTATCCTTACCTATTCCACAGCAATCATTACCCATCCCACAGATATCCTTACCTATCCCACAAGCATGCAAAGGCTTAACCATTTTTTCAAAGTTTTCACCAACACTTTATTAAGTAAAAAAAATGAACCAAGTGTGTTAAGCAAATATAACCTTTATTAATAACAAACTGTATGACTTTATTAAAAAGCAAAATGAACCAAGTAAAGTATCTTAAGCAAAGATAAAGTGAACAGGTAACAACTCAGTCTCTGTCACTCTTCTTAGTCACTCTAAGATGTGCCCATGGTCTCAGATGTAAAGGGGCCAGGGACTGTGGAGGTGGCTGCTGCTGGAGTACTGGTCTGAGGCACCATTGGGGTGCCTGGCCCCAACAGGAGATGGTGTGTTCAGGAAGTTCTCAGAGAGCTGATTCAGTCCCATGAGCTTGAGAGGCCCTTCATCAAGTACCTGGGATGTGAGGCCCAATACTGATGACAGATGTTCTGACAACGGGCTTGGCTATGGGGTGGAGGAAGGAGGAGTGTAGTGGGGGTGTCTGGTCTGCAGTTGGATGAGATGAGACATCTGTGGCATCTGTGGCGTCTGAGGAACCTGGGTCTGGACTGGGAAGGGCTGCCTCTGCTGTGGGAAGTCTTGGGAGTGGTAGGCTTGGTAGGGGAGGGGCTCTTGAAATCCGTGGAAGGGATGTGACATTGCCTGGGGTGGAGGAGCAGACCTGGAGTGGTTAGGAGCAGGATCAGCTGGGCCTGGAGGGTGGTGCAGAAAAGTTGTGATCCTCTCCTTCATCACCTGGTACTGGGTCTTGGGCATGTCCATGAGGGTCTGGCTCAGGTAGGTGATGAAGGGCTTGCAGTTCGAGGATGGTATGTTGAAGTGGACCAGCTGGGAGAGAAGATCTGTGCTGGCTGTGAATGTGTCCCTGATCTCCAAGAGGACAGTGTGGCTCTGTCCCTTCGGTCTGCGTCTCTGCCTGCTTTCTGTGGAGGTGGAGCTGGGGGTGGGGGTGGGCTGGTCTCTGGTGGCTGCTTCTTCTTGCTCCATCTGAGACAGGGGATCCTCCATGTCCTCCGGCACAGGGAGTGCAGCTATTGGGGGGGTCTCTGTCGTGGAGCCTTCCAAAGACACCTGCCTGGACATGGTAGCTGTCTCCTGGCTGGAAGAGGAGTGGCTCTCTGTGGGCTGTCTGAGGGAGAGGGTTGACAGAGGGGCTGCTCCTCGGTGGCGGACTTCACCCTCCAGGAAGGTGCACTTGGCCATGATGTAGGTCTTCCAGTCAGTGAGCTTGACAGATGCCTCCCCAGATTTCTTCAGGTGCAGCTTGCCATACCAGGTGTGCATGTGCATCCACCACCCCAGGATGACATCAGCAGTGTAGCCCAGGCTCTCCGCCTTCTCTATCCACACTGCCTGCTTTCTCTTGGTGTTGCAATAGAGCCTGTGGCCCTTCCTCCACAGGTACTTGTTCTTCCTCAATCATTCCAGCAACTCCTCCTCATGGTCCTTGGAAATGGAGTACTGTTTCCTCTCTCCCTTCTCCTTCCCTTGCCTCTTCCTCCCTCTGGCAAGGCCTTCAGGGCCTTCAGCAGCGGGGCTTTGAGGGTCTTGGGGCTGGTCCACCACAGCAGCAACAGCAGGAAAAGCACCACCAGCAGCAGGAGAAGCACCAGCAGCACCAGCAGAAGCAGCAGCACCAGCAGAAGCAGCAGTGGTAGTAGCACCAGCAGGAGAAGCACCAGCAGCACCAGCAGCAGGAGAAGCACCACCAGCACCACCAGCAGCAGAAGCACCAGAAACTTCAGAGTCAGTGCCAGGGGTTGGGATGGTGGTTCTGTCCTTCTTGCCAAGGCTGGCAGGAGTAGGCACAGGCTTCCTCTTCTTCCCCATGGTGTTCACTTCCCCATGGTGTTCTCTCAAAATGTCTCTGGCAGCAGGTCTTTCCTCTGAATGATGACTGATTGCGAACTGCATCCTTTTATATCTGCGGAGTTAACGCAATTCATCCTCCCTGCATGCGCAGTGAACGCTTTGCATCTGCTATACATCCACTATGCCTCCGCTTTGCTTCCTATAGGCATCCATGATGCATCCGCGTCATCCGTACACATTCGCTCCTT
The DNA here is from genome assembly GCA_015471245.1 of Laticauda colubrina. Classification (NCBI taxonomy): domain Eukaryota; kingdom Metazoa; phylum Chordata; class Lepidosauria; order Squamata; family Elapidae; genus Laticauda; species Laticauda colubrina. Next base: position 415,358 of record BLBF01000082.1, read on the forward strand.
CTGCTAAGCATCCGCTTTGCTATTCTCCCCTGAAAGCCCTGCGGCTGTGTCATCCGTTTCCGTCCGCTTCCATCTGCTAGACTTTCTACGAACATCCGCTGACCATCCTCGTCCATTCCTACCCACGTCCATTCCTTTCCGTTGTTTTCTGTTCTGTTTATGCAAATTTGAGGCACTTTTGAGAACAGATAACAATGGATGGAGCCACCCCCGAAATTTTGCTCATCCGCTTTGTCCTTTTTGTATACATTTTGCATCCGTCGGCCAGTGTGACCTAGCCTTAAGACCTTGATACTTATCATCAATTTTAGTTTATCTTCTGTTAAGAAATTTGATATCTGGTGGGAGAAAAGTCCAGTAATGTTGATGATACATTAGAGTAAAAGTGGAAAAATAGTGGGTGGAAGAACATAATGTAGGGATATAGGGAGGTAGACTACACTCTTCTAAAATGCAAGATAGCCACCAGGATAAAGGTGAAATGAAGAGAATTTTCTACCTAAAGCTACACTGTCATAAAAATAACAACATTAATAGAGAAACAATCTGTCAGGCGGAGCTCCATTCAAAATCCAGGAAAGAAATACTTCGACTCTTTCGTTTAGAGAAAAGATATCGTTCACTGAAAGTGAAGTGGTAGCAACCAAAGAATTCTGAATCTGAGAATTTAGGCGCGCAATTCACATATAGAAAGTGATGGAAATGTTCCCACCCCCAATAGTTCAAATGACACTTCCAATTAGAAGTTGTGGATATGATCATGTGGCATCTTCAGGTAATGATGAGGCCTCTGTCCGTTGACCTTGGCATATTTTGATAACGGGGTGCAGTTGCGCAGAAAGAAGAAAGCTAAGCGAGGAATAGAAACCTAAGTCTATTTTATGCTCCCCCCTCCCATTTATACAACAGATGAATGTAACACCTCCAGCTCACTTCCCCAACTTATTCCTACCTCCCCTCCCCCTCCCCGTTACTTATGGCAGTAGAAAAGATGCAAAGCAATAGCAGAAGATCTTGAAGGCTGACATTCGGCCCTCCTAGAAAAAGGAAAATCATCAGTCCTAGAAGAGAGAGAGGAGAAAATATAAAGATAATTATTAATCATTAAACAATTACAAAACAATACACTCCTAAGGCTTATCAGGATACTTGGAACGAAATGCTTTGATCAACTTAGAGGCTTTAACATCGGTTTCGTTAAACCATTCGGCTTCTGAAGAAGGGAAATGTTTCCAGACTACAAGATACTGGAGTCGACTCCTCCATTTGCGAGAATCCAGAATTTCTTTAACTTCAAAATGTTGTTCACCTTCAATCAATATTGGTATGGGAGGGTCAGTATGGGAGGGTCAGGAGGGATGGGTCTTAGGTCAGAAGTACGTTCAGGTTTTAGCAAACTAACATGGAAAACCGGATGAATTTGTCAAAGAGTTTTGGGTAAGTTCAGCTGGACTGTTACAGGATTTATAATCCGTTCAATTGTGAATGGACCAACGTACTTAGGACTAAGCTTCTTTGACTTTTGAATGGTCTGCAGGTATCTGGTGGACAGGAAAACCTTGTCGCCCACTTTATATTCTTTCTGTGGGGATCTTTTCTTGTCTGCAAATTTCTTATGAGCTTGATGGGCATCATCTAAAGCTTTGCGTGTTACTGGCCAGTTAAGTTGGAGTTGAGTTATCCATTCATCCAACGAATGGATGTTAGGCTTTTCACGAGGAAGTTCAGGTATGGGAACGAAATCTTGTCCCGAAGCCACTTTAAATGGAGTAAATCCAGTACTGCTGTGTATGGAGTTGTTATATGCCACTTCGGCAAATGGTAGTAATTCGGACCAGTTATCTTGCTGATAATTTATGTAACATCTGAGATATTGTTCTAACACTGCGTTAGTCCTCTCACAGGCCCCATTGGTTTGGGGGTGGTGGGTGGAGCTTAGCCCCTGGGCGGAGCCTATTAATTTCAGGAACTCTTTCCAAAATTTTGAGGTAAATTGGACCCCTCTGTCAGAGATTATGCGTTCCGGGACACCATGTAACCTATAGATATGTGATATAAATAGTTTAGCCAGCGTCTTAGCAGAGGGAATCTTGGAACAAGGGATGCAATGTACTTGTTTGGAAAACAAATCAGTCAATACCCAGATGACCGTGTCTCCACCACTTTCGGGTAATTCTACTATAAAGTCCATAGAGATTTCCTTCCAGGGAGCCGTTGGTCTAGCTACATTTTGTAACAATCCTACTGGCTTATCAGGAGGTCTCTTTGCAGAAGCACAAATTGGACAGCTAGCTACACAAGCTTCAATGTCCTTCTTTAAAGTAGGCCACCATAATTGCCGCTTAACCATATATAAGGTCTTCACAAATCCGAAATGGCCAGCTTCTTTAAAATCATGAGCCTGTTGTAGTATTCAGCTCCTCAGTACCTGGGGCACATACAAGTTGGTCCCCACCCAAGCCAAACCATCTCTAATTGTATAGTCACTTGAATTAGCCAGGAACCATTTGTCCAGTTTTAAAGCTTCTTTTAATTGTCCGGTGAGGTCATTCGATAAAACCACTTCTTGGTTCTTCCTTTGGGCTCTGGTGACCACTGGGGCAGCTAGATGTTTGGCTGAGACAATTGGGCTTATCACCTCCTGGCGCATACTATTATATTAAGGTAATCTAGAGAGAGCATCCGCCATGAAGTTCTTCCCGCCTGGAATCTACTTCAATGAGAAATTGAATCGCTTGAAGTACTGGGCCCAGCGAACTTGTTTAGGGGACAGTTTCCGGGGTGTTTTTAAGGCTTCCAGATTCTTATGATCAGTCCATACCTCAAACGGGTGTTTTGCTCCTTCCAGGAAATGTCTCCAGGTCAGCAAGGCCCAACGAACTGCAAAAGCTTCTTTCTCCCAGACGGCCCATCTTTTCTCTGTTTCAGACAGCTTACGGGAGGTGTACGCACAAGGCTGTAAGGTCCCTTTCTCGTTGATTTGAAGTAATACCGCTCCAATAGCCCCATCACTTGCATCAGCTTAAATCACAAAAGGAGTGTCCATATCTGGGTGTTTCAGCACTGGTTCTGCAGCAAACAGTCGTTTTAGCTTTTCAAAAGTGGCTTGGCACTCCATGGACCACTCCAGCGGCTTTCCTGGCCTTGGCTTCACCTCCCCTTTTGTTTTCAAGAGATTTGTGATGGGCATTGCTATCTTAGCAAACGTCGGGATGAATTGCCAATAAAAATTTGCAAATCCCCAAAAGCTTTGAAGTTGTTTTCTGGTGCATGGTGGAGCCCACTCCAGAACGGCACGCACCTTCTCTGGATCCATCTCTATGCCTTCGGATGAAATGCGATATCCCAAATAGTCAATTTTGTCTTGGTGGAATTCACACTTTGACAATTTAGCATACAACTTAGCGGCACACAGTTTCTGTAAAACCGACCACACTAACTTCACATGTTCATCCAGGGTCTCCAGGTAGATAAGGATATCATCAAGATAAACCAGAACCCCCCTGTATAAATGTTCATGTAATACTTGATTGATCATTTGCATGAATACAGCTGGGGCCCCTTGTAAACCAAAAGGAAGAACGTTGAATTGGAAGCAACCCACCAGGCAGTTAAAAGCGGTCTTCCACTCATCCCCTTCCTTAATTCGAATCTGGTAGTATGCTTCTCTCAAATCCAACTTCGTGAAGATCTTTCCCTTCGCTAAATGGGCCAACATGTCCTTCATCAAAGGAAGGGGGTGCACGTTTTCCACAGAAATAGCGTTCAAATTTCTGTAATCCACCACCAAGCATTTGGAACCATCTTTCTTTTCCCGGAACAACACTGGGGCCGCTACCAGGGGTCTAGCAGGTTGAATGAAACCACATTCCAAATTTTTATCAATAAACAATCTTAGCTCTTCCAATTCCCGTGGGGTCATTGAGTACTTTGGTTTCGGGAGCTTCACCCCAGGCAAAATCTCAATAGCACAGTCTCTTGGTCGGTGAGGTGGAAGCTCATCCGAGGCCTTCTCACTGAACACTTCTTTTAAATCCCAATACTCTTTGGGAATTTTCTCCTCATCTTTCACGGGCTCAGTACCTGTGGAAGCTATTTCAATTAGGCCCCCAGGCTTCTGCTGAGATCTGGCCCCTCCTCCCAGTCGCTGCTTTGTGTTTATGTGCAACAACCCCTTTCTCCAGTTAACCAGGGGGTTCCATTTCCAGAGCCAGGGCAATCCCAGTATTAATGGTTGCTCCATCCCAGGGACCACAATAAAACGCAGGGTCTCATCATGCTCTCCCATGATAATTTCTATAGGTTCCGTGACAAAACGTGCAGGGCAACCTCCAGCCACTGATCCATCTAGTTGGCAAAAGGAAATGGGCATCTTCAAAGGTTTTAGCTTTAGGCCCATTTTCTTCACTACTTCTGTGTTTATTATACACCTGGTGCACCCAGAATCTAACAGGGCTAGCATTTCCCCTTCGACCCCTGAATTGGGTACCCTCAACTTCACCAGAATGGTCATAGGGCCCATGCTTGGACTTACCAGGAAGTCGTCTTCTGAGTCAGAATCCTCCTCCTCAGGGGTCACTGGGGCTTCTGATTCCTCTCCTGTGGGAGGGGCGACCTCTGCTGTCTCTTTCGACTTTAGTGCTGTTTCATGAGGCTTCGCTGGGGACTTTTCATGTTTCTTTCCTTCCTTTGGTGCCCCCTTTGGCTCCAACTTGACTCTGCAGTTCACAGCCCGGTGACCTTCTTTCCCGCATCAAAAGCAGGCCGAGGGGTTGGGTCTTGCCACCACTCCTCCCTTCTGAGGTTTAGGAGCCTCTTGAAGACGTGGGGGGGAATACTTGCTCCACCCATAACCTTCCCGCCATTTACTTCGGATTAAATCAATCTCCACTTCTTCTGCCAGCAGCTACCACATCTGCAAGTCATTGGGGTCTCTTCTAGCAGTGCATCTCTGGTACACATCTTCATTTAAACCATCTTTAAACAGTTCTATCAGGGCTTCTTGGGGCCAGCCTCGGAAATGGCCGGCTAACTGTCTAAATTCTTGAGTGTTATCAGCCACAGACCTCCGCCCCTGTTTTATGGTTTTCATCCTAATTTGGGCCTTGCGCTCAGCCAGTGGGTCCTCAAACCTAGCCCACAGTGCAGCCATAAATAGGTTATAATTCAGCAACTGAGGAGCATTATCATTATGCAAAGTCACCATCCACTCTGCCGCTATTCCCTCCAGAGCCCTGGTAAGACACCTCACTTTGGCTGCTTCTGAGGGAAAATCCTCCCCATACTCCTCAATATGGCTCCAAACTTGAGCTAAGAAAAATCCCAAGGCTTTCGGATCCCCTCCATATTTTACTTCTAATGGAGGCAGCCTAGGAGCTCTATGCCTTCTAGGAATCACACCTCCTGCTGAAGGCCCCAGGGCTGCTGCTGGATCGGGTTGATTTATGGGAGAGGGAGCTGCTCTGCTTCTTCTGGCTGGGGCTACTTCCCCTCCCCCTTCATGCCCTTGTGGAGCTTGAGGTTGTTCAAAGGCTTCATTCAGGTGTTTCCTGGCTTGATCCAGCAAGAGTTCCCTCTTTTCCTTCTCTTGCCAAGGCTCCTCTTTTCCACGCCGGCAGGTAGTTGTGACCCCGGGGGGGAGGTCCTTCTCTGGATCTTTCCAACCAACTCCCACCGACCATCTGGGCTTCACAGCTGGATTCTCTTCCAGACTGAGCTCTGCTAGCGATTGGGCTTCCTGCACCAGCAAAGAATCGTGGCCTCCAATGGCTCCCAGATCCTCCTGGTCACTATTTGAAGATGACATGATGTCCAGGCCCCCTCAGAAGAAAATTGGGTATTCTCTCCGGGTGGGCAGGTGGATGAGATTCAGAATAATGTCAGGCAAAGCTCCATTCAAAATCCAGGAAAGAAATACTTAGACTCTTTAGTTTAGAGAAAAGATATCTTTTACTGAAAGTGAAGTGGTAGCAACCAAAGAATTCTGAATCTGAGAATTTAGGCTCACAATTCACATATAGAAAGTGGTGGAGATGTTCCCACCCCTAATAGTTCAAATGAACTTCCAATTAGAAGTTGTGGATATGATCATGTGGCATCTTCAGGTGATGATGAGGCCTCTGTCCGTTGACCTTGGCATATTTTGATAACGGGGTGCAGTTGCACAGATAGAAGAAAGCTAAGCGAGGAATAGAAACCTAACTCTATTTTATGCTCCCCCCTCCCATTTATACAACAGACGAATGTAACACCCCCCCCTCACCCCCCCCCCACTTTTTCCCCTCCCCCCCCCCCCCCCCCCCCCGTTACTTATGGCAGTCGAAAAGATGCAAAGCAATAGCAGAAGATCTTGAAGGCTGACACAATCACACCATGGAAGAATTATAAAACCTTAAAATGCAATGATAGATGTGTGCCCAACAATTGCACCATTTTATTAAAGACCAGTTTTATTCAGTCACTAAGTCATGTCTGACTCCTCACAACTCCATGTCCTCAACAGCATAGCAGGCACTCATGTCTTCCCCTGTCCTCCACTATGATCATGGGTGGCCTTGCACACTTTGCACATAGATTCTTTCAACTGCACAGGCCCCTTTATCATGTCCAGGCAGTGATCAATGAAGGTGAAAGAGAAGTATCCTTCACTTTTATGGCTGCACCTTAAAAATTATCTATTCCTAAAATCTGGTTCCTCAGACCATAAGCTTGAAACCTTGGGATGAATTTGTAACTGAAATGGAAGGAATGTATTCTTATTATATGAGTAGCAGTGGGATTCAGCCAGTTCTCACCAGTTTTGGAGAACCAGATATTAATTTTGTGAGCAGTTTGGTAAACCAGCTGAAATCTTCCAACAACCTTTTGTTTTTTCCACCTTAAGCAGTTAATCCTGACAGGAAGATTGGGAAGAAATGTTCTAGTATGTCTCTCTGTGTTGTTTCTAGCCTAATCCTCCTTATCCTCAATGTGAGTTGGCCACACTGTTAGGGATAACATTGTTCACCCTAACTGTTTTAGGTGAAATAATAACTATGAATCATAGTTAGTGTATGCAGCTTTAAATGTAAAATAGCAATTGTGGGTGTGGTTATGAAAACCATATAAAAGTAGCAAGGCTACAGCTTGCTCGCTCTCTCTCTGGCTTTGATGATCCCTGATTACTGCTTGGAAGCAAGACTGCATTGCTCGAACGGGAGAGACAACAACGGACTGATTTATGTGAACTGACAATAGGATATTCTACATGGACTTTGCTAACTGAATATCCCTGAATGGACTGACTACATGGTAAATGAATATTGGACTGTTTTTGACTATGCTATAAACTTATACTGGAATAAAATATATTCTTGATAGCACAAGCGTATCTGTTATTTTTACTGTATGTTAATAAACATACAAGCTTAACTCACTCATTTATCTGTGTGCCTATCTGACTAACGCTGCACATTCTGTTTAGCTTGTCTACCTAACCCTGGTTGGGAACCCAGGCTTAACACACACTCACCCAGTCACATGACAAGCCAGCTATGCCTACCCAGGTCGTCATTAGGGCAAGGTACCAGTTGTTAAATTATTTGAATCCCACCACTGAATATGGGGAGTATGCAAGTTGATGGAACTCTTCCTCGCCCTTAAATGCAGATCTTAAGGCCCTGTCACACTGCCCAGCTGATGCAAAACATTTGTAAAAAGGACACAACAGATGAGCAAAATGTTCCATCCATTGTTATCCACTCTCAAAAGGCGCAAAAATTTGCATAATCAGAGCGGATAACATGGAAAGGAAAGGACGCGGGGAGGATGCAGAGCGGATGGAAAGCAGATGTGGAACGGAAGCCTGGCGGATGGAAGCGGATGGGAGTGGATAGCACATCTGCTAGGCTTCCGTGGGACCTCAGCAAAGCGGACACGAAACGGAAAGAGCGGATGCAGAGTGGATGCCGAACGGATGAAGTAGATGCACAGCGGATGAAGATGATGCAGAGCGGAAGCCTAGCTGATGCACAGCGGAAGCCTAATGGATGCCGAGCATTAATTGAGCATGTGGGGGGGATGCATTGCGTCAGCCCCGCGGATATAAAAGGAAGCATCTCCCAAGCAGGTCACCATTTGGAGGGAAGACCTGCTTCCGGACACATATAGTGCCTTGCCTGCCCTGCCTGCATGCCTGCCTGCCAGCCTTGCTGCCAGCCTTGCTGCCAGCCTTCAAGTCAGCCTGCCTCCCAGCCTCCTGATCAGCCTCCCTGCCAGCCTTGCTGTCTGCCTGCCTGTCAGCCTTGCTGCCAGCCTGCCTGCCAGCCTGCCTTCCAGCCTCTCTGCCAGCCAGCCTGCCTGCCAGCCTTGCTGCCTGCCTGCCTGCCAGCCTTGGTGCATGCCTGTCTGCAAGCCTTGGTGCATGCCTGCCTGCAAGCCTTGGTGCCAGCCTTCCTGCCAGCCTTGGTGCCAGCCTTCCTGCCAGCCTTGGTGCCTGCCTGCCTGCCAGCCTTGGTGCCAGCCTTGGTTCCAGCCTTCCTGCCATCATTGGTGCCTGCCAGCCTCCCTGCCAGCATCCCTGACAGCCTCCCTGACAGCCTCCCTGACAGCCAGCAACCCCACAACCATGGGGGGAAGAGAAGCCTCAGCAATCTGCCGCCAGCCCTGGCAAGAGGGACAGGGCCACCCTCCCGCCCCCTGTCCCTGACTCTGCTTCTGCTTGGGCTTCTGCTGGGCCCTCTGCTGCTTCTGCTTCTGGAGGAGCTGATGATGCTGCTTCTGACAGTGGTGCTTCTGCTCATGCTTACTCTGCTTTGGCTGCTCCTGGTGCTGGTGCTTCTGCTCGTGCTTACTCTGCTGAGGCTGCTCCTGGCAGTGGTGCTTCTGCTCATGCTTACTCTGCTGAAGCTGCTCCTCGTCCTGCTGGTGCTGCTCACCCTGCTCGTGCTCCTGGACTTGCTTGTCCTGCTCGTGCTCCTGGTCTTTCTCGTCCTGCTCATCCTGCTCGTGCTCCTAGTCCTGCTCGTGCTCCTGGTCCTGCTGGGGCTCCTGGTGCTTACTCTGCTGCTGCTGCTGCTGGTCCTGCTGGTCCTGCAGCTGCTGCTGCTACTGATGATGATGATGATGATGATGATCCTGCTGCTACTGCTGCTGGTGGTGTGGAGGAGTAGCCCCTACTACCTGGGATCCCCTCTCATGAGGGCCCATCTGGTCCTGCCAAAGGGAGGAAGAGGCATATGCGGGGATGGGAGAGGAGGCAATACTCCATTGAGGAGGCACACTAGGATGAGGAGCTGGAGTGGCTGAGAGAGAATGAGTATCTCTGGCGGAAGGGACACAGTCTCTACAGAGACACCAAGCGGAAGCAGACTGCTTGGAGAGAGAAGGTGGAGAGTCTGGGCTACACATCGGATGTGCTCCTCGGCTGGTGGAAGCACATGCACACCTGGTAGGGGAAGCTGCACCTCAAGAAATCTGGCCAGGCCACGGTTAAGCTGATGGACAGAGAGACCTATGTCATGGGCAGGTGTAGCTTCCTGGAGAGTGAGGCCCGCCACCGAGGAGCAGCAGCAGCCCCTCTCACTACCCTCTCTCTCTGGCAGCCTGCTGAGAGCCAGTCCTCTTCCGGCCGAGAGTCAGCTCCTGTCTCCAGGCAGGTTTCTGTGGAGTGTGCCACAGTGGAGAACCCCCTGAAAGCTGTTTTAACCATGGTGGAGCACATGGAGGACTCCCTGGTGTGGTGGGAGAAAGGAGACAGCACGTCCACCGCAGCCTACATGCATCCACTCCCAGCTCCACCTCCAAAGGAAGGCAGAGAGGCAGACCGGGGGGTCAGAGCCACACTTTCCTGCTGATGATCAGGGACACCATCCGGAGCAGCATAGATCTCCTCTCTCAGCTGTTCCACACCGACTCCTCATCCTCCAACCGCAAGCTCTTCCTCACCTATGTGAACCAGACCCTCATGGACATGGCAGAACCCCAGTACCAGGTGGTGAAGGACAGGATCACCGATCTACTTCACAACCCACGAGACCCAGATGAACCTGCTCCCACCCAGTCCAGGTCTGCTCCTCACCCCCAGATGATGTCCCTCCCATTCCAAGGCTTTCCACAGGCCCTCACCTACCAGGGCTACAGCTACCAGGAGGTCCAGCAGCACAGACAGCAGCCCTTCCCAGTCCAGGAACAGGTTCATCGGATGCCACCGTTGCCACCAATTCCACTGATGCTACCGATTCCACCCACGACACTGATGCCACCCACTCCAATGATGCCACCCATGACACTGATGCCACCGACGCCAACGATGCCACTCACGCCACAGATGCCACCCATGCCAGTCCTCACCCAGCTGCAGACCAGACAGCCCCACTACACTACTCCTTCCTCCACCCCACAGCCAAGCCCGGCCTCAGTACATCTGTCCTCGGTACTGGGGCTGACACCCCATGGCATGGAGGAAGGAGTTCTCAACATCACGGGTCTGAGCCAGCTGTCTGAGAGCTTTCTCAACACACCATCACCTGTTGTCCTCTCGGGGCCAGGCACCCCAGTGGCACTTCAGACCAGCACTCCAGCAACAGCCACCTCTACAGCACCTGGACCCTTCACCCCTGAGACTGGGCACACATCCGAGTGACCATGAAGACTGCCAGAGACAGGGTTGCTGGCTACCTGTGGACTTTATTTGGACACTTGACTTGGGTCATTTTTCTTTTACAGCTTGTTATTAATAAAGTTTATCTTTGATTCACACACTTGCTTCATTTATTTTTTTTAATAAAGTCTGGGGGGAAACTTTTAGAAATGGTTTAAGCCTTTGCATGCATGTGGGATGGGTTAAGATAGCAGTGGGATGGGCAGGGATACCTTTGGGAGGGGCAGGGGTACCTTTGGAATGGGTAAGGATAGCTGTGGGATGGGCAGGGATACCTGTGAGATTGGCAGGGATACCTTTGGTATGGGTAATAGCTGTGGGAAAGATAAACCTCCATTGCAAGCATAGTGGGACTGGCACCGGGTGCCCTCCTATGGCCCTTCATTATCAATACTAATGTAATCATTGATCCACACATGTCAACATAAACACAACTCTTTATTAAATGCCGTGTTCATTGTAGGCCCACCCAACATACATGGCCCAATCTCATCAGTGTGATGAGACAGGCTGAAGGAAGCATCCATTAAGTATCTATCATCCTGTCTTGCCACTCCACTGCTCCAGCTGGGGAGTTGCACCAGTGTTTCAGAAAGTTGCGCTGCTTCTTCCCTTCTGTTGGGGCCTTGCACATCCTCAGTGTCTATCAGGTTTTACCCTTGCCTCCATTCCCCAAGCTCCATCTCCCCATTGCCTTGTTGGAGGTCCACGAGCTTGTTCTGCAACACTGGGTAGCGGGTGAACATGAGATTGTGCAGAATGTAGCAAGCTTCCATGATCCTCCTCACTGTCTGTGGGTGATGCTGCATGGTGGTGAGAAGTACCTGGAACCTGTTGGCCAGGATGCCAAAGGCATTTTCCACCACCCGCCTTGCCCTGGACAGCCTGTACTTGAAGATCCTCTATTCACGGGTGAGGCATCTGGAGGTTCATGAGGTAGGTTCTGAGGGAGAAGGCGTCATCCCCCACGATGAAGTAGGGCACATTTTGTGTGTCATTGGGCAGGGGGTCTTGATCTGGGAAGCCCACGATGAGGTTGCGTTCCAGCCCCTCCTTGAGGTGACTGGCGTTGTATACCTGGGCATCTGAAGATGAGCCACTGCCTGAAGCATCGATGTACATGAACTTGTAGTCAGCATCGACTATGAGAAAGAGGATGATGCTGAAGAAGCCCTTGTAGTTGAAATAAGTGGACCCCGACTTGGCTGGAGCTTTGCAGGCCATGTGCTTGCCCTCAATGGCTCCAACAGTGTGGGGGAGGTTCCACTTCTGATACCACTGCTCTGAAACTTAATTTCATCCTTCTTCAGTGGAGGGACACTGGAGGAGGTCCTCCAGGTATTCTTCGATGATGGCCTGCAACACTTCTCTGACCACAATGCTGATGGTGTTGTGTGGCACCCTCTAGCCATACTGCATGCTTTTGTAGGTGGTCCCTGAGGCCAGGTGGTACAGAGTCAGTGCCACCTTGAGCCCAAGTTCCAGGCTGGGCCAGAAGTTCGTGTTTGCCTTGGTCAACCTGGGTGTCAGCCGCTGCACAACTTTGTCAAACCTGGCTAGTGGCATCCTCATGAAGTTCTGGAATGCACGAGTGTCTTCGTTCCTGAGCTCTACCATCAGCTTGTTGTACAGTCCGTACTCTGCTCTTCTCCCGATTCATCTTCGGACCCAGATGCTTCTTGGCCACCTCCTTTTCTTTCTGTAGTAGAGTTCACAGAGCCTGTAGATGGCTTCGCACTGTTGCAGAATGATGGTGGCTACCAAAAGACTTTGTTACGATCCATGCTGGACATGACTGGATGCTGTGGAAGAGCAAGAGGCAGATGAAGGCTGCAGAGGTCTGCATAGCTGGGCTGCTGGGCTGAAAGTGAGATCCAGGTGAGTTGCTCCCCCTTTTTATAGGCAGTATAGGTTTTCCACTATGTGTCCCTTTGCATCCTCTAGGCATCCTCTAGACATCCTTAATATCTGAGATAGGTCCCCTCTGCGAACGTTTTTTCTGTTTTAAATGCTTTGTTTATGTGCTGCATCCACTTTCATCTATTCTGCATCCACTAGGCATCTGCTATACATCCGTTCCGCGTCCGTTCCACTTCCTCCCTGTGTCCGTTTACCGCTGGAGCGGATCAAGTTGCGCAGATGCGCAGCGGATGCCTAGCGGATATAGCGGATGCATAATGGATGCAGAACGGATGCCTTGTGGATGCATAGCAAATGCAGAATGGATGCATTGGATACATTTTCCGCACAAAAGTTTTGAGCAGCTCAAAACTTTTAAGTGGATGAAACATCAATAGACGGATGCTGGATGGATAGGGAGGATGAAAAATGGATGCAGTGAGTACAGAACGGATGAATCGCGTTAACCAATGGATGGCAAGTGTTTTTCTCCGTTTTACATCCTCTTTCCATCCATTGGTTCAGTGTGACAGGGGCTTTAGAGACTTCACTTGATAGAGGAAGTCAAGAAATCAGTTGCAAGAAACTCCAGAACTGACACAGTGATGTTCTGCATCATCTTTATCTTCTTCCTCAGTCTCTCTGATAGTTGTTCTCTCATAAGCAAAAACAACAATTCATAAGATTTTTTCTCCAAAGTTTTTCCCGATTCTACCTCTTTGTTTTTCCTTCTCAGCAGTTCAATTGGTGGAGACTGGAGGAAGTGCTGCAGCTCCAGGAGGTTCACTCTGTCTGTCCTGGAGTTAATGAGAATGTACTATAGTGGATGGCAAGAATTCATTCTCATGGAGCTAACCAATGGTACAGCTCCAAAGTTAATGGAAGATTCACCATCTCCAGGGACAATTCCCAAAGTTCACTTTATCTCCAAATGAACAGCCTCAAGACTGTTCTCATTAATACAATGCAGACTGTTCTCTGCATTATATTCTTGTATAACAGACACAGTGTCTCCACTTTCCTTTGAGCTTGTACAACTTCTCCAGAGGTTGAGAGGAAGAGTTCATTCTTGCTGTTGTTCATTCTTGCTTCTTCATTCAATTGTCCCTAAAGTATCTGTATAAACTATACTTCTTCAGCTTCTGTCCTGGAGCACCACAGAACTAGATTCATCCTTGTTACTATCCTTTAGATATGGGTAGCTAGTTATTATTCAACTTGATTCAAAGGCTCAATCAAGAATTAAACTCATGGTCCTTCATCTCTTAGATGACTACACAGTGCATTATTTGAACACCTTTACAGGCCATGGCGATCATTGGTTTGAGAAAGAAGATACAATGTCAGAATCTTTGAAAGAAGCACAAACTGAATACAATCTGAATAGCTTATCTCTATCAAAGAATGGGATGGGATGGGGTGGGGTGGGGTGGGATGGGATGGGATGGGATGGAATGGAATAGAATAGAATAGAATAGAATAGAATAGAATAGAATAGAATAGAATAGAATAGAATAGAATAGAATAGAACAGAACAGAACAGAACAGAACAGAACAGTTGGAAAGGACCTTGAAGTTTTTCTATCCAAACTCCTGCTTAGGCAAGAAATCCTAGAACATTTCAGACAAATGGTTAACCAAGTACTTCTAAAAAATTTCTAGTGTTGAAGCATTCACAATTACTGGAAGCCAGCTGAATGGAATGCATTGTTGAAATCTATACCAGAAATTATACAGGAAAGGCCTTGTCTTATGATCACACCTGAGGTCCAAATTTATGTTGCCAAGTGAGTCATTTCTTAAATGACTTTTGCCTTACTTTATGCCACAGTTGTTAAGTTAGTAACAAAGTTGCTAAATGAATCTAGTTTTCGCATTGATTTTGCTTGTCAGATGGTCACAGAAGCTGATCATGTGACCTCAAGGCACTGCAACCATTATAAAATATGAGTAAACTGCCAAGCATCTAAATTTTGATCACGTAACCATGGGGCTGCTGGAATGGTTGTGTGAAAAATGGTCACTTTTTTCAGGTTGTTTACATATTTTGCACAATCACTAAATGAGGTATAGATTGATGACTAACTGTGAAAGAACTTGGTTAAGCCCATGTCACACTGTACCAATGGATGGAAAGAGGATGTAAAATGGAGAGAAACACTTGACATCTGTTGGTTAACGCGATGCATCCGTTCTGTACTCACTGCATCCATTTTTCTTCCTCTCTATCCATCCAGCATCCGTCGACTGACCTTTCATCCACTCAAAAAGTTTTGAGCTGCTCAAAACTTTCTGAGCAGAAAATGTATCCAACGCGTCCGTTCTGGATCCGCAACGCGTATGGGGAACATCCGTTCTGCATCCGTCGTCATCCGTTACGCGTCCACTATATCTGCTAGGCATCTACTGTGCCTCCGCGCAACTCAAATCCGCTCCAGCAGAAACAGGACAGAGGGAGGAAGCGGAACAGACACGGAATGGACATGCAGCATTAGTAGCACGGATGGAGAAAGGATGAAAGCGGATGCAGCTTGCAAAGAAAGCATTTAAAATGGAAAAAACGTTCACAGAGGGGACCTATCTCGGATATTAAGGATGTCCAGAAGATGCCTAGAGGATGCAAAAGTACACATGGGGAAAACCTATATTTCCTATAAAAAGGGGGAGAAATCACTTGGATCTCACTTTCAGTCCAGCAGCCCTGCGGTGCAGACCTCTTCAGCCTTCATCTTGCTCTTATTCGTCCACAGCATCCAGTCATGTCCACCATGGATCGTAACACAGTCCTTTTGGTACCCACCGTCGTTCTGCAACAGTGCAAAGCCATCGACAGGCTCTTTCAATTGTTCTACGGGAAAAAAAGGAGGTGGCCAAGAAGCGTCTGTGTCCGAAGATGGATCAGGAGAAGAGCAGAGTACGGACTGTACAACAAGCTGATGGTGGAGCTGAGGAACGAAGACACTCGTGCATTCCAGAACTTCATGAGGATGACACTAGCCAGGTTTGACAAAGTTGTGCAGCGGCTGACACCCAGGTTGACCAAGGCAAACACGAACTTCTGGCCCAGCCTGAAACTTGGGCTCAAGGTGGCACTGACTCTGCACCACCTGGCCTCAGGGACCACCTACAAAAGCTTTCAGTATGGCTGGAGGGTGCCACACAACACCATCAGCATTGTGGTCAGAGAAGTGGTGCAGGCCATTATCGAAGAATACCTGGAGGATCTCCTCCAGTGCCCCTACCCTTAGGAAGGATGGAAGAAAGTTGCAGAGCAGTGGTATCAGAAGTGGAACTTTCCAAACACAATTGAAGCCATAGATGGGAAGCATACAGCCTGCAAAGCTCCAGCCAAGTCGGGGTCCACTTATTTCAACTACAAGGGCTTCTTAAGCATCATCCTCTTCGCCATGGTCGATGCTGACTACAAGTTCATGTCCATCGATGCTTCAGGCAACAGGTCAGCTTCAGATGCCCAGGTATACAACACCAGTCACCTCAAGGATGAGCTGGAATGCAACCTCAGCGTGGGCTTCCCAGATCCAGACCCCCTGCCCAATGACACACAAGATGTGCCCTACTTCATCATGGGGGATGACGCCCTCTCCCTCACAACCTACCTCATGAAGCCCTACACTTCCAGACTCCTCACCCGCGAAGAGAGGATCTTCAACTACAGGCTGTCCAGGGCAAGGCGGGTGGTGGAGAATGCCTTTGGCATCCTGGCCAATAGGTTCCAGGTACCTCTCACCACCATGCAGCATCGCCCAGAAACTGTGAGGATGATCGTGAAAGCTTGCTGCATCCTGCACAATCTCATGCGCACCCGCTACCCAGTGTTGCAGAACAGGCTCGTGGACCTCCAACAAGGCAATGGGGACATGGAGCCCTGTGAATGGAGGCAAGGGAAAAACCTGATAGACACTGAGGATTTGCAAGGCCCCAACAGAGCCTCATGTGAAGGGAAGAAGCAGCGCAATCTCCTGAAACACTGGTGCAACTCCCCAACTGCAGCAGTGGAGTGGCAAGACAGGATGATAGATGATTAATGGATGCTTCCTTCAGCCTGTTTTATCACACTGATGAAATTGGGCCATGTATGTTGGGTGGGCCTACAATGAACAGGGCATTTAATAAAGAGTGGTGTTTATGTTCAAATGTGTGCATCAATGAATAAATTGTTGTTGATAATAAAGGGCCATATGTGTGGCAGATGGAAGGGTGGACCATACAGTCCCACTATGCTTGCACTGGAGATTTATCAATCCCACAGATATTTTAACCCATCCCAAAGGTATTCCTGCCCATCCCATAGCTATCTTAACCCATCCAAAGGTATCCCTGTCCATCCCACAGCTTTCTTAACCCATCCCAAAGGTATCCCTGCCCATCCCACAGCTATCTTAACCCATCCCAAAGGTATCCCTGCCCATCCCACTGCTATCCTTACCCATCCCACAAGCATGCAAAGGCTTAAACCATTTCTAAAAGTTTCCACCAAGACTTTTTTGACTAAAAGAACTGAAGCAAGTGTGTGAAGCAAAGATAATCTTTATTAATAACAAGCTGTAAAAGCAAAATGACCCAAGTGTCCCAAGCAAAGATAAAGTCAACAGGTAGCCACCCAGTCTCTGGCACTCTTCTCTGTCACTCAGAGGTATGCCCAGTCTCGGGGTGAAGGGTCCAGGTGCTGTGTAGGTGGCTGCTGCTGGAGTGCTGGTCTGAAGCACCACTGGGATGCCTGGCCAAGAGAGGACAACAGGGGACGGTGTGTTGAGGAAGCTCTCAGACAGCTGGATCAGCCCCGTGATGTTGAGAGCTCCTTCCTCCAAGCCATGGGGTGTCAGCCCCAATACCGATGACAGATGTACTGAGGCTAGGCTTGGCTGTGAGGTGGAGGAAGGAGCAGTGTAGTGGGGCTGTCTGGTCTGCAGCTGGGTGAGGACTGATGTGGGTGCCATCGGTGGCGTGGGTGGCATCGGTGGCATCGGTGGTAGCAGTGGCGTGGGTGGCATCGTGGCATCAGTGGAACCGGTGGCAACGGTGTCGTCCGATGAACCTGTGCCTGGACTGGGAAGGGCTGCTGCTGCCTGTGCTGCTGGACCTCCTGGTAGCCATAGCCCTGGTAGGTGAGGGCCTGGGGAAAGCCTTGGAATGGGAGGGACATCACTTGGGGTTGAGGAGCAGACCTGGACTGGGTGGGAGCAGGTTCATCTGGATCTGGAGGGTTGTGAATCAGATCAGTGATCCTGTCCTTCACCACCTGGTACTGGGGTTCCACCATGTCCATGAGGATCTGGTTCACATAGGTGAGGAAGGGCTTGCGGGTGGAGGATGAGGAATCGGTGTTTACCAGCTGAGAGAGGATATCTATGCTGCTCCTTATGGTGTCTCTTATCTCCAGCAGGACAGTGGGGATCTGTCCCTCCTGTCTGGCTCTCTGCCTTTCTGTGGAGGTGGAGCTGGGGGTGGATGCGGGTTGGACAGTGGTGGAAGTGCCGTCTCTTTTCTTCCACTGCGCCAGGGGGTCATCCACGTGCTCCACCACAGTTAGAACAGCTGTCGGCAGGTTCTCCGTCATGGCACGCTCAACAGACCCCTGCCTGGAGACAGGAGCTGACTCTTTGCCGGAAGAGGACTGGCTCTCAGCAGGCTGCCTGAGAGAGAGGGTTGTGACAGGGGCTGCTCCTTGGTGGCAGATCTCACCCTCCAGTCGATGTGTCTGCACTTGGCCATGACGTAGGTCTCTCTGTCCATCAGCTTGACCGTGGACTGGCCAGATTTCTTGAGGTGCAGCTTCCCGTACCAGGTGTGCATGTGTTTCCACCAGCCGAGGAGCACCTTCGAAGTGTAGCCCAGGCTCTCCGCCTTCTCTCTCCAAGCAGGATGCTTCCTTTTGATGTCCCTACAGAGCCTGTGTCCCTTCCGCCATAGATGCTCGTTCTCTCTCAGCCACTCCAGCACCTCATCCTCATGTTCCTCCTCGATGTTCTCGCATATGCCTCTTCCTCCCTTTGGCAGGACCACATGGGCCCTCATCAGAGGGGCTTCCAGGTTGTAGGGGCTGCTCCTCCACACCAGCAGCAGCAGCAGCACCAGCAGGACCACTATCAGCAGCAGCAGAGTAAGCACCAGCAGCGCCAGCAGCACCAGCAGCACCAGGATCAGCAGAAGCAGAGTAAGCATCAGGGGCACCAGGAGCACCAGCAGGACCAGGAGCACCAGCAGCACAAGTAGGACCAGGAGCACCAGCAGGACCAGGAGCACCAGCAGGACCAGGAGCAGCTTCAGCAGAGTAAGCACCAGCAGAAGCACCCCCGCCAGAAGCAGCTTCAGCAGAGTAAGCACCAGCAGAAGCACCACCACCAGAAGCAGCATCAGCAGAGTGAGCACGAGCAGAAGCACCACCGCCATTAGCAGCATCATCAGCTCCTCCAGAAGCAGAAGCAGCAGAAGCCCCAGCCCCAGAAGAGCGAGCCCATGCTGCAGAAGCCCCAGCAGCAGCAGAGTGATGGCCAGGGGGTGGGAGGGTGGCCTTGTCTCTCTTGCCAGGGCTGGCAGCAGATGGCTGAGGCTTTCTCTTCTTCCCCATTGTTGTGGGGTTGCTGGCTGGCAGGCAGGCTGGCAGGCAGGCTGGCAGGCAGGCTGGCAGGCATGCAGGCAGGCAGGCAGGCAGCAAGGCAGGCAGGCAGGCAGGCAGGCAGGCAGCAAGGCAGGCAGGCAGCAAGGCAGGCAGGCAGGCTGGCAGGCAGTTGATGTGTCTGGAAGCAGGTGTTTCCTCTGAATGTTGACCTGTTTGGGAGCTGCTTCCCTTTATATCCACAGGGCTGAGGCAATGCATCCTCCCCACATGCGCAGTGAATGCTAGACATCCGCTAGGCATCCGCTAAGCTTCCGCTAGGCATCCGCTAGGCTTCCTCTCTGCATCCGCTTCATCTGCTAAGCTTCCCCTGTGCATCCACTTCATCTGCTCAGCGTCCACTCTGCATCCGCTCTTTCTGTTCCGCGTCCACTTTGCTGTGCTCCCCTGGAAGCCTTGTGGATGTGACATCCACTCTCATCTGCTTCCATCCGCTAGACTTCCGTGGAGCATCCGCTTTCCATCCGCCCTGCGTCCTCCCCCTGTCCATTCCTTTCCGTGTTGTCCACTCTGGTTATGCAAATTTTTGCCCCTTTTGAGAGCGGATAACAACGGAT
>BLBF01000082.1:443093-465054 GCA_015471245.1 Laticauda colubrina
ACTCTCTTCTCCAGCAGCTTCAAAGCCAAGCCTCAAGTGTTGAAACATTGATAAGAGTCCAGGAAAACACCTGTAATAATATTTTTCTGTGCTCTCCCTCCATCTTATCACATTAAAATGTCCTTGAGAAGGAGTGTTTATACATTTCTCCCCAGTTCAAATAAAGTATTTTCAAGCCTCTAGTTGGCAGTGTTGCAAAGTCTCTTAATACTTTTTTCCCCCCTCAGCCAGAAAGAAGAGTAGTGTATACAAAACTCAGAGGAAAAGAAACAAAAAATCAAAGGGGGCCTCTATCCTAAAAAAAATTAAAAAATCAAAAGAAGCATAAAAATATATATAAGAAAAAATTCAATCTGGTTAGCTACAAAATCACATTAAATTCCTCAGAGAAAAAAATAGTAAGGAAAGAATCCAAGCCTCAATTTGACATCACTTTAAAAAACGCCGCTCAAGCAAATTCCAGTCAAACAAAAATAAAGGTTTCTTCTTTGTTCAGGATATCCTTTCAGGTCTCAGCCAATTTACAATACAAAAGAAGTTTCTCACCCAGCCGACACACCCTCTTTCCAGCCTCTTTCTTTTCGGAGCTGTCCCGACTTCAGCAGCTTTGGAGGCTGCCTTTTCACCGCCAGCAAAAGGGCTTCTCCTGGATCAAACCAGAGATTTTGAGATATCTCTGGGATCCTGGGACTGTGCCTTTCACAATCCCCATCTCTACGGGACGGTTTAGGTCCGTTAGGACCGACCAGGGGTGAAAATATCAGCTGCGATCTCAGAGCCCCGAGATCGCAGCTGTAGCATTGAGACGAAGCTCCGCCTTCTTGGGGGTTTAGGATTTATTGTATGTATTATTCTCATTTCAGCTCTTACAAATTTTCGACATCTGCTCCAGTATGCTGATATTTCCACTCTTATATTCTCTGAGCCTGCCTTTTTAGGCATTTGAAATCACACTGGATGTTAAAAATTACACTAAACGATTTTTTTTGCATTTAGACTGAAATAAGCAGAATAGACATTGGAAATCCACCAAGAAAGAAAAAGAAAATGCCCAAAGAATAAACCTAGATGTAGAATCAGACATAATTGAACTGAAATAGGCGTGTGTGTGTGGGGGGGGGGGGGGTTATGTGTGAAAGGGAATGATAGATAGATAGATAGACAGATAGATAGCTAGATAGATACAGACAGACAGAGAGAGAGACAGACAGACAGACAGACAGACTGACATGCAAACAGACTGACAGACATAGATGTATGTACACACATAAATATACACAAAAATACATACAAACATACATACATACATACATACATACATACATACATACATAAAAAAACACATACTCCAAGACAGTGTTTATTCCTGATAACTGCTGGGTTAGTTGCTGTGTTGGAAGTGGTTTGCCCTCACCTGCTTTCTAAGACAGGACTGGAACTCACTCTTGCAAAAAAGTAAAAAGGGGGCAGCTCTGGCAAAATATTTGACTTGCCTTTTTATCCTTAAGCCCCTGTCACACAGCACCAACGGATGGAAAGAGGATGTAAAATGGAGAAAAACACGTGCCATCTGTTGGTTAATGCGATGCTTCCGTTCTGTACTCACTGCGTCCATTTTTCATCCTCTCTATCCGTCCAGCATCCGTCTACTGACATTTCATCTGTTCAAAAAGTTTTGAGCTGCACAAAGCTTTTTGAGCGGAAAATGTATCCAACACATCCGTTATACATCTGCTACGCATACAGGGAACATCCGTTAGACGTCCATCGTCATCCATTAAACATCTGATATATCCGCTAGGCATCCGCTGTGCATCCACGCAACTCGCATTCACTCCAGTGGAAAACAGACACGGGGAGGAAGCGAAACGGACGTAGAACGGACATGAAGCATTTGCAGCATGGACATAGAAAGGATGAAAGTGGATGCAGCTTGCATACAAAGCATTAAAATGGAAAAAACGTTTGCAGAAGGGACCTATCTCGGATATGAAGGATGCCTAGAGGATGCAAAAGGACACCTATCGGAAAACCTATATTTCCTATAAAAAGGGGGAGAAATCACTTGGATCTCAGTTTCAGTCCAGCAGCCCCACACCATATACCAAAAGAAAACACACACCAACCGCTACCTCAATGCCCAATCCCACCACCACCCAGCACAGATAAATTCCGTAGCAAAAACAATAATTACCAGAACCAAATGCCTGGCAGATAAGACACATATAAAGACTGAACTATGCACCCTGAGTGAAGTATTGACAGCCAATGGCTTCCACAAAAACAAAATCATCAACTTGATCCACAAAAACACACCAAGACATAACAGAGACCTAGAAGATCAACAGATCTATGGAACAGCTGTCCTGCCCTACATAAGAGGTACCACAGATAAAATCAGTAAGATACTACACAGGCATCACATCAAGACTGCCTTCAAAACAGACAAAAAAATAGCAGCCATCCTGAGGAACCCCAAAGACAAAATTGACCTGGAAAACCAAGGCATATACGAAATTCCCTGTACATCATGCCTGGCCACATACATTGGACAGACCAATAGAAGAATAAGTACCCGCCTAGATGAACACAAAAATGCAGTAAAAAAGCTGGAACACACCTCCTCACTGGTCCAACACATGAAAACCACAGGTCACAACATCAACTTCAATGGCACTAAAACCCTAGCCACTATAGAAAACCCCAACCACAGAATCATCAGAGAAGCCATAGAGATTGAAAAAAGACCTGACAGCATGAATAGAAGAGATGATTCCACCAGACTGTCAATCATTTGGAAGCCTGCACTCTCAAATAGAAAGATCTCCATGCCACAAGCCAGGCAAACACCTGGGCAAAAACAGACTCCCTCTGATAGCTCCAACTCAAACACACACCCCACCAGGCACCCAGGTGAAACCCAGCTTGCTAATGAATAGCAGCTTGCTAATGAAGAGCAGCCGTCCCTTCACACGGAGCCAAGCTGCACTGAAAGCCTCCAACACAAGAACAGAGTGTTGCCAGCCAATCAAAGCCACAAAACAGACAGAAGAAACCAGAAACACCAATCAATCAAACTCCAAGTCCAATGAACACAGATCCAGGCTCCCAGCCAATCAGAATGGACCAGCCTCAAATTTAAAACCAGGAGCTGTAAGACCCAAAAAACAATGCTGAACATCTAAATCAATTAAATTCAAATCTTTTTTTTAATATCATAGTTCTTAAATTACTATGTGATATTTTCTAGAATCAAACCATACAATCAAAAACTTTTATGGGGATAGTTAAAAAACTGCAACTGATTCATTTCACAATGACTCAATGATTTTTCTAAAATTAACATACTTTCCAAATTAATCTCCATGATATTTCTGTGGGAGTTTTGAGGGAAAAATTTCAGCTTCCCCATGAAATAGAATTCCCCATGAAAATATGTTTTTCTTAAAGAATTAATTTCAAACTTTTCAGAACCACTTCACAAGAATCATTAAAAATACTTTATAATTTTACGTATGAACAAACAGGCATAATCAAATAAATAGTATTTAAACATGTCTTCTTCTCAGTTGCCCCCTGTTGTTTAAATGTTGCCTCAAAACAGTAATACAACACTTGGGGAAAAAAATGCATCCCAGAAACCCAGCACCAGAGGACAAAATGGAGAAGATCTCTACAGCCACCATGGCTTTTCCTCTGGTGCTCAGATAAGTTGGAATAAAGGACACCCATACACTGCAGAAAGCCAACATCCTGAAGGTGATGAACTTGGCTTCATTAAAGCTGTCAGGCAGTTTACGAGCCTGGAAAGCCACAATGAAGCTGGCAAGTGAAAGGAAGGCCATATAGCTCAGGATATAATAAACATAAAAACTGACCCTTCATTGCATTGTACAATCATTTCTTCAGTTGTTGATTGCATATCTAACTCTGGGAATGGGGGAGAGGTTGACAACCACACAATACAGATGCTTTCCTGGAATAGCAAGCAGAAAAGGACAATAGAAACAGCCAGTCTTTTCCCCATCCAAGTCCTCATCTGAGAACCTGGTTTGGTGGCCTTGAAAACAAGAGAAACAAGGATAGTTTTGGCCAACACGCAAGAGATAGACAATGAGAAAATGAGACCAAATGCGGACTGTGTGAGGAGACAGATCACTCTCCCAGGTTGTCCAAGAAATAGTAAAGAGCAGAGGAAGCAGAACATAAGGGTGATGAGGAGATTGTAGGTGAGATCCCGGTTGTTGGCTTTCACAATAGGGCTGTCTTTGTGCTTAATAAAAATTCTCAACACCCATGTTGTAATAAGGGAGAATACAGCATCAAGACAAGCTAAACTATACCCTAAAGATTCTTCATAAGACAGAAAGTTTATCCTTTTTAGGAGGCATCCATTTTTTTCTTGATTTGCATTCTGATTTTCAGGACATTGGAAGCAAACTGCCATATCTGAAATTTAAAAAAACAAAACAAAACCACCCATGTTGTAATGAATAAATGTAAAGTAACAACAGTGGCGAAACCAGTTCCTAAAAGTTCTTCATAAGGCAAGAAGCTAATTTTTTTTACCATGATGCATTCATCGTCATTATTTGTGTGTTGATTTTCAGAGCAGTGAAAACAAATAAGAATGTTTCTATGTAGATTCTCAGTCATCCAAGTCATGGTTGTCCAGAGGTGGTTTTTCAAAAGGCAACTGGACTTCCTTTGTTTTTCCTTGAAATCAAAACTGAAGAAGCTTCTGGAAAAGAAACAAAACATCTATAAGTAAAAACAAAGTCAAGTTGCCTCTTGAAAAATGACCCTTAGTTAGAATGTCTAAGAAGAAAATAAATGCTTTATGTCAATCCAGGTTCGTGAGAGAGAGAATTCATCCCAAGCTCAGAATAATATAATCTTCAATGGACTAATGCATTTGATTTCTTCATTGCACCATTCCACTTCCAAATAAAGTGTTATAAATGCAAAACCTGAACAAAAACAAATTATCTGAAAATGTTCAACAGAACTCAGACTCAGATATATATAATTCTTTACATAGAATTCTTTATTGGCCAAGTGTGATTGGATGCACACAAGCAATTTGTCTCCGGTGCATACAAGCAACAAATTATAAATCATTATCACAATCATAAAATAAAGTCATCATAAATCATGAAGTACAATACAAAATGATAGTCATAAGATACTAAATAAAGTCAATCAACATAAATCATAAGATACAAACAACAAGGTGACAGTCATAAGATGCTAAAGGAATACCAGGAGGTAATAAGAAAGATGAGAAGGATAATAGTAATTTAGCCCTACTATGCTAGGCTATGCTAAGACATAAGATAGTAATGTAGGAATTAATTGTTTAGCATATTTCAAATTCATTTCTGTAACAACAAACTCAGAGTATTTTGTTAGATTATCCATCTCCTTGGAGATCTTCCCTTTTGGACATGGAACACAATCATAGCAGCAGAATTTTTTCTCTTCATTCTTCCTCTTCTGATAACCAGGGTGACAATAATAATTGCACAGGAATAACCTGATTATAAATATTAAATGTTGGAAGATGCATTGTTTTGAAGAAAAATTAGTTATTACACTGAAAATCAAATGTTATATTAAAATCAACTATTATATTAAAGAAATATCTTAACAAAGGGCTGTAGAAAAGGAACAAAAATAATTTATTTGGTAATACAGTTAGGTCTATTTTAATTTGAACTTTAATTTGAATGTTTGCGCATATCTGATCTGGATTTCCTAGTGAAATGTAATATTTCATTAATTCAATTAATTTCAATGAGAAAATTGAGTCAATTAAATTCCTTTTAAATCACAGCTCTGATAAAGCTTCATCCACACAAGGAAATATAGGGACTTAAATGCTGTGTTTTTCTTTCTAATTTTTGTTTCAGTTTTCAAGGAGATATAATTATGAATTCATCTTTGAATGAACATATAAACTCTCTTTGTAACCATACCTGGTTAAACGATCTGTACCAAACTATCATGTCCTCATTTATGGCTAATTCCTTTCCTTTGAAGCATCAGGATTCACTGTTCCAACCTTTACTTTCTGGTAAGTGGAATTGGAAAATACCACTATGTTTATGATATCAAAGCCACCTTCCATCTCTTTTTGATCATAAAAAGTCAAGGAATTTCCAAGAGAATTATTAAATTTCCAACCTTTAAGAAATTGTGGAGCTAGATTATTGGGAATAAATAATATAGAGCACTAAAGAATAGAAAGGTATGAGTAATTTAACCATAGTTGTGCAATGCTTTTAATGGAGAAACCCAAAGAACATGGTAAATCTATTTGTCCAACTTCTTGAAAAATTTTACAGATGAGAAGGATTCAATACTTCAGTTTTAAGGAATAGTGAAATAAAAGTAAAATTGATTCTAGCCTAGCATAATCCCTTGATCCCAGTCCCAAGAAAAGGCATACCATTAGTCCTTGATTTATAACAGTTCACTTAGTGACAGTTCAAAGTTAGAACAGTATTGGAAAAAATGGCTTATGGCCATTTTTCACACTTATCACTGTTGCAGCATTCCCATTGTCACATTATTTACATTTGTATGCTTGACAATAGATTTCCATTTATGACAGTTGCAGTGTCTCATGGACATGTGATCCCCTTTTTCGACCTTCTGACAAGCAAAGTCAATGAGGAAACCAAATTCAGTTAACAACCCCGTGACTAATGTAACAACAGTGGGGTGCCACAAGGTTCCGTCTTAGGCCCAGTACTCTTCAAAATCTTCATTAATGACTTAGATGGGGGGACAGAAGGGAAAATTACCAAATTTACCAAATTTACAAATTTGATATTAAGCTGGCAGGAAGAGCTAGCACCCAAGAAGATAAGTTCCAGGTGGATCTTGACAGACTAGAACATTGGGCCATATCTAACAAAATGAAATTCAATGTAGAGGAAAATAAATTCCTACACTTAGGCAAGAAAAACCAAAAGTATGCCTATAGACTGAGTGAAACCAGGCTCAATAGCAGTAACTGTGAGAGGGAACTTTGAGTCCAGCTAAACCAGCTAAATATGAGCAGCAGCATTCAGCAGCAGCCAAAAAAACTAATGCAATCCTAAATTGCGTTAACAGGAGGAAACATGATCAAGGAAAGTATAATACCACTTTATAAAGCCTCAGTACGACCACACCAGAGTACTGCATCCAGTTTTTTTCACACATTATAAAAAAGATGTTGAGACTCTAGAAAAAGTACAAAGAAGAGCAACCAGGATGATTAGGGGACTGGAGACTAAACCATATGAAGAATATTTACAGGAACTGGGCTTGGCTAGTCCAGTGAAGAGAAGGACCAGGGGAGATATGATAGCAATCTTCCAATATTTGAGAGGCTGCCACAGAGAGGAAGGGGTCAATCTATTTTCTAAAGTGCCTGTAGGCCAGACAAGGAATAACGGATGGAAACTGATCAAGGAGAATTTTAACCTGGAAATAAGGAGACACTTTCTAACAGTGAGAACAATCAAGCAGTGGAACAACTTGCCCTTGGAAGTTGTGGGAGCACCATCACTTGAGACTTGCAAAAAGAGATTGGACTACCATGTTTCAGAAATGGTGTAAGGTCTCCTGCTTAAGGCTAGGTAACACTGGCCGACAGATACAAAACGTATGCAAAAAGGACACAGCGGACGAGCAAAATTTCAGGGGTGGCTGCATCCATTGTTATCTGCTCCCAAAAGTGCCCCAAATTTGCATAAACAGAAAGGAAAACAACAGAAAGGAATGGACGTGGGAAGGATGTAGCGGGGATGTAAAGTGGATGTTCATAGGAAGTCTAGCGGATGGAAACAGATGACACATCCGCAGGGATTCCGGGGGAGAATAGCGAAGTGGACGTGTAGCGGAAGGAGCGGATGCGTAGTGGAAGACGCGGATGCACCACGGAAGCCTATAGGATGCATCGCAGATGCGAAGCAGATGGAAAGCGTTCACTGCGCATGCGGGGAGGATGAATTGCGTCAGCTCCGTGGATATAAAAGGATGCAGCTCACAAGTAGTCAGCATTCAGAGGAAAGACCTGCTGCCAGAGACATCTTGAGAGAACACCATGGGGAAGAAGAGGAAGCCTGTGCCTACTCCTGCCAGCCCTGGTAAGAAAGACAGAACCACCATCCCACCCCCTGGTGCTGACTCTGAAGCTGCTGCTGGTGGTGCTCCTGGTGGTGCTGCTGCTGGTGCTTCTCCTGCTGCTGCTGGTGCTTCTCCTGCTGCTGCTGCTGTGGTCCTCAAAGCCTTGCTTTTCCTGTGACCCTCAAAGCCTTGCTGCTGAAGGCCCTGAAGCCCATGACAGAGGGAGGAAGAGGCAAGGCAAAGAGAAGGGAGAGAGGAAACAGTACTCCATTTCCGAAGACCATGAGGAGGAGATGCTGGAATGGCTGAGGGAGAACAAGTACCTGTGGAGGAAGTGCCACAGGCTCTATTGCAACATCAAGAGAAAGCAGGAAGCTTGGAGAGAGAAGGCAGAGAGCCTGGGGTACACTTCGGATGTCATCCTGGGGTGGTGGAAGCACATGCACACCTGGTATGGCAAGCTGCACCTGAAGAAATCCGGGCAGGCCACTGTCAAGCTCACTGACCAGGAGACCTTCATTATGGCCAGGTGCAGCTTCCTGGAGGGTGAGATCCGCCACCGAAGAGCAGCCCCTCTGTCTACCCTCTCCCTCAGACAGCCCACAGAGAGCTACTCCTCTTCCAGCCAGGAGACAGCTACCATGTCCAGGCAGGTGTCTTTGGAGGGCCCCATGACAGAGACCCCCCGACAGATGCAGTCCTCGGGCCAGAGGATGTGGAGGATCCACTGTCTCAGATGGAGCAAGGAGAAGCAGCAACCAGTGACCAACCAACACCCACACCAAGCTCCACCTCCACAGAAAGCAGGCAGAGAGGCAGACCAGAGGGACAGAGCCACACTGTCCTCTTGGAGATCAGGGACACAATCAAAGCCAGCACCAAACTTGTCTCCCAGCTGGTCCACTTCGACATACTATCCTTGAACTGCAAGCCCTTCATCACGTACCTGAGCCAGACCCTCATGGACATGCCCGAGGCCCAGTACCAGGTGATGAAGGAGAGGATCACAGCTCTTCTGCACCACCCTCCAGGCCCAGCTGAACCTGCTCCTAACCACTCCAAGTCTGCTCCTCCACTCCAGCTGATGTCACAGCCCTACATGGATTTCAACAGCCCCTCACCTACCAAGACTACCACTACCAGGACTTACCACAGCAGAGGCAGCCCTTCACAGTCCAGGCCCAGGTTCATCGAATGCCAAAGAAACCACAGACACCTCATGTGACCCAGCTGCAGACCATTCAGCCCCACTACACTCCTCCTTCCTCAACCCCACAGCCAAGCTGTTCCTCAGAACATCTGCCATCAGTCTTGGGCCTTACATCCCAAGTCCTTGATGAAGGGCCCCTCAAACTCATGGGACTGAGTCAGCTCTCTGAGAGCTTCCTGTACACACCATCTCCTGTTGTACTCTCGGGGCTAGGCAAACCAATGGTCAGACCAGCACTCCAGCCACAGCCAATTCCCCAGTCCCTGGCCCCTTTACATCTGAGACCATGGACACACCTCATAGTGACTGAGAAGAGTGCTAGAGACTGAGTTGTTACCTGTTCACTTTATCTTTGCTTAAGACACTTTTACTTGGGTCATTTTGCTTTTTAATAAAGTCATACAGTTTGTTATTAATAAAGGTTATCTTTGCCTCACACACTTGGTTCATTTTTTTAATTAATGAAATGTTGGTGAAAACTTTGAAAAAAATGGTTAAGCCTTTGCATGCTTGTGGGATTGGTAAGGATAGCTGTGGGATGGATAGTTATGGGATGGGTAAGGATAGCTGTGGGATTGGTAAGGATTGCTGTGGGATTGGTAAGGATGGTTGTGGGGTGGATAGCTGTGGGATGGGTACGGATAGTTGTGGGATAGATAAACCTTTAGTGCAAGCAAAGTGGGACTGTATGGTCCACCCTCCCAGCTGCCACACCTATGGCCCTTTATTATCAATAATAATTTATTCATTGATACAACACATTTCAAAATAAACAAAACTCTTTATTAAATGCCCTGTTCATTGTAGAGCCACTCAACATACATGGCACAATCTCATCAGTGTTATGAGAAGGCTGAAGGAATCTAGCATCCTGTCTTGCCACTCCACTGCTCCAGCTGGGGAGTTGCACCAGTGTTTCAGGAGGTTGTGCTGCTTCTTCCATTCACATGAAGCTCTGTTGGGGTCTTGCACATCTACAGTGTCTATCAGGTTTTGTCCTTGCCTCCATTCACCAGGTTCCATGTCCCCATTGCCTTGTTGGTGGTCCACGAGCCTGTTCTGTAACACTGGTTAGCGGGTGTGCATGAGATTGTGCAGGATGCAGCAAGCTTCCATGATGCTCCAAACAGTCCCTGGGTGGTGCTGCATGATGATGAGAAGTACCTGGAACCTGTTGACCAGGATGCCAAAGGCGTTCTCCACCACCCAATCTGCCCTGGACAGCCTGTAGTTGAAGATCCTCTCTTCACGGGTGAGGTATCTTGAAGTGTAGGGCTTCATGAGGTAGGTTCTGAGGGAGTAGGCGTCATTACCCACGATATGTCATTGGGTGATGAGGTTGAGTTCCAGCCCATCCTTGAAGTCACTGGCATTGTATATCTGGGCATCTGAAGATGACCCATTGCCTGAAGCATCGATGTACATGAACTTGTAGTCAACATCAACCATGGCAAAGAGGATGATGCAGAAGAAGCCCTTGTAGTTGAAATAATTGGACCCAGAGTTGGCTGGAGCTTTGCAAACCACGTGCTTCCCATCTATGGCTTCAATGGTGTGTGGGAAGTTCCACCTCTGATACCACTGCTCTGCAACTTTCCTCCAGCCGTCTTCAGTGGTGGGACACTGGAGGAGCTCCTCCACGTATTCTTCAATGATGGCCTGCACCACTTCTCTGACCATAATGCGGATGGTGTTATGTGGCACCCTCCAGGCATACTGAATGTTGCTGTATGTGGTCCCAGAGGCCAGGTGCTGCAGAGTCAGTGCCACCTTCAGTCCAGGGTTCAGGCTGGGATGGAAGTTGGTGTTTGCGTTGGTCAACCTGGGTCTCAGACGCTCCACAACTTCATCAAAAATGGCTGGTGGCATTCTCATGAAGTGCTGGAATGCACGAGGGTCTTCGTTCCTCAGCTCACCCATCAGCTTGTCATGGAGTCCAAACTCCACTCTTCTCCTGATCCATCTTCGGACCCAAACAGCTCTTGGACGTCTCCTTCTCCTTGCATAGAAAAGGTGAAAAATCTGAAGAGGGCTTGGTTCTGGTGTTGAATGATGGCGGCTACCAAAAGGAGTGTGCGATGATCCATGGTGGACATCAATGGTTGATGTGGAAGAGCAAGAGCAAGGCTGAAGATGTCTCCACCCCAGAGTTTCTGGACTGATAGTGAGATCCAGGTGATTTTCTCCCCCTTTTTATAGGAAATGTCAGTTTTCCACTAGGTGTCCTTCAACATACTCTAGACATCATCCAGACATCCTAAATATCTGAGATACATCCCATATACGAACATTTTGTCCGTTTTATAAAGTTTTAATACTTTATATCCGAGCTACATCTGTTTTCATCCTTTCTATGTCCATGCTACCAATGTGTGGACATTCCGCGTATCTTTCGCTTCCTCCCTCTTTCTGCTTTCCACTGAAGCGGATGTGAGTTGCACGGATGCCCAGAGGATGCCGAGAATATACAGCAGATATGTAATGAATGACAACAGACATAGAACATTGTTTGCCTGTATGTGTCGTGGATGTAGATTGTACGTGGTGGAAAGTTCATCCGCTCAAAAAGTTTTCTGCAGCTTTTAATGAACAAAGACACTCATGCATTCCAGAACTTCATGAGAATGCCAGGTTGACCAAGGCAAACACCAACTTCCAGCCCAGCCTGGACCCTGGGTTGAAGGTGGCACTGACTCTCCGCCACCTGACCTCCGGGACCACGTACAGCAGCATGCAGTATGCGTGGAGGGTGCCACACAACACCATCAGCATTGTGGTCAGAGAAGTGGTGCAGGCCATCATCGAAGAATACCTGGAGGAGCTCCTCCAGTACCCCTCCACTGAAGAAAGCTGGAAGAAAGTTGCAGAGCAGTTGTATCAGAAGTGGAACTTCCCCCACACCATTGGAGCCATAGATGGGAAGCACGTGGTCTGCAAAGCTCCAGCCAACTCAAGGTCCACTTATCACAATTACAAGGGTTTCTTCAGTATCATCCTCTTCGCCATGGTCGATGCTTACTACAAGTACATGTACATCGATGCTTCAGGCAGCAGGTCATCTTCAGATGCCCAGGTATACAACGCCAGTCACCTCAAGTAGGGGGTTGGAACGTAACCTCATCATGGTCTTTCCAGACCCAGACCCCCTACCAAACAACACAGAAGATGTGCCCTACTTCATCGTGGTGGATGACGCCTTCGCCCTCAGAACCTAACTCACTAAACCCTACACTTCCAGATGCCTTATCCATGAAGAGAGGATCTTCAACTACAGGATGTCCAGGGCTAGGCGGATGATAGAGAACGCCTTTTGCATCCTGGCCAACAGGTTCCAGGTACTTCTCACCACCATGCAGCATAGCCCACAGACCATGAGGAACATCGTGGAAGCTTGCTGCATCCTGCACAATCTCATGCGCACCCACTACCCAGTGTTGCAGAACAGGCTTGTGGACCGCCAACAAGACAATGGGGACAAAGAGCCTGGTGAATGGAGGCAAGGGTGAAACCTGATAGATACTGTGGATGTGCAAGGCCCCAACAGAGCTTGATGTGAATGGAAGAAGCAGCGCAACCTCCTGAAACACTGCTGCAACTCCCCAGCTGGAGCAGTGGAGTGGCAAGACAGGATGATAGATGCTTAATGGATGCTTCCTTCAGCCTGTCTCATAACACTGATGAGATTGTGCCATGTATGTTGAGGGGCCCTACAATGAACAGGGCATTTAATAAAGAGTTGTGTTTTTGTTGAAATATGTGGATCAATGATTAAATTGTTATTGATAATAAAGGGCCATAGGTGTGGCACCTGGGAGGGTGGACCATACAGTCCCACTATGCTTGCACTGGAGGTTTATCTATCCCACAGCTATTACCCATCCCACAGTTATCCCTGCCCATCCCACTGCTATCCTAACCCATCCCACAGCTATTACCCATTCCACAGGTATCCCTTCCCATTCCACAGGTATCCCTGCCCATTCCATAGCTCTTACCCACCCCACAGGTATCCCCACCCATTTCACTGCTAACCTTACCTATCCCACAAGCATGCAAAGGCTTAAACCATTTCCAAAAGTTTCCACCAAGACTTTATTGACAAAAAGAATTGAACCAAGTGTGTGAAGCAAAGATAAACTTTATTAAGAACAAACTGTAAAAGCAAAATGACCCAAGTAAAGTGTCCCAAGCAAAGATAAAGTCAAGAGGTAGCAACCCAGTCTCTGGCACTCTTCTCAGTCACTCTGAGGCATGCCCAAAGTCTCAGGGGTGAAGGGTCCAGGGGCTGTGGAGGTGGCTGTTGCTGGAGTGCTGGTCTGAGGTGCCATTGGGGTGCCTGGCCCCGAGAGGACAACAGGGGATGGTGGTTGGAGGAAGCTCTCTGAGAGCTGGCTCAGTCCCGTGATTTTGAGAGCCCCTTCCTCCATGACATGGGGTGTCAGTCCCAAGACCAATGACAGGTGTTCTGAGTCCGTGCTTGGCTGTGGGGTGGAGGTCGGATGAGGGTAGTGGGGCTGTCTGGTCTGCAGGTGAGCGAGGTGAGATGTGGGTGGCATCTGTGGCATGGGTGTCATCTGTGGCATGGGTGGCATCTGTGGATGGGTGCCATCTGTGGCGTGGGTGGCATCGGTGGCGTCTGTGGCATTGGTGGCTTTGGTGGCATTCGATGAAACTGTGGCTGGACTGGGAAGGGCTGCCTGTGCTGCTGGAACTCTTGGTACCCATAACCTTGGTAGGTGAGGGGCTTTGGAAAGCCTTGGAAGGGCTGTGACATCACCTTGGGTGGAGGAGCTGACCTGGACTGAGTCGGAGCAGGTTCATCTGGGCCTGGAGGGTTGTGTTGAAGATCGGTGATCCTCTCCTTTATCACCTGGTACTTTGATTCAGACATGTCCATGAGGGTCTGGTTGACATAGGTGAGGAAGGGCTTGCAGTTTGAGGATGGTATGTCGGTGTGTACCAGCTGAGAGAGGAGATCTACGTTGCTTTTGATGGTGTCCCTGATCTCCAGCAGGACAGTGTGGCTCTGCCCTGGCTCTCTGCCTGCTTTCTTTGGAGGTGGAACTGTGGGTGGGGGTGGGTTGGTCTCTAGTGGAAGTTCCCTCTTCTTGCTCCCACTGCATCAGGGGGTCCTCCACGCGTTCCACCATGGGGAGTGCAGCTGTGGGGTTGGTCTCCATCGTTTGATGCTCCACAGATACCTGCCTGGACACAGGAGCTGACTCTTGGCCAGAAGAGTACTGGCTCTCTGTGGACTGCCTGAGAGGGAGAGTTGAGAGAGGGGCTGCTCCTCGGTGTTAGATCTCACCCTCCAAGAAGGTGCACTTGGCCATCATGTAGGTCTCCCGGTCGGTGAGCTTGACCGCGGCCTGGCCAGACTTCTTGAGGTGCAGCATCCCGTAACAGGTGTGCATGTGTTTCCACCACCCAAGGAGGACCTCCGAAGTGTAGCCCAGGCTCTCTGCCTTCTTTCTCCAAGAAGCCTTCTTCCTCTTGGTGTCTTGATAGAGCCTGTGGCCCTTCCGCCTGAAGTACTTGTTCTCCCTCAGCCATTCGAGCACCTCATCCTCATGTTCCTCTTTGATGGAGTATTGCCTCCTCTCCTGTTCTCACGTATGCCTCTTCCTCCCTCTGGCAGGGCCATCTGGGCCCTCATCAGAGGGGCTTCGAGGTTCTAGGGGCTGCTCCACCACACCATCACCACCAGATGCAGCAACAACAACAGTAGCAGCAAAAGCAGGACCAGCAGCACCAGCAGGACCAGCAGCACCGGCAGGAATAGCAGCACCAGGAGCACCAGCAGCAACAGCAGGACCAGCAATACCAGCATGACCAGGATCAACAGCAGCAGAGTAAGCACCAGCAGCACCAGCAGGACCAGCAGGACCAGCAGCAGAGCAAGCACCAGCAGGACCAGCAGGACCAGCAGGAAAAGGAGCACCAGCAAGACCAGGAGCAGCACCAGCAGAGTAAGCACCAGCAGAAGCACCAGCACTAGGAGCAGCACCAGTAGAGTAAGCACCAGCAGAAGCACCAGCTCCAGGAGCAGCGCCAGCAGAGTAAGCACCAGCAGAAGCACCAGCACCAGCAGAGTCAGCCCAAGCAGCAGAAGTCCCAGCAGAAGCAGAGTCAGGGCCAGGGGGTGGGATGGTGGCCCTGTCCTTCTTGCCAGGGCTGGCAGCAGATGGCACAATCTTCCTCTTCTTCTCCATGGTTGTTGGCTGGAGATGTGTCTGGCAGCAGCTCTTTCCTCTGAATGTTGACCTGCTTGCAAGCTGCATTCTTTTATATCCATGGGGCTGACACAATGCATCCTCCCCGCATGCACAGTGAACGTTTTGCATCTGCTAGGCATCCGCTAGGCATCCGCTCTGTATCCGCTGTATCCGCTCGGCATCCGTTCTGCATCCGTTCCTTCCACTGCGCATCCCCTTCGCTGTGCTCCCCCAGAAGCCCTGTGGGTGTGCCATCAGCTTCCATCCACTTGGCTTCAGTGGATCATCCGCTTTTCATCCTGGATATCCTTCTTGATGTAACCTGAATATATTTAATCTTATCGAATTTGTATAACCTACACATCATACAATGGAGAGATGAAACCCAGATGGCCGGAACCTATCACCTTTGAGAGAGATAGCCAGGAGATGAAGAGACCATACAAATTCCACAATGAGATGTGTGCTGGGGAACTCTGAAAAAGATCGTTCTAAAAAGGGGGTGGGGGTATTAACATGTTGGCTCTTTGTTTTACTAAATACACATCAGGATAAGGGGAGGGATTTTAAACTCCCTTATCTATCTCTGAGTGCCTGAGAGACCTTAGATGCTGCTTTTGACCCCTACATGAATTGTCTCATCTCAATAAAGGATTCCTTTTAATATATTATGATAAGTTTTCGGAAGGTCATTCTAATAGATTGAATGGGAAAAGTTATATAGTTATATATATATATAGTTATATATAATTGTGAATCTTTGGTTATTCGGGTTTTCTCCCGCGTAGAATTGGAAGTATCTAGGCAACGTTTTGATGAAGTCTCATTCATCATCTTCAGGCTTGTTTCTTCAGCTCTGTGCTTCTCAGAGTAATGTGAGCTTGCAGCTGCTTCTTCCTTTTAACTGCTAGTGGGGGTGTGACTTGATTGGGTGGGGGCTTGACTGTGTTCTGATTGGTAGGTGGGTTGGCTGTGTTCTGATTGGCTGGGGGTGTGTTCGGTTTAGCTTTACATCCCCCCATCCGTTCCTTTCCATTGTTGTCCGCTCTGTTTGGGGTACTTTTGAGAGCGGATAACAATAGATGGAACATTTTCTCATCTGCTGTGTCCTTTTTACATACTTTTTGCATCCGTCGGCCTATGTGACAGGCCGTTAAACTAAAGAGCATTCATTTACAATCTTCATCTATAGGTGAAATCCCCAAAATTCCTTAATTTAATCTATTTATGAAGATAGGAGTCTGAAAACCAAGATCTGTATCTTCGCTGAGAGGTGTCCAAATCCTCCTCCATGGAGTGGTAGTGGTCCTGCAACCTGTTGGGAACGGGCCATGCAAGCAGTGAGTAAGTGCAGAAAGCTTCATCTGCACATATAATGGGGATTCCAGGTTTCACATTAAAAATCATCTCCCTTGCTCTCACTTCCACAATTGTCAATTCATGGAGCCAGAAATGTTGGAGATCACTGTCTTATTTCATTCAAGCTTTAATCAAATCTTGAAGATGTCCAATGCAAGAGGTATTACTGTGAACTTCAAGAATGGGCATAGAAAAAATGTATAAGATGTTTTATAAATAGAACTTTGCTTTCGCAAAATTGGCAAAGATGTTTAAAGACAAAGAAGCCAAATGCTGGAAGTGCCACCAAATGCCACCTAGATCATATTACCATATATTGTGGACATGCGTAGAAACTAAAAAATACTGAACAAAAGTACACAGTTGGAAAATTTGTGTAATGCTTCCACAGTTTCCATATGAAGTATGGGACTATTGGATTTGATGAATTGTTATTCAACTGTATGTTAAAAGAGATTACAGAGAACTTCTAATTAAAGGAATTGATAGAGAGAATGTAGTCCTGTGAACAGAAATATGAGGAACTAAAGGGCCTGTCACATAGGTAGACGGATGCAAAAAGTATGTAAAAAGGACACAGCGGATGAGAAAATTTTCCTTCCGTTGTTATCCGCTCTTAAAAGTGTCCCAAATTTGCATAAACAGAGCATACAACAATGGAAAGGAATGGATGGGGAGAGGATGTAGCAAGGATGTTAAACGGATGCTCCATGGAAGCCTAGCGGATGGAAGTGGATGGAAGCAGATGGCACATCCGCAGGGCTTCTGGGGGAGCACAGCGAAGCAGATGCACAGCAGAAGGAGCAGATGCAGAGTGGATGCCAAGAGGATACAGCGGATGCATCACGGATGCCTAGCGGATGCAAAGCATTCACTGCACATGCGGAGAGGATGCATTGTGTTAGTCCCGCGGATATAAAAGGATGCAGCTTGCAAGCAGATCACCATTCAGAGGAAAGACCTGCTACCAGACACATCTCCAGCCAACAACTATGGGGAAGAAGAGGAAGCCTGTGCCATCTTCTGCCAGCCCTGGCAAGAAGGACAGGGCCACCATCCCACCCCCTGGCCCTGACTCTGCTTCGGCTGGGGCTTCTGCTGCTCGGGCTGACTCTGCTGGTGCTGGGGCTTCTGCTGGTGCTGCTCCTGGTGCTGGTGCTTCTGCTGGTGCTTACTCTGCTGGCGATGCTCCTGGTGCTGGTGCTTCTGCTGGTGCTTACTCTGCTGGCGCTGCTCCTGGTGCTGGTGCTTCTGCTAGTGCTTACTCTGCTGGCACTGCTCCTGGTGCTGGTGCTTCTGCTGGTGCTTACTCTGCTGGCTCTGCTCCTGGTCCTGCTGGTGCTGCTGGTGTTGCTGGTGCTCCTGGTCCTGCTGGTGCTCCTGGTGCTGCTGGTGCTTACTCTGCTGCTGCTGATCCTGGTGCTGCTGGTGCTCCTGGTGCTGCCTGTCCTGCTGGTGATGCTTTTGCTGCTGCTGCTGTTGTTGCTGCTGCTGCTGGTGGTGGTGTGGTGCAGCAGCCCCTAGAACCTCAAAGCCCCTCTAATGAGGGCCCAGAAGGCCCTGCCAGAGGGAGGAAGACGAATAAGCGATATAGGGAGAGGAGGCAACACTCAATTGAACAGGAACATGAGGATGAGGTGCTCGAATGGCTGAGGGAGAATGAGTACCTCTGACAGAAGGGACACAGGCTCTATCAAGACACCAAGTGGAAGCAGGCGGCTTGGAGAGAGAAGGCATAGATCCTGGGCTACACTTCAAAAGTCCTCCTCGGGTGCTGGAAGCACATGCATACCTGGTATGGGAAGCTGCACCTCAAGAGGTCTGGCCAGGCCACGGTCAAGCTCACCAACCGGGAGACCTACATGATGGCCAAGTGCAGGTTCTTGGAAGGTGAGATCCACCACTGAGGAGCAGCCCCTCTGTCTACCCTCTCTCACAGGCAGCCCACAGAGAGCCAGTCCTCTTCTGGCCAAGAGTCAACTCCTGTGACCAGGCAGGTATCTGTGGAGCGTCCCACAATCGAGACCCCCCCGACAGCTGAACTCCCCGTGGCGGAGCACGTGGAGGACCCCCAGACGCAGTGGGAGCAAGAAGAGGGCACTTCCACTAGAGACCAACCCACCCCCACCCACAGCTCCACCTCCACAGAAAGCAGGCAGAGAGCCAGACCAGAGGGGCAGAGCCACGCTGTCCTGCTGGAGATCAGGGACATCATCAAAAGCAGTGTAAATCTACTCTTTCAGCTGGTACACACCGACATACCATCCTCAAACCTCAAGCCCTTCCTCACCTACGTCAACCAGACCCTCATGGACATGTCCGAATCACAGTACCAGGTGATAAAGGAGAGGATTACCGGTCTTCTGCACAACCCTCCAGGCCCAGCTGAACCTGTTCCGACTCAGTCAAGGTCTGCTCCTCAGGTGCATCACCCCAGGTGATGTCACAGCCCCTCCAAGGCTTTCCACAGGCCCTCACCTACCAATGCTATGGCTACCAGGAGTTCCAGCAGCACAGGCAGCCCTTCCCAGTCCAGGCACAGGATAATCGAATACCACCGATGCCACCCATGCCACAGATGCCACCCATGGCACATATGCCACCCACACCTCATCTTGCTCAGCTGCAGACCAGACAGCCCCACAACACTCCTCCTTCCTCCATCCCACAGCAAAGCCCGGCCTCAGAACATCTGTCATCGGTCTTGGAACTGACACCCCATGTCATGGAGGAAGGGGCTCTCAACATCACAGGACTGAGTCAGCTCTCTGAGAGCTTCCTCCACACACCATCCCCTGTTGTCCTCTCGGGGCCTGGCACCCCAATGGCACCTCAGACCAGTACTCCAGCAGCAGCCACCTCCACAGGACCTGGACCCTTCACCCCTGATACTATGGGCATGCCTCAGAGTGACTTAGAAGAGTGCCAGAGACTGGGTTGCTACCTGTTGACTTTATCTTTTCTTGGGACACTTTTCTTGGGTCATTTTGCTTTTACAGTTTATTTTTAGTAAAGATTATCTTTGCTTCACACACTTGCTTCAGTTCTTTTTGTCAATAAAGTCTTGGTGGAAACTTTTAGAAATGGTTTAAGCCTTTGCATGCTTGTGGGATGGGTAAGGATAGCAGTGGGATGGGCAGGGATACCTGTGGGATGGGTAATAGCTGTGGGATGGGTTAGCATCCTCTAGGCATCCTGCAGACATCCTAAATATCCAAGATACATCCCCTATATGAACGTTTTTTCCGTTTTAATGCTTTCTATGCGAGCTGTATCCACTTTCATTCTTTCTACGTCCATGTTACTAATGCTGCGTGTCCATTCCGCGTCCCTTTCGCTTCCTCCCTGTGTCTGTTTTCTGCTGGAGCAGATGCGAGTTGCGTGGATGCACAGCGGATGCCTAGTGGAGATAGCGGATGCGTAACAGATAACGACGGACATCTAACGGATTTTCCTCATATGCGTAGTGGATGTAGAATGGATGCATTGGATACTTTTTCTGCTCAGAAAGTTTTGTGCAGCTCAAAAATTTTTGAGCGGATGAAATGTCAGTAGACAGATGATGGACGGATAGAGAATATGAAAAACAGACGCAGTGAGTACAGAATGGGTGCATCACATTAACCAACGGATGGCAAGTGTTTCTCTCCATTTTACATCCTCTTTCCATCCATTGGTGCTGTGTGACAGGGGCTTTAGGAACATCTCTCTTGAAGAAAGGATGAATTTCATAATAAATCTGCAAATATGACTTGGTTTCATATCTTGTCCTGACTCACAAAGCACACTGCAAAATTACAGTAGTTGTGGTAACATCTTTCAATAATTATTCAGGGTGACAAATATTTTAATTTAGTTTTATTATTAAACTGTGTTTTCTTAGAGTATCTAATAACTACAACATAATAAGTGAAAAGAACAAACTCAGAGCAAAAAAGGGGAAATGGCATTCTTATCCATCTTCCTTGGTTGTAAAAGGAATGCATTTGTTGTCTTTACATGATACACACTGGAGTTGACACTGCAGTCCTTAGATGTTTATTTTTTTAAAAAAAGAAAATTTCTGACAGAAAATCAGGTTTGGCCTTCATGTCTTTAAAGTTACCTCTGTACTTACATTTAAATTTGATACTTCTTTAAATGTAATCGTGTCATTTCAGACAATTTATATAGACAGTTATAAAACTTTCATTGATTGACTTGAGATTAGCTGGTCTCTGGTTTTCCTCAAAACATATTCTCTCATTAAGTTCTGTGAGCCTCCATTGGAAGTTCTTGGAACAGCGAAAAAGATTTCCCAAAATCCAGATTTCCAGAATGGTAAAATTACAGCTATTGGAATAAATTAAATATATTTTGAATTTTGATGTTTCTCCTCTCAATTTAAAAACATAATAAAAAAGAAAAAAATTAAATAAATCTTCTTATCAATTGTTCCCTGTTATTTAAATCAGGCCTCAAAACCATAATGTAACATTTTGGAAAAAAGATACAGCCCAGGAGCGCACCACTAGAGCACAAGATAGAGAAGATCTCCACAGCCACCATGGCTTTTCCTCTGGTGCTCAGGTATGTTGGTACAAAGGAGGCCCACACACTGCAGAAAGCCAACATGCTGAAGGTGATGAACTTGGCTTCATTAAAGCTGTCAGGCAATTTCCGAGCCTGGAAAGCCACAATGAAGCTGGCAAGTGAAAGGAGGGCCATATAGCTCAGGACACAATAAAACATAACAACTGAACCTTCATTGCATTGTAGAACCACTTCTTCAGTTGTTGAATGCATGTCTAATTCTGGGAATGGGGGAGAAGTAGATAACCAAACAATACAGATGCTTGCTTGGAGTAGAGAGCAGAGAAGGACAATCGAAAGAGCCAGTCTTTTCTCCACCCATGTCCTCATTCGAGATCCTGGCTTGGTGGCATTGAAGGCAAGAGAAACAAGGAGTCAAGCCTGGGTTCCCCAACCAGGGTTAGGTAGACAAGCTAAACAGAATGTGCAGCGTTAGTCAGATAGGCCCACAGATAAATGAGTGAGCTAAGCTTGTATGTTTATT
>BLBF01000082.1:484956-497163 GCA_015471245.1 Laticauda colubrina
TTTGTCCTTTGTATATGAAATATGTCTTGGTTAGGCAGTGTTCTGTTAGTTCCATGAGGTCTTTGGCTGGTTCATATGTAAAAAACTCATACCACTTCTTAGAAATGATCAAAGATCTACACGTAGAACAAGAAGATCTGCTTGTAAGTTTCGACGTGGTTTCACTATTCACTCAAGTCCCAATAAAAGAAACTCTTGAAATCATCAAAAATAAATACCAACCAGCCAAAGATCAAACCAGAGATTTTGCAATATCTCTGGGATCCTGGGACTGTGCCCTTCACAATCCCTGTCTCTACGGGACAGTTTAGGTCCGTTAGGACCGACCAGGGGCGAAAATATCAGCTGCGATCTCAGAGCCCCGAGATCGCAGCTGTAACACCGAGACGAAGCTCCGCCTTCTCTCCTCAACTAGAAATGTTTTTGTGTTCAAGCAAGGTTCACAATAACACCTCCCCAAATGAATTTCTTTAGTAAAATAAATGACGATATCACTCCCCAGAACTTTTTGGAAATGGGAACATTGTTCCATTTGTGATTTGTAGGCTTCCTTGTGAAAAACACAACAGATTAATTAGGTTAATCTGCAGAACCTGATCCACATCTATCTGAAAGGAATCTGTAACCAGGGAGAGGCGATTGTTCTGAGTGGATCTGATGCCTTGTATTTGCTTTTAAGGGATCCCTTTGCATATCCATGGGAGAGCTGCTGTAGAATGTCTACTCCTTTGTCTCTATCTATTGTAATTTACCCTGAAAAAAGGAAGAAAATACCTTGCACAACACCATGTCAACACCACCCACTCTCTGAGCTGATCCAGAAGGATATCAAGATCAGTGGTACTGAAAGCCACCAAGAAGTCAAGCAGGACAAGAAGGGATTTACAACCCCGATTCCACAAATGCCAGAGATAATTCAAAAGTACAGCCAACATTGTTTTTGTCCTGGGACAGAATCCTGAGTGAAAAGGATCCAGATAATCTGCTTCTTCCACGACCATGAGCCTCAGAGTCCCGGTGACCAGAGTATAGTACTGAAGATAACTTCTGCTGCCTGCTGGCTGCCTGTAGTTTGGCAGTTCTAATCTCACCAGGTTCAAGTTTGGCTCAGCCTTCCATCTTTCTGAGGTGAATAAAATGAGGACCCAGATTGTTTGGGGCAATATTCTGACTTTGAGAACTGCTTAGAGAGGACTGAAAAACATTATATAGCAGTATATAAATCTAAGTGTGATTTCTTTGCTATCTATACCAATTGTACAACCAAAACTCAAAGATTTTTCTCCTTTAAAGAATAAATATTTTCTACCTGAAATAAACTTTGACAGTGTTACAACTGTAATATCCACTGAGATCCCATTTAAAAATATTCTATTACAGATAGAATGTCCTATTTTATCTCTATGATAAAAAATTAATATTCTTAAGTACTAAATTCACATACCTATGTGAATATTCACCATGGATTGAATTGCATGGTCATTAAGATATATTTTTTTTTAAAAAAAAATCCATTTCAGATTAATAAAAAAAACTTATCTTTGTGCAAATAGCCCCAATTATCAATATACTGTAGAGTAATTGTAGATTTATAACTGTTACTATTGGTTCATATATATTAGTTCATGGCAGTCATGGTAGCACAGTGGTTAGGATGCAATACTACAAGCTGACTGCAATTTGGCAGCTTGAATCTTATCAGGCACAAGGTTGACACAACTTTCCATCCTTTCAATGTTGGTAAAGGCCCTGTCACATAGCACCAACGGATGGAAAGAGGATGTAAAACAGAGAGAAACACTTGCAATCCGTTGGTTAACGTGATGCATCCGTTCTGTACTCACTGCATCCGTTTTTAATACTCTCTGTAAGTCCAGCATTGTTCTACTGAAATTTCATCCACTCAAAAAGTTTTGAGCTGCACAAAACTTTTTGAGTGGAAAATGTATCCAACGAAAATGTATCTGTTCTACATCCACTATGCATACAGGGAACATCCGTTAGACATCCATCATCATCCATTACGCATCCGCTATATCCGCTAGGCATCTGCTGCGCATCCGTGCAACTTGCATCCGTTCCAGCAGAAAACGGACACAGGGAGGAAGCGAAACGGACACAGAACAGACACGCAGCATTAGTAGCACGGATGTAGAAAGGATGAAAGCGGATGCAGCTCACATACAAAGCATTAAAACAGAAAAAACGTTCATATAGGGGACGTAACTCGGATATTTAGGATGTCTGCAGGATGTCTAGAGGATGGAAAAGGACACCTAGTGGAAAACCTATATTTCCTATAAAAAGGGGGAGGAAATCATCTGGATCTCACTTTCAGTCCAGCAGCCCTGTGGTGCAGACCTCTTCAGCCTTCATCATACTCTTGCTCTTCCACAGCATCCAGTCATCTCCACCATGGATCATCACAAACTCCTTTTGGTAGCCACCATCGTTCTACAACTGTGCAAAGCCATCTACAGGCTCTTTCACCT
Organism: Laticauda colubrina; assembly: GCA_015471245.1. Taxonomy (NCBI): domain Eukaryota; kingdom Metazoa; phylum Chordata; class Lepidosauria; order Squamata; family Elapidae; genus Laticauda; species Laticauda colubrina. Next base: position 487,449 of record BLBF01000082.1, read on the forward strand.
GTTCTACGCAAAGAAAACGAGGTGTCCAAGAAGTGTCTGGGTCCGAAGATGGATCGCGAGAAGAGCTGAGTACGGACTGTATAAGAAGCTGATGGAGGAGCTGAGGAACGAAGACCCTCATGCATTCCAGAACTTCATGAGTATGCCGCCAGCCATGTTTGACGAAGTTGTAGAGTGGCTGAGACCCAGGTTGACCAAGCAGAGCACCAACTTCCGGCCAAGCCTGGACCCTGGACTCAAGGTGGCACTGACTCTGCACCACATGGCCTCAGGGACCACATACAGCAGCATGCAGTATGCCTGGAGGGTGCCACACAACACCATCAGCATTGTGGTCAAAGAAGTGGTGCAGGCCATCATCGAAGAATACCTGGAGGAGCTTTTCCAGTGCCCCTCCACTGAAGAAGGATGGAAGAAAGTTGCAGAGCAGTGGTATCAGAAGTGGAACTTATCCCACACCATTGGAGCCATAGATGGGAAGCACATGGCCTGCAAAGTTCCAGCCAAGTCAGGGTCCACTTATCACAACTACAAGGGTTTCTTCAGCATCATCCTCTTTGCCATGGTCGATGCTGACAACAAGTTCATGTACATCGTTGCTTCAAGCAACGGCTCATCTTCAGATGTCCAGGTATACAATGCCAATGACCTCAAGGAGGGGCTGGAACGCAACCTCATCATGGGTTTCCCAGATCCAGACCCCCTACCCAACGACACACAAGATGTCCCCTACTTCATCATGGGGGATGACACCTTCTCCCTCAGAACCAGCCTCATGAAGCCCTACACTTCCAGATGTCTCACCCATGAAGAGAGAATCTTCAACTACAGGCTCTCCTGGGCAAGGCGGGTGATGGAGAATGCCTTTGGCATCCTGGCCAACAGGTTCCAGGAACTTCTCACCACCATGCAGCATCACCCACAGACCGTGAGGAAAATTGTGGACGCTTGCTGCATCCTGCACAATCTCATGCGCCCCCGATACCCAGTGTTGCAGAACAGGCTCATGGACCACCAACAAGCCAATGGGTACATGGAGCCTGGTGAATTGAGGTGAAACCTGATAGATACTGTGGATGTGCAAGGCCCCAACAGAGGTTCACATGAAGGGAAGAAGCAGCGCAACCACCTGAAACACTGGTGCAACTCCCCAGCTGGAGCAGAGGAGTGGCAGGACCGGATGGAAGTTGGTTAATGGATGCTTCCTTGAGCCTGTCTCATCACACTGATGAGATTGTGCCATGTATGTTGAGTGGCCCTACAATGAACAGGGCATTTAATAAAGAGTGGTGTTTATGTTGAAATGTGTGGATAAATGAATAAATTGTTATAAATAATAAAGGGCCATAGGTGTGGCACCTGGGAGGATGGACCATACAGTCCCACTATGCTTTCACTAGAGGTTTATCTATCCCACAACTATTACCCATCCCACAGGTATCCCTGCCCATCCCACAGTTATTACCCATCCCACAGGTATCTCTACCCATCCCACTGCTATCCTTACCCATCCCACAAGTATGCAAAGGCTTAAACAATTTCTAAAAGTTTCCACCAAGATTTATTGACTAAAAGAACTGAAGCAAGTGTGTGAAGCAAAGATAATCTTTATTAAAAAGAAACTGTAAAAGCAAAATGACCCAAGAAAAGTGTCCCAAGCAGAGATAAAGTCAACAGGTAGCAACCCAGTCTCTGGCACTCTTCTCAGTCACTCTGAGGTGTGCCCATAGTCTCAGGGTTGAAGGGTCCAGGTGCTGTGGAGGTGGCTGCTCCTGGAGTGCTGGTCTGAGGTGCCATTGGGGTGCCTGGCCCCGAGAGGACAACAGGGGATGGTGTTTGGAGGAAGCTCTCAGAGAGCTGACCCAGTCCCGTGATGTTGAGAGCGCCTTCCTCCAGGACATGGGGTGTCAATCCAAAGACCGATGACAGATGTTCTGAGGCCGTGTTTGGCTGTGGGGTGGAGGAAGGATCAGTGTAGTGGGGCTGTCTGGTCTGCAGGCGAGCGAGGTGAGGCATGGATGGCATCTGTGGCATGGGTGGCATCTGTGGCATGGGTGGCATCTGTGGCATCTGTGGCGTTGGTTGCATCTGTGGCTTCGGTGACATCGGTGGCATCAGTGGCATCGGTGGCACCCGTGGCATATGATGAACCTGTGCCTGGACTGGGAAGGGCTGCCTGTGCTGCTGGAACTCCTGGTAGCCATAGCCTTGGGAGGTGAGGGCCTGTGGAAAGCCTTGGAAGGGCTGTGACATCACCTGGGGTGGAGGACCAGAACTGGACTGGGTCGGAGCAGGTTCAGCTGGGCCTGTAGGGTTGTGTAGAAGACCGGTGATCCTCTCCTTTATCACCTGGTACTGTGATTCGGACATATCCATGAGGGTCTGGTTGACGTAGGTGAGGATGGGCTTGTGGTTTGAGGATGGTATTGGTGTGTGCCAGCTGAGAGAGGAGATCTATGCTGCTTTTGATGGTGTCCCTGATCTCCAGCAGGACAGTGTGGCTCTGCCCCTCCGGTCTGGCTCTCTGCCTGCTTTCTGTGGAGGTGGAGCTGGAGGTGGATGTGGGCTGGTCTCTGGTGGCAGTGCCCTCTCCTTGCTCCCACTGCATCAGGGGGTCCCCCACGCGCTCTGCCACGGGGAGTGCAGCTGTCGGGGGTGGGTCTTGTGCAATGCTCCACAGATACCTGCCTGGACACAGGAGCTGACTCTTGGTCAGAAGAGGACTGGCTCTCTGTGGGCTGCCTGAGAGAGAGGGTTGTCAGAGGGGCTGCTCCTCAGTGGCAGATCTCACCCTCCAAGAACCTGCACTTGGCCATCACGTAGGTCTCCCGGTTGGTGAGCTTGACCGTGGCCTGGCCAGATTTCTTGAGGTGCAGCTTCACATACCAAGTGTGCATGTGCTTCCACCAGCCAAGAAGGACCTCTGAAGTGTAGCCCAGGCTCTCCGCCTTCTTTCTCCAAGCAGCCTGCTTCCTCTTGGTGTCTTGATAGAGCCTATGTCTCTTCTGCCATAGGTACTCATTCTCCTTCAGCCATTCAAGCACCTCATCCTCATGTTCCTCTTCGATGGAGTATTGCCTCCTCTCCCGTTCTTGCGTATGCGTCTTCCTCCCTCTGGCAGGGTCATCTGGGCCCTCATCAGAGGTGCTTCGAGGTTCTAGGGACTGCTCCACCACACCAGCAGCAGCAGCAGCAGCAGCAGCAACAACAACAGGAGCAGCAAAAGCAGTACCAGCAGTACCAGCAGCACCATCAGGACCAGCAGCACCAGCAGACAAGCAGCACCAGCAGACCAGCAGCACCAGCAGGACCAGGATCAGCAGCAGCAGAGTAAGCACCAGGAGCACCAGCAGGACCAGCAGGACCAGGATCAGCAGCAGCAGAGTAAGCACCAGGAGCACCAGCAGCACCAGCAGGACCAGGAGCACCAGAAGCACCAGGAGCACCAGCAGGACGAGCAGGACCAGGAACAGCACCAACAGAGTAAGCACCAGCAGAAGCACCAGCACCAGGAGCAGCACCAGCAGAGTAAGCACCAGCAGAAGCACCAGCACCAGAAGAGTAAGCCCGAACAGAAGAAGCCCCAGCAGAAGAAGAGTCAGGGCCAGCGGGTGGGATGGTGGCCCTGTCCTTCTTGCCAGGGCTGGCAGAAGATGGCACAGGCTTCCTCTTCTTCCCCATGGTTGTTGGCTAGAGCTGTGTCTGGCAGCAGGTCTTTCCTCTGAATGGTGACCTGCTTGCGAGCTGCATCCCTTTACATCCGCGGGGCTGAAGCAATGCATCCTCCCCGCGTGTGCAGTGAACACTTTGCATCTGCTAGGCATCATCTAGGCATCTGCTAGACTTCTGTGATGCATCCGCTTCATCCACTAAGCATCCGCTCTGAATCTGTTCCTTCTGTTGCGCGTCCACTTCGCTGTGCTCCCCTGAAAGCCCTGCGGATGTGCCATCCGCTTCCATCCGCTTCCATCCACTAGGCTTCTGTGGAGCATCCTTTTTACATCCCTGCTACATCCTCCCCACGTCCGTTCCTTTCCGGTGTTGTCCGCTCTGCTCATGCAAATTTGGGGCACTTTTGAGAGAGGATAACAACAGATGGAAAGAAATGTTTGTCTGCTGTGTCCTTTTTACATAAGTTTTGCATCCATTGGACTATTTGGCAGGCCCTTAAAATGATTACCCAGATTGTTGGGGACAATATGATAACTCTCTAAATCAGGGGTTGCCAACCTTTTGGACCGCAGGGACCACCAAACTCATAATTTTATATCCCAGGGACCACTAACCAGTTCTGTGGGCATGGCCTAATTTGTGGGTGTGGCTTGGTGGTCATGTGACTGGCTGGGCATGGCTTGTATGTAAAGATTATATTTATATAAATATTGAATTGTTTTTATTAAAAACAGCAACTTTTACCCAAAATCAGGCAAAGCAGGCAGGCAGATTGAATTGCTCATAGAATCACAGATTCATTCAGAGATCTCTCTATGTGCCATTGGCTAGCTCAGTCTGTCACATAAAATTTACTTGCAAGCAAATTCACAAAATTAATTCACAACACACCATGCATGTAAATATTGAATTTTTTTGTAAAAGGACCAACTTTTACTAAAAATCAGGCAAAGCATGCAGATGGAGTTGCTCACAGAATCATTCAGTGATCTATCTATCTGCCATCGGCTAGCTCAGTCTCTCAAATTTGCTTGCCATGAGTCTGCACTGAATTTGCTTGCAAGCAAACCTTCAGTCCTAAGGGAGGTTCGGCTGTGCTGAGCTGAAGATCTAAAGACTAATTAGAAAGCAAGAAATCCAACCATTTCCTACTTCCTAGCTAATCTAAATCTGCCGGCACAGCAGAACAGATGATGGTTGGAAAAAGGAAAAAAAGCAATTTTCTGGGTAAGGAGTGACTGGGCAGGGAGGGTTCCTGTGGGCCTTTTGGGCTGAGGAGCCTTGTGTTTCTACATAGCCTGGATTAATTGCTTTGTGGGGGTGCTCTGTGGGTGAGATTTCTTTGTGGCCCACCCAAATTTTCTCTCGGCCCACCAGTGGGCCACAGCCACAGCCACTGCCCACTGGTTGGTGACCGCTGCTCTAAACCACTAAGAAAGGGCTATAAAGCACTGTGAAGCAGTATGTAAGCAGTATGCTATTGCTATATAGAATATACATATTTGTTTTGAATAGAATAACACAGTTGGAAGAAACCTTGGTTTATAGTCCAACTCCCTGCCTAGGTCGGAAACTTTGCACCATTTCAGACAAATGGTTATCCAACATCTTTTTAAAAACTTCCAGTACTGAAAGCATTCAAAACTTATGGAGGCAAGTTGTTCCACTGATTAATCGTTCTAACTGTCAGGAAATTGCTTCTCTCCTTGATTAATTTCCACCTATTGCTTCTTCTCCTTCCTTTCGGTGCTCTGGAGAATAGCTTGACTCCAGCTACTTTGTGGAAGCCCCTGAAATATTGGGACACTGCTATCATGTCAGCCCTTCCTAGGAATGGCCTTTAGAATTAGGTGCAAATTAAACCTGATGTAAATCATGCTAATTCCCAGCCACCTATTCTGATCATAGTGTCAGCTCTGAAAGCCATATTTTACTTGGGAGCTTCAAGGCTGCCATATTTAGCGACTGTGAATTTGGACGGGGGGAATTCATGGAGAGGTAGAAGATTAGACTCAACATTCTTTCACATAAAGTCAAGGCCATGTTCCCTGGCATGTGGAGGGGAGTGTTTGAAGGAAGTTCTCCAGTTGGGACAACGTTTGACTGGACCATGTGATGGAATGATGGGTTCAGGGGAGTGATTTTTGATTTTCTAAAGAATGGGGAGTCCATGATAGACAGTTTGATATTGAAGCTGTGAGGGTTAGATGCAACTTATGGCAGCATCGTTCCAGATTGTCCAAGTCCACAGTTCCAAGTCTTGAGGCATTCTGGTGATGAAGCACTCAGAACTTCTAATGTGATGTGGAAATAATTTCAGTCTGCTTCACTACAGACTATTCTCATAATGTGGGAGTGATCCTTACTCAAAGATAAAGACTCTGATCTTTTCTTATAGATGAGATTCTTACTCTGATAATTTTATCTTTAATAAATCTATGTAATGAATGATCCCACAATTTCCATTTGAAGTACTGGATTATTGGATTTGATGAATTGTGATTATACTGCATTTGAAAAGAGAGTACAGTAAATAATTAACAAAATGAAGTAATAGAGAGAATGTACCCCTGTGAATAGGAAGGGGAGGAATGAAAGGAAAACCACTCATGAAGGAAGGAATTTCTGTTTTGTTATTAAAATGTGTGTTTGCTAATAACAACTGATAACTACAACATAATAAGTAAAAATTACAAACTCAAAGTAAAAAAGAACAAAAAATCTAAATTATAAAAGTCCTTAGTTATAAAAAAAAATGCATTTATCGACCTTGTGTGATCTTGTTCAGTCCTTAGTTATAAAAGAAATGCATTTATCGACCTTGTGTGATCTTGTTCAGTCTAGAATTCACACTCTTGGATTTTCACTTAAAAAAAAGAAAATTGCTGATAGAAAATAAATGTTGATCTTTAGTTTTTATGTTTAAATTTGAAATTTCTTTAAATGCAGTTGAGAAATTTCAGGCACTTTAAGTGGATAGTTAGAAAACTTTAATTTGTTGACTTGACAATAGGTTTTCTCTGGTTTTGCTCAAAACATGCAAGTACTCCCCCAATAAGTTCTGTGAGCCTCACTATCCCACCAAGTTTTCAGAGTTATAACTAAATCAGACCGGAATACATAGTCCTTAAAAAAATAACTTAAAATTAATTTTGAATTTTGATGTTATTCTCAGGAGTGATTCTACCTGTTCCACTATTAGGTTGGTAATTGCATGCACATGTGTGAGCACCTAACATGCAGATATCTAATGCATGCATATAGCTTTCCATGCACCACCTGAGACTTGAAGCATCAATCAGCTGAGAGGATAAAGAGAAAAGTGCAGGGCCAGGTGGGAGGGCCAATCCTTTGCTTTTCTCTTCTTTCTCCTCTCAGTGATTGTGGAGGGTTGTTGTTTTTTTAAGACCAGTTTGGCTGAACTGGTCTGAACTGGTAGCATATCACCACTGGTTTCTCTTCTCAACTTTAAAACAAAATAAAAATAAATAAAAACAAAAAGGTGTTTCAACAAATCTTCTCATTAGTTCTCCCTTGTTGTTTAAATCAGACCAAAATAAAATAATATAATACTTGGGGGAAAAGATGCATCCCAGAAGCCCGGCACTAGAACACAAGATAGAGAAGGTCTCCACGACCACCATGGCTTTTCCTCTAGTACTAAGGTAGGTTGGAACAAAGGAGACACCCACACTGCAGTAAATAAAACAATATAAATGTACAAGCAATTTTATCATATTTTATATGCTTTTGAGGCAGAGACTCTAGAAACATGCAAAATCCATTTCTCCAAGATTTCCGAGTTATAACTAAATCAGAAAGGAACACGCCCCCCCTTAAAAAAAGGAATAACTTAAACTTAAATTTTGAATTTTGATATTTCTCCTTTCAACTTTGAAATGCAATAATAAAAATGAAAAAAATGTATTCACATAAATCTTCTTATCAATTGTTCCCTATTATTTAAACTAGGCCTAAATACAATAATATAGCACTTGGGGACAAATATACATCCTAGAAGCACTGCACTAGAACACAAGATAGAGAAGATCTCCACAGCCACCATGGCTTTTCCCTTGGTGCTCAGGTAAGTTGGAACAAAAGAGACCCACACATTGCAGAAAGCCAACATGCTGAAGGTGATGAATTTGGCTTCATTAAAGGTGTCAGGCAGTTTACGAGCTTGGAAAGCCACAATGAAGCTGGCAAATGAAAGGAGGACCATATAACTCAGGACGCAATAAAACATAACAACTGAACCTTCATTGCATTGGAGAACCATTTCCTCAATCGCTGAATGCATGTCTAATTCTGGGAATGGGGGAGAGGTGGATAACCAAAAAATACAGATGCTTGCTTGGAATAGAGAGCAGAGAAGTACAATAGAAACAGCCAATCTTTTCCCCACCCATGTCCTCATCCGGGATCCTGGCTTGGTGGCCTTGAAAGCAAGAGAAACAAGGATCGTTTTGGCCAACACACAAGAGATGGACAATGAAAAGGTGAGGCCAAACGCAGACTGTCTGAGGAGACAGGTGACTTTTCCAGGTTGTCCAATAAAGAATAAAGAACAGAAGAAGCAAAGCAGAAGGGAGATGAGGAGAGTGTAAGTGAGATCCCGGTTGTTGGCTTTCACAATAGGGCTGTCTTTGTGCTTAATAAATATTCCCAACACCCATGTTGTAGTGAGGAAAAACAAGGTGGCAACAGTGGTTAAAATGAGCCCTAAAGGTTCTTCATAAGACAAGAAGCTAATAGTTTTCATGATGCATCCATCTTTCTTATGGTTTGCATATTGATCATCAGGACATTGAAAGCAAGCAACAGTGTCTAAAAGATATCAACACAGATTCATAAGAATGATTAATACTTATTGATCATTAGTATGATCAATTACCATACCTTGATGTTTATGCCTCATAGCAGATAAAGGACTTATTGTTTGAAAATACATTTGAACATCTCCCTATGTATATTTTGTGTGTTTTGATATTAAGTAAAATATTCCCTTGATTTTACACAAGGAAAATTAGCAAATACCATGAAAATCCATTTTTTCTTGATTTACTTCCTTGTGATAAAGGAGTTCTCCAGTGAAAATTTTTAAATATCTGAAGTGATCATTTTCATATTTAGAACCATATTGACTTATTCAATGTTGGATCATATTGATCACATTTCAAAATATGGTACCTAAGTATAATATATTCGTCAAATTCAAAAAGAAAATGAGAGACAATGTCTCAAGCATGAAATGGTAAAAAGAGGAGTAATTGCATATTTCAAGGGAAAACTACAAAGGAAATGTGATTATTTGTTTCTGAAAGAAAAGTATCTATCCCTTTTGATTTAATTTTGTTAGTTTCTACATTACTTTTAACATTTCATTTCTTGTATTTACCCGCATAAACAGAATGTTGGAATCAGTTGGCATTAAATATAAAATACATACTTAGACATTACAAAACCCAAGAGAGTTACACACTTTTGGGAAAATACGAATAAGGATTTTTCAATGAAGCAAAATTGTGCAGAAATGGATAGATCAGACAGACAGACAGACAGACAGACAGACAGACGGACAGATAGATAAACTGACTGGATGGAAATGAAAAATAATAAGGATTAAAAGTAGCAAGTGGTTTAATTATATTCCTCACTATATCTGCAGGATTGTCATTATTCTTAATATATGTTTCATTAGTTTGTCCACTCTTCCTAAGAAGTAAACATTCACTTCCATCAATTTCAGAAGTTTTTGTTTTCATTACTGTATTTCAAGAGTCCTTAGTTAGTGTACTTTGGAGGTTTTTGGATGTAACCTATACGGTTACTGGTCATCTGTCAACGGGTTGCCAAGAGCGATTTTCCCTCCTGGGCGAGAGATCCATCACACTGACAAATCCACTGAAAACAACTTTCAAAATCCATCTTCCATCAGAGCAAAAGGATCCTGCAGCTGGCTGGCTCACCAATTGTTATAAATGCCAAAAATGGGCTCAACGACCAAAGAACCATAAAAAAGGCTTCTTTATTCAGAAAA
>BLBF01000082.1:512163-524393 GCA_015471245.1 Laticauda colubrina
TACTTCCAATTCTACGCGGGAGAAAACCCGAATAACCAAAGATCCATCTATATCTATATCTATATCTATATCTATATCTATATCTATATCTATATCTATATCTATATCTATATCTATATCTACATCTACATCTACATCTACATCTACATCTACATCTATATCTGTATATCTATCTATCTATATTTGTTTTTTAAGGTTTTCGCGGGTATTTGTATTTGGAACTTTGGTTATTCAGGTTTTATCCCATGTAGAATTGGAAGTATCTGGGCAATGTTTCGATGAAGTCTTATTCATCATCTTCAGGCTTGTTTCTTCAGCTCTGTGCTTCTCAGAGTAATGTGAGCTTGCAGCTCCTTCTTCCTTTTAACTGCTAGTGGGGGTGTGACTTGATTGGGTGGGGGCTTGACTGTGTTCTGATTGGGTGGGGTGTGTTCCCATTGGTTGGGGGTTTGGCTGTGTTCTGTTTGTTTGGTGGGTTGGCTGTGTTCTGATTGGCTGGGTGTGTGTTCTGTTTAGGTGGGGGCTTGGTTGTGCTCAGGTTAGTCTTATTTGCTGGGGAATTTGAGCTGGTGAGCTGTGATCCTGTTGTTTGGCTTCATGTTCGTGGTCGTGCCACATCTTCATGGTGGGTGTGAGTCTTTTTTCTACATGGAAATGTGGTGGTAGCATCTTTTGTGGTACTCGTGGGTGTGGATCTGGTGTCATTCTTCATGTTAGGTACTCGTTTATTAATGAGGGCAGGTTTCCAAATGGTTGGTAGGCGGGAGGTATCATCTCGTTTATTCATGCTGTGTGGGCGTTTTTCTATCTCTATGGCTTCTCTGATTATTCTGTTGTTGAAGTGTTCAGTTTTGGCGATAGTTCTGGTATTTTTAAAGTCAATTTCATGTCCTGTGGCTTTGAGGTGTTGGACCAGGGAAGACGTCAGTTCTTCTTTTTTGATTGAGTTCTTGTGTTCTTTAATGCCTGCACTAATTCTTCTGTTAGTTTGTCCTATGTATGTGGTGGAGCAGGCAGTGCAAGGGATTTCGTATACTCCTTGGTTTTCTAACTTGATTTTGTCTTTAGGGTTTCTTAGGATGGTGGATATTTTTCTGTTTGTGCAGAATGCTGTTTTAATGTTGTGTTTTTGGAGGATCTTGCTGATTTTGTCTGTAGTGCCTTTTATATATGGGAGGAAGGCTTTGCCATTCTCTTGTTCTCTGCCTTGGCTTTTGGTTGGGGTTTCTTTTTGGATTAGGTGGGTAATCTTTTTTGGGAATCCATTGGCTGTAAGTACATTAGTGAGAGTGTGTAGTTCGGTTTTTAAGTGTTGTTCATCGGCTAAGCATTTTGTTCTGGAGATGAGTGTCTTGGCTACGTACTTGATCTGTGCTGGGTGGTGGTGTGAGAGTGCATGTAGATAGCAGTTTGTATGTATTTTCTTCTAGTAGATGGTGTGTCCTAGGAAGCCATTGAATTTTTTGTATAGTAAGACATCTAGGAAAGGAAGTTGATTGTTGCCTTCTGTTTCCATGGTGAATTGTATTTTGGGGTGTAGGCTGTTGAGGTATGTGAGGAAGTTGTTCAGTTTTTCTTTCCGTGTGGCCATATTATGAAGGTGTCATCTACGTATCTGAGCCAGAGTTTGGGTTTGTGATCATACTTTTCTAGAGCTTGTGTTTCAAAGTGTTCCATGTAGAGGTTTGCGATGACAGGTGAGAGGGGTGATCCCATGGGTGCTCCTTCTATTTGTTTGTATTTTTGTCCATTGTAGGTGAAGTATGTATTGGATAGGCAGTGGTTGGTAAGATCTAGGATGTACTTGGGGGGAGGGGTTGTATTTGTTTTGGATGGCTGTCAAGGCTTCTTTTATAGGCCCTTGGGTGAAGAGGGATATGACATCGAAGCTCAATAGTAGGTCGCTCGGTTGTAAGTTTTTTTTCTTTATGATCTCGATGAACTGGAATGAGTTCCTTACATGTGAGTTGATGGATTCTGCATAGGTCTGTAATTGTTTGGTGAGATATTTGGCTAAGTTTTGTAGAGGTGAGCCTATGGAGCTGACTATTGGTTGTAGTGGCGTTCCTTCTTTGTGTATCTTGGGGAGACCGTACAGCTTAGGGCATCTGGACGATTTTTCACTGGGAATGATTCTTTCCTGGCTTTCTTCACTGATGGGGAGGATTTTATTTTGGATCTGGTGGTTTTTTCTAGGTAGGGGGTGGGTCAGTGTTTAGGGGTTTGTATGTGGGGTCTTGGAGTAGGTTGGTTAACTTGGTTTGGTAGTCAGGTGTATTCATAACCACTGTTGCATTGCCCTTGTCTGCTGGTAGGATTATTATGCTGGTGTCTTCTTTCAGGTTAAGTAGTGCAATTAGTTTTTCTTTGGATAAGTTGCTTTTGGGTGGTTTCCTAGTGCAGAGGATGTTGGTGATTTCAAGTCTGATTCTGTTAGCATCATCAGGGTTGGTTTTGGTCAGGCTGATTTCAACTCCGCATATGATGGTTTCTGTGGGGATGTGTTTGGGAGCAACAGCAAAGTTGAATCCTTTCGAAAGGACATTGGTTTCGGCTTCAGTGAGGATCTTGTCTGAGACGTTGTGCACTGTTTGTTTCATGTGTGGCTGTGAGGGGGGAGGAGTTTGTTTCTGGTGTTGTTGTAGTTTTCTGAGTTTGTTGGTATGTGTGTCTGTCTTGAAGATGGTCTGTGTTTCAGCTCTCCAGACAGCAAGTTGTTTGGATTTGTCCCAAAGAAAGGGGTGAATTTGTTGCTTAAGGCCATGTCACACTGAACCAATGGATGGAAAGAGGATGTAAAACGGACAAAAAAGCTTGCTATCCGTTGGAAAACGCGATGTACTCACTGCCTCCATTTTGCTTCCGCTCTATCCGTCCAGCATCTGTTTATTGACGTTTCATCCGCTCAAAAAGTTTTGAGCTGCCCAAAACTTTTGCGTGGAAAATGTATACAGTTTGTCCATTCTGCATCCGTTACGCATCCGTTCTGCATCCGCTATATCCGCTTGGCGTCCGCTGTGCATCCGCACAACTCGCATCCGCCAAGACGCAGGGAGGAAGCAGAAAGGACGCAGATAGGATGCAGAATGGATGCAAAACGGATGCAGCACGGAAACAAAGCATTTAAAGTGGAAAAACCATTTGCAGAGGGGACCTATCTCGGATATTAAGGATGTCTAGAGGATACCTAGAGGATGCCTAGCGGAAAACCTATATTTCCTATAAAAAGGGGGAGCAACTCATCTGCATTTCACTTTCAGAACATTAGCCCAGCGTTGCAGATCTCTGCAGCCTTCATCTGACTCTTACTCTTCCACAGCATCCAGTCATGTCCACTGTAGATTGTAAAAAAGTCCTTTCGGCAGCCATCATCGTTCTGCAACAGTGCGAAGCCATCTTAAGGCTCTGTGAACACTACTGCGAGAAGAAAAAGAGGCAGCCAAAAAGAGTCTGGGTCTGAAGATGGTTCACCAGAAGAGCAGAGGATGGACTGTACAAAAAGCTGATGGTGGAGCTCAGGAACGAAGAGATTCAGGCATTTCAGAACTTCATGAGGATGCCTCCAGCCATTTTTGATGAAGTTGTGCAGCGGCTGACACCCAGGTTGACCAAGGTAAGCACCAGCTTCCGGGCCAGCCTGGAACCTGGGCTCAAGGTGGCACTCACTCTGCACCACCTGGCCTCAGGGACCACCTACAGGAGCATGCAGTGTGGCTGGAGGGTGCCATCCAACACCATTAGCATTATGGTCAGAGAAGTGGTGCAAGCCATCATCAAAGATGATGGAGCTCCTCCAGTAACCCTCCACTGAAGAAGGCTGGAAGAAAGTTGAAAAGCAATGGTATCAGAAGTGGAACTTCCCACACACCATTGGAGCCATAGATGGCAAGCACGTGGCCTGCAAAGCTCCACCCAACTCAGGGTCCACTTATTTCAACTCCAAGGGCTTCTTCAGCATCATCCTCTTCGCCATGGTCAATGCTGACTACAAGTTCATGTACATCGATGCTTCAGGCAATGGCTCATCTTCAGATGCCCAGGTATACAACACCAGTCACCTCAGGGAGGAGCTGGAAGGCAACCTCATTGTGGGCTTCCCAGATCCAGAACCCCTGCCCAACGACACACAAGATGTGCCCTACTTCATTGTGGGGGATGACGCCTTCTCCCTCACAACCTACCTCATGAAGCCCTACAGCTCCAGACTCCTCACCCGTGAAGAGGGGATCTTCAACTACAGGCTGTCCAGGGCAAGGCGGGTGGTGAAGAACGCCTTTGGCATCCTGGCCAACAGGTTCCAGGTACTTCTCACCACCATGCAGTATTGCTCAGAGACCGTGAGGAGGATCATGGAAGCTTGCTGCATCCTGCACAATCTCATGCGCACCCACTACCCAGTCTTGCAGAACAGGCTCGTGGACCTCCAACAAGGCAATGGGAACATGGAGCCTGGGGAATGGAGGCAAGGGTGAAACATGATTGACACTCAGGATGTGCAAGGCCCCAACAGAATCTCACATGAAGCGAAGAAGCAGCGCAACCACCTGAGACACTGGTGCAACTCCCCAGCTGGAGCAGTGGAGTGGCAAGACAGGATGGTAGATGCTTAATGGATGCTTCCTTCAGCCTGTCTCATCACACGGATGAGATTGGGCCATGTATGTTGGGTTGGCCTACAATGAACAGGGCGTTTAATAAAGAGTTGTGTTTATGTTGACATGTGTGGATAATTATTACATAATTATTGGGAGGGTGGACCAAACAGTCCCACTATGCTTGCACTGGAGGTTTATCTATCCCACTGCTATCCTAACATCCCACAGCTATTACCCATCCCACAGGTATCCTAACCCATTCCAAAGCTATCCTTACCCATCCCACAAGCATGCAAAGGCTTAAGCCATTTCTAATAGTTTCCACCAAGACTTTATTAAAAAAAAGAAATGAAGCAAGTGTGTGAATCATAAATAGACTTTATTAATAACAAGCTACAAAACAAAAATGAGTCTCTGGCACTCCTCTTGGTCGCTCAGTCTCAGGGGTGAAGGGTCCAGGTGCTGTGGAGGTGGCTGGTGCTGGAGTGCTTTTCATCAGCTCCCCCAGAAGCAGAAGCAGCAGAAGCCCCAGCCCCAGAAGAGCGAGCCCGTGCTGCAGAAGCCCCAGCAGAACCAGAGTGAGGGCCAGGGGGCGGGATGGTAGCCCTGTCCCTCTTGCCAGGGCTGGCAGCAGATGGCTGAGGCTTGCTGTGCTTCTGCATGGTTGTGGGTTGCTGACTGGCAGGGTGGCTGGCAGGACCAAGGCTGGCAGCAAGGCTGGCAGGGAGGCTGGCACCAAGGCTAGCAGAAAGGCTGGCAGGGAGGCAGTCACCAAGGCTGGCAGGCAGGCAGACAACAAGGCTGGCAGGCAGGCACCAAGGCTGGCAGGAAGGCTGGCAGGAAGGCTGGCACCAAGATTGGCAGGGAGGCAGGCACCAAGGCTGGCAGGAAGGCTGGGAGGCAGGCAGGCACCAAGTCTGGCAGGCAGACATGAACCAAGGCTGGCAGGAAGGCAGGCAGCAAGGCTGGCAGGCAGACCGGCTGGCAGCAAGGCTTTTAGGCAGGCTGGCAGCAAGGCTGGCAGCAATGCTGGCACCAAGGCTGGCACCAAGGCTTGCAGGCAGACATGCAGGCATAGCAGGCAAGGCAGCCAATCCGTCTGGCAGCAGGTCTTTCCTCTGAATGGTGACCTGCTTCCGAGGTGCTTCCATTATATCCGTGAGGCTGAGGCAATGCATCCTCCCCACATGCGCAATTAATGCCAGGCATCCATTAGGCTTCTGCTGTGCATCCGCTGTGCCTCCGCTTCATCCGTTCTGCGTCTGCTGTGCATCCGCTGTATCCATTCCGCGTCTGCTTTGCTGAGGTCCCCCGGAAGCCTCACGGACGTGCCATCCGCTCCCATCCACTTCCATCCGCTGGGCTTCCGTTCCGCATCCTCTCTGCATCCGCCCTGCGTCCTCCCCGCATCCGTGTTATCCGCTCCGGTTATGCAAATTTTTGCCCCTTTTGAGAGCGGATAACAACAGAAGGAACATTTTGCTCGTCCATTGTGTCCTTTTTGCATCCGTTGGGCAGTGTGACATGGGTTTTAGTCTGAGGTGAAGTGTGAGGAGTTCTTTATAGATTTGGTCTAGGAGGAACCTTTTTGTGTGAAGTTCATTTCTAATAAGGGCCAATTCTGTTCTTTTTAGGATGCGTTTGGTGGCTGCTGTGTTGGTGTGGAATTTCAATTGGAAGCTTATGGGGATTAAATTTTGATCTCGGCAGTTTCATAGGAAGGTGAGGACACATAACATGGAAGCTCTTTGGACTTCAAGTTTTTCGTAAGTCCTGGTCAGATGGTGGGTTTCCTCCCTGTAGAGGTGCAATATTTGTTTTCTGATGATTTTGCGGGTATTTGTATGTAAATAAAGAGGACACCTAAACAGAACACACCCCCAACCAATGAGAACACACCCCCACCCAATCAGAACACAGTCAAGCCCCCACCCAATCAAGTCACACCCCCACTAGCACTTAAAAGGAAGAAGCAGCTGCAAGCTCACATTACTCTGAGAAGCTCAGAGCTAAAGAAACAAGCCTGAAGATAATGAATGAGACTTCATCAAAACGTTGCCTAGATACTTTTAATTCTATGCAGGAGAAAACCCGAATAACCAAAGATCCAAATATAAATATATATATATATATATATATGTATGTATGTATGTATGTATATATATATATATGCTGTTCAGCTTCCTTCGGGTATTATCCCACGTCATTGTAGTTCTGTTAAAGTTGTAGCAACGTTTCAGCAGAATCTCATCTGCCATCATCAGGCTTCTGTATGGATGTGGGTCTTACAGCTCCTGGTTTTTAAATTTGAGGCTGGTTCATTCTGATTGGCTGGGAGCCTGGACCTGTTTCATTGGACTTGGAGTTTGATTGATTGGTGTTCCTGGTTTCTTCTGTCTGTTTTGTGGCTTTGATTGGCTGGCAACAGTCTGTTCTTGTGTTGGAGGCTTTCAGTGCAGCTTGGCTCCGTGTGAAAGGACGGCTGCTCTTCATTAGCAAGCTGCTATTCATTAGCAAGCTGGGTTTCACCTGGGTGCCTGGTGGGGGGGGGTTGAGTTGGAGCTATCAGAGGGAGTCTGTTTTTGCCCAGGTGTTTGCCTGGCTTGTGGCATGGAGATCTTTATATTTGAGAGTGCAGGCTTCCAAAAGATTGACAGTCTGGTGGAATCATCTCTTCTATTCATGCTGTCAGGTCTTTTTTCAATCTCTATGGCTTCTCTAATGATTCTGTGGTTGGGGTTTTCTATAGTGGCGAGGGTTTTAGTGCCATTGAAGTTGATGTTGTGACCTGTGGTTTTCATGTGTTGGACTAGTGAGGAGGTGTGTTCCAGCTTTTTTATTGCATTTTTCTGTTCATCTAGGCGGGTACTTATTCTTCTATTGGTCTGTCCAATGTATGTGGCCGGGCATGATGTACAGGGAATTTCGTATATGCCTTGGTATTCCAGGTCAATTTTGTCTTTGGGGTTCTTCAGGATGGCTGCTATTTTTTTGTCTGTTTTGAAGGCGGTCTTGATGTGATGCCTTACTGATTTTATCTGTAGTACTTCTTATTTAGGGCAAGACAGCTGTTCCATAGGTCTGTTGGTCTTCTAGGTCTCTGTTATGTCTTGGTGTGTTTTTGTGGATCAGGTTGGTGATTTTGTTTTTTTGGAAGACATTGGCTGTCAATACTTCAGTCAGGGTGCATAGTTCAGTCTTTATATGTGTCTTATCTGCCAGGTGTTTGGTTCTGGTAATTAGTGTTTTCGCTACGGAATTTATCTGTGCTGGGTGGTGGTGGGATTGGGCGTTGAGGTAGTGGTTGGTGTGTGTTTTCTTTTGGTATATGGTGTGTCCCAGTGTGCCATCTGTTTTTTTGTAGATTAGTAAATCTAGGAATGGTAGTGGTTTGTTTATTTCCGTTTCCATGGTGAACTTGATTTTGGGGTGTGTGTTGTTTAGGTGTTTTAGGAAATTGTTTAGGTTTTCTTTTCCATGGGGCCAAATCACAAATGTGTCATCGATGTATCTTAGCCATAGTTTGGGTTTGTGGGTGGCATTGGCCAGGGCTCTGGATTCGAACTCTTCCATGAACAGGTTTGCAATGACGGGTGACAGTGGTGATTCCATAGGGGCTCCTTCAATTTGCTTGTATCTTTGTCCTTTGTATATGAAATATGTGTTGGTTAGGCAGTGTTCTGTTAGTTCCAAGAGGTCTTTAGCTGGTTGGTATTTATTTTTGATGATTTCAAGAGTTTCTTTTATTGGGACTTGAGTGAATAGTGAAACCACGTCGAAACTTACAAGCAGATCTTCTTGTTCTACATGTAGATCTTTGATCATTTCTGAGAAGTGGTATGAGTTTTGTACATATGAAGCTGCGGTTTCAGCATGGGGCTGTAGTTGTTTTGCTAAGTATTTAGCTAGGTTTTGTAATGGTGCTCCTATGGAGCTGACTATGGGTCTGAGAGGTATGCCTTCTTTGTGTATTTTTGGGAGGCCGTATAATTTGGGGCATCTAGAAGATTTTTCTCTTGGAATGATCGTCTGTTGGATTTCTTTGCTTATGTGGCTGGTTATAATCTTCTTCTTGGTTGATTTTTCTAGATATGTGGTTGGGTCTGTGTTTATAGGTTTGTATGTGGAGTCTTGGAGTAGGTCTGTCAATTTTGTTTCATAGTCTTTTCTGTCCATTCCTACTGTGGCATTTCCTTTGTCTGCTGGGAGTATTATTATGCTGTTATCATTTTTCAGGGTTTGTAATGCTCTGAATTCATCTTTTTGCAAATTATGTTTTGGTGGTTTTGTTGTGCATAAGATGTGAGTAACCTGATGTCTTATTCTGTCAGCTTCATCTGTATTTAATTTGGTTAGGCTGGATTCTACTGCACATATGATGAATTCTGTTGGGATTTTTTTGGGTGCTATGGCATAATTGAATCCTTTGGATAGGACATCTGTTTCTGTTTTGTTGAGTTCTCTGTTGGAAACATTGTATACTAGTTGTTACAGGTGTTGTGGTCAGTTATTTGGAATTTTCTTGTCATTTTCTAATTTTTTTAATTTTTTTTTGAGAGTTTATCATTTTTGTAAGTGCTTTCAGTTTCAGCTCTCCAAGTTGTGAGTTGTTTAATCTTATCCCAAAGTAGAGGGTGGATTTTGCTGCTCAATTCCAGGTGTAGTGCTAGCAAATTGTTGTTTAACTGATCTAATTGGAGTCTTTTACTGTGAACTTCATTTCTGAGTAGAGACAATTCTGTTCTTTTCAGGATACGTTTGGTAGCTTCTGTGTGCTTATGAAATGTTAATTTGAAGCAGGTTGGTTTTACATTGTTGTCTCTGCAGCTGCATAGGAATTTTAGGTCACATAGTATTCCTGATCTTTTAACTTCCAGCTTCTCATAGCTTTTGATCTGGCTGTTTATTTCCTCCCCGTAGAGGTCAGATATTTGTTTTTTTAAGCTTTCGCGGGTACTTACATGTCTGCTGTTTAGCTTCCCTCGGGTATTATCCCATGTCATTGTAGTTCTGTTAAAGTTGTAGCAACGTTTCAGCAGAATCTCATCTGCCATCCTTAGGCTTCTGTATAGAGTTAGTTCCTGGTTTCAAATTTGAGGCTTGTCCATTTTGATTGGCTAGGAGCCTGGGTCTGTGTTCATTGGACTTGGAGTTTGATTGATTGGTGTTTCTGGTTTCTTCTGTCTGTTTTGTGGCTTTGATTGGCTGGCAACACTCTGTTTTTGTGTTGGAGGATTTCAGTGCAGCTTGGCTCCGTGTGAAAGGACGGCTGCTCTTCATTAGCAAGGTGCTATTCATTAGCAAGCTGGGTTTCACCTGGGTGCCTGGTGGGGGAGTGTTTGAGTTGGAGCTATCAGAGGGAGTCTGTTTTTGGCCAGGTGTTTGCCTGGCTTGTCGTGTGGGGATCTTTCTATTTGAGAGTGCAGGCTTCCAAATGATTGACAGTCTGGTGGAATCATCTCTTCTATTCATGCTTTCAGGTCTTTTTTCAATCTCTATGGCTTCTCTGATGATTCTGTGGCTGGGGCTTTCTATAGTGGCTAGGGTTTTCGTGCCATTGAAGTTGATGTTGTGACCTGTGGTTTTCATGTGTTGGACTAGTGAGGAGGTGTGTTCTAGCTTTTTTACTGCATTTTTGTGTTCCTCTAGGCAGGTACTTATTCTTCTATTGGTCTGTCCAATGTATGTGGCCGGGCATGATATACAGGGAACTTCGTATATGCCTTGGTTTTCCAGGTCTATTTTGTCTTTGGGGTTTCTAAGGATGGCTGCTATTTTTTTGTCTGTTTTGAAGGCAGTTTTGATGTGATGCCTGTGTAGTATCTTACTGATTTTATCTGTAGTACCTCTTATGTAGGGCAAGACAGCTGTTCCATAGGTCTGTTGGTCTTCTAGGTCTCTGTTATGTCTTGGTGTGTTTTTGTGGATCAGGTTGGTGATTTTGTTTTTTTGGAAGACATTGGCTGTCAATACTTCAGTCAGGGTGCATAGTTCAGTCTTTATATGTGTCTTATCTGCCAGGCGTTTGGTTCTGGTAATTAGTGTTTTTGCTACGGAATTTATCTGTGCTGGGTGGTGGTGGGATTGTGCGTTGAGGTAGTGGTTGGTGTGTTTTCTTTTGGTATATGGTGTGTCCCAGTGTACCATCTGTTTTTTTGTAGATTAGTAAATCTAGGAATGGTAGGAACTTTAACAGAACTACAATGACATGGGATAATACCCGAGGGAAGCTAAACAGCACACATGTAAGTACCCCCGAAAGCTTAAAAAAAACATATATATATATATATATATATATATATATATATATATATATATACATACATACATACATACATACATATATATATATATATATATATATATATATTAAAGTTTTCGCAGGTACTTACATGTGTGCTGTTCAGCTTTCTTCGGGTATTATCCCACGTCATTGTAGTGCTTTTAAAGTTGTTGCAACCTTTCCACAGAATCTCATCTGCCATTATCAGGCTTCTGTATTGAGTTTGTATGTGGGTCAGAGTCTCACAGTCTTTGGTTTTAAATTTGAGGCTAGCCTATTGTTGTGCCAGGATGGTTTTTTTCTTCATCCTGATTGGTTTGGAGTTTTGTTCTGTGTTTATTGGACTTGGAGTTTGATTGATTGGTGTTTCTAGTTTCTTCTGTCTGTTCTGTGGCTTTGATTGGCTGGCAACACTCTGTTCCTCTGTTGGAGGCTTTCAGTGCAGCTTGGCTTTGTGTGAAAGGATGGCTGTTATCTATTAGGAAGCCAGGTTTCATCTGGGTGCCTGGTGGGGGGGTGTTTGAGCTGGAGGTATAAGAGGGAGTCTGTTTGTGCCCAGGTGTTTGCCTGGCTTGTGGTGTCGAGATCTTTCTATTTGAGAGTGCAGGCTTCCAAATGATTGACAGTCTGGTGGAATCATCTCTTCTATTCATGCTTTCAGGTCTTTTTTCAATCTCTATGGCTTCTCTAATGATTCTGTGGCTGGGGTTTTCTATAGTGGCTAGGGTTTTAGTGCCATTGAAGTTGATGTTGTGACCTGTGGTTTTCATGTGTTGGACTAGTGAGGAGGAGTGTTCCAGCTTTTTTACTGTATTTTTGTGTTCATCCAGGCGGGTACTTATTCTTCTATTGGTCTGTCCAATGTATGTGGCCGGGCATGATGCACAGGGAACTGAATATATATAATCAATAAAGCTGAATACAATAAATATTCAATAAATTCAAAGTGAAAATGAAAAATAATGTATCAAAGAGGAAATTGTAAAAAATGAATAATTGCATATTTCTATTGAAAACTATAAAGAAAATAGAATTATTTGTTTCTGTAAGAGAAGTATCTGTCCCTTTTTATTTTATACTGTTATTTTTGTTATTTTTCTATATTTCTTTCAACATTTGATTTCTTGTTCTTTTCACCATCTTGGAATCATTATATATAATGATGATATATTTGGAATCTATATATAAAATAGATTTTATATAGATATATGGAATCATTATATATAAAATACGAATAGTATTACACATCCATTTTGAGATAAATCTGAATAAGGATTTTTCAACTAATCAAATTGTGCAGAAATAGATAGATAGATAGATAGATAGATAGATAGATAGATAGATAGATAGAT
>BLBF01000082.1:524403-543903 GCA_015471245.1 Laticauda colubrina
GATAGATAGATAGATAGATAGATAGATAGATAGATAGATAGATAGATGAAAGGAAAAATAAGAATAATTTAAAGTAACAAGTAATTTAATTATATTCCTCATTATGTCTATAGAATCTTAATTATTGTTAAGAGATATATTTCTGTAATTTGTCCACTATTCCTTTTTCATCAATTTCAGAAATTCTTGATTTCATTATTGTATTTCAGAAGTCTCCTAATTTCATTGGTGCACTATGGAGGTGTTTGGATTGCATAGTGGTACAAATGTTTCAATTTAAAAAGCAAGACACCACTTCTAAAATCCTTCCTTCTTTCCTTCTTTCCATCCTTCCTAGTCATTGTATTACATATAGTTTTTAAGTTGTACAATCACTTTCTTATTGTTTCTTTTTTTTTCATTTTTAAAAAAATATCTCTGAAATAATTATTTGTGTGTGTGAGAGACTGTATTCTCTACAATGCAAATATTTCTGAATCTCCACTATGATGGTTGCTTGGGTATAAAGCTGAAACCATTCCAAGATTTATTTATTTAATTAACTGAAACAATGTGTTTGTTGTTGTTTTATCACCATCACTTGAAATTCCATTGTTGGAATCTATAATTCTTCATGTATTAATGAATTTTATTTCACTGCTTGTTTAGTTTCCAAAGGAACTCTTATCCATGCACAACCAGACAATTTAATTAGCTGAAAGTGTTCTACACAATAGACAGTATAACAACAAAATCAGATGATTTGTAAGATTTCCCATCTGTTTGGAGATTTTTCCTTCTGGGCGAGGAATGCAATCATAACAGCAGAATTTTTTCCTTCCTTTTTTCTTTTTCGATATCCATGGTGACATTGTTCATTACACATAGAAATGGGAAGCACCTAATTATCAATATTAAAATGTTGGAAGATGAGGATTTATTATTTTCAAGGAAATTCAGTTGTTACACTGAAGATGGATAACATTGTTGCATTAAAAAGAAAAGTCCCATATAAAGATTGTAAAGCAAGAAAATGATTGGATTTGATGATTTATTTGAAACAAATTAAGTACATTTCAATTTGCCCTCTGATTTTATTTTGTGAGCACAATTGATCAGGATTTCCAGTTTTTGTTTGATTAAATTCATATGAAAATTTCAAAATAATTCAAACCATCAATTTCACCAGAAGCATTGAGTCAATCCATCATAGATTTGAACAGAAATTTGATAAAGCTTCACTCAACAAGAGAAACATGATTCCTTCAAAGCATTATTTTTCTTTCTCGTGTACATTAAACTATATGAGGGAAGTCCAATAAATGTAGTGCACAATAACAAATATTGTTAGCTTTTAACAACTACAGAAAGAAAAAACATAATCTGGTTATCTTCATGGGTTGTCCAGGAGAATAAAAGTAAATATGTTAATCTAATAAATACATATGTGATGTTTCATTAATTCAGTGTATCAATTTGATCAGATGGATTGAATCAATCAAATTTAGAATAGAATAGCATAGAACCGAACCGAACAGAACAGAACAGAACTGAACCGAACCGAACCGAACAGAACAGAATAGAATACAATAGAATAGAATAGAATAGAATAACAGGGTTGGAAGGGACCTTGGACGTCTTCTAGTCCAACCCCCTGCTTAGGCAGGAAACCCTACACCACTTCAGACAAATGGTTATCCAATCTCTTTTCTAAAACTTCCCAGCATTGGAGCATTTACAACTTCTAGAGGCAAGTTGATGCACTGATAAATTGTTCTCTCAGGAAATTTCTCCTTAGTTCTAAGTTTCTTCTCTCCTTGATTAGTTTCCACCCATTGCTTCTTGTCCTACCCACAGGTGCTTCTGAGAATAGCTTGACTCCCTCTTTTTCTGATACCAATTTGCTTTAAATTGCATCAAAATTTCATCTAACCAAGAAAATATAGTCATTTAAATGCATTTATTTCCTGACACATTTTCATTTTGCTATTTGGGGGGGACTCTAATAATGTGCCCAACATTGGGGATGTTAGTCTTCCACATTTAAATTTCATTTTTTAATTTGGTTCTTTCTCGTGGTTTGCCTGGAAGAAGAACAGTAAATTTTCAAGTCTTAAAAACTCTTCTTGAAATCATACAGTACCTGGTTAATTGATTTATGCCAAACAATCATATCATTAATGGCTAATTCCTGTCCTTTTGAAGCACCAGGATCTACTTTTCCAATCTTGCATCTCTGGAAAGTGGAATTGGGAAAGACAACTATGTTTATGATATCAAATCCACCTTTCATCTTCTTTTGATCATAAAAAGTCAAAGTTTCTCCAAGAGAATTATTGAACTTCATGCCTTTAAGAAATTGGTGGAGCTATACAATAAGGAATAATAAAACAGGAAAATGAAACAATAAAAATTTATGAGCAATTTTATCATAGTTGTACTATGCTTTTTGAGGAGAAACTGCAAACATATAAAATTTATTTCTCCAGCCTGAGAACCTGTTTCCTATGTTTTGCATATGGGAATAACAAGCTCTGATATTTCAATTTGAACATTCGTCAAATGAAATATAATGTGTATTCTAGTCTTCCATATCTATTGTCCAATACAAAATACTTGTAGCACAAAAATCACCTGCCATGGTTGTGATTCTTCATAATCTGATGATTTATGCCTCAATAAATGCCTGTGTTTAGATCAAAGTAAGAAGAGAGCCTGTAAAGATTAAGCCAATACATAGACAGCATTATAGATACCATAGCTGTGCTCAGACAGTTTCATCTCAAAAAGAATTCCAGGAATATCCTGTATCCTCTCCTTTCCAGTACAAGTGTCATTGTTGGGAAGAGTCAAGGTGTGAGTTGGCAACAAACAATCAAATACTTGTTCCCAGAAAAAATCCATCTTCTTGAATCCAAGGAGGTTTTATGAACTTCAAGTATTCTTTGAACTGGAATTTCTTTTGAGTGAATTGTAAAGCAAATGGAACCGTCAAAGAACTGCCGGTCCCATTTTTTATTCATTCCTGTTAATAAATAATCCATCTGGGCAGTCATGATCCATACCTTTCCCAAGTAACCCTGCTCATGTCCAGGATCAAAGTAAAAATTGAATTAATTAACCATGCAATTGTCAAAGATTCTTCGCAAACAATAAAGGTCTTGATCTTCTCATGAATTATGTGTTTATAAATATTTTTCAATTTCTTAGCCATCTCAAAAAATTTATACCAATAGATTAAATATGGAATTCTTTGTGTACAAGCAGAGCAAACTCCATGCTGGGAAAAGAGAGACTCCATGGTCTCCAGAAAATGTTCTCCTTCAGTGTTATCAATAGCAAAGAGCCCAACCCATCTCCACCCCAAATGTTGAAGCAGTTGGATTATCCCAATGTACTGGGAAGACTCATTTGGGACCATGGAGTAATAGTAGGGAATCTTTGTGCTATGAACATCTTGTGGGGTAAATGTTCCATAGGTGAGCTGAAAGAAACACACATTATAAAAATATATTAATATCTTTTTTCTTCATAATTTCCAACAAATTTAGTCAGATTGTTGAGGTGTGTGGCCAGAGGATAGCCATTTTTTAACAGCCCCAGTTTGGAAAAAAAGAAAAGAGGAGGGAATTTTCATGCCTGTATTTCCAAAGATCCTACCTGTGGAATCTTGTAAAACTTCACAAGATCTGTTATATAGGAGGAAGTTCTAAAGCTGAACCCTCCTATGATAGAAATGAGATTTCTCCTGGTATCACATTTATAATTGGGAAGAAATCTCACTGATCTGAAGAGCAGATCCATTGTGGTTCGATAGGTCATTATTGCATTGTAGTAGCTATCATGTATATAGAAGCTAAGAGTGACATTGGACAAGATTTCTGTATTCTCATTTATTTCCATCACAGCAAAGACCAAGGAAAGGACATGCTGATAGAATTTTATTAGCATGCTGAAAACAGGATGAATTTACATATGTCATTAAATATTTTCTGATTATTTTCCTGGAATCTCAGGTGTTTTATCCTATATGTATGCACAATTGGAGAATGACCAACCCCACTCTATTTTTAATTCTACAGGACTGCACTTGTGATTTCCATTGTTGCAGATTGAATAAAAATGTACCCAATATCCCTGAAAACACTTTCTCACATAACGAGGGAGTCTCATTATGAAATAAAATAATCTACTTTTCTCTTTATTCATTGCAATTCCTCTAACTACATAGAGATGACACAAAGATTGTATGATAAAAAGTACTTTCTCTGGATGTTCAAAATACTCCTGAGAAGGATGGTGTTTGAATGAAACTTCATTAAATTGGCCATGGATACCATTCCACCAATGATAAAGTCCCCTTGCTGGTACCATTCATTTGGAACAGGTAAAGGGTCACTGAGATCACATGGCAGAGACTTCACTCTGAAGAGTGGAAATAGGAGAAGAATAAACATTCTGTGCATGAAATGCTCTCTAACTATGGACTTTCCACAAGCAGCAGCTTCCCATGTTAGTCACCAGCCTCAATATTCCTGTTAGGAGCAAGGCTGAACCTTAACTCTTAGTCTGATTCTTACTCCATGTAATAATAATATTGAAAAAGGTCTGAATGGCAATGTTGGATTCCAGCAATTTAATTTGGGGCAATTGAAATCACAAAACTTGTGTGTTCTTGTCTTCTCCTCCCCAGTGAATATAGGGAGAAAATTATCACCACTGGAATAATTTCTGTACGGAAATAATTATGTCTTCATTTTTTTCTCTCCCATGATTGACTCCCTCTGTGTGTGCGAGTGTGTGTGTGTGTGTGTGTGTATACAGACAAACACTATACAGAAGCCTGATGATGGCAGATGAGATTCTTCCAAAATGTTGTTACAACTTTAAAAGCACAACTATAATGACGTGGGAAAATACCCAAACAAAGTTGAATACCATACATACACACACACACACACACAAACACACACACACACACACACACATATATGTATATGCAAGTCTTGGCGTGTTTGGGTCTTTTCCCATGTAAGATTGAGAGTATGTTGGTGACGTTTCAACGAGGTCCCACTTGCCATCTTCAGACTGGTGCTTTTGCCTACGTGCTTGTGCTAGCATGTATGTTTGTATATATACACAGATATATTCATACACATACACACACAACACACAGTGTGTAGAGAGAGGGGAGGAGGAAAGGGAGATAATTTTATTTTAGTATCCCTTTAAGACATAATAATTGGAAAAGTTCAAAGGTAAATTTCAATTCATCTTGTAGTTACACTTTGAGCATTAAAACTTTGGTAATTTTCCACTTTTCAGCTCAAAAATATTTTATGTTCATGCAAGATTCAATATAACAAATTCTGGACACATTTAAGCAAAGTACATTTTTGGGGTAAAATGAATTATTAAAAATATCACTTCCCAGGATATTTTGCGAATAGAACATTGTCCCATTTGTAATTTTTAGGCCTTGTTATATTTTCATATGAATAACACAACAGATCAATCGTGTTAATCTGCAGAAACTGATCCTAATCTATCTGGAAAGGATCCTGGCCTGAATCCTCATTGAAAAGAACCCAGGTAATCTTCTTCATTCAAGGCCTTCTGAACCAGTTGTGCAGGTAGGTGCTTTATCAGTGATGGGATTCATCTGGTTCACAATGGTTCAAACCAGTTGTTAAATTACTCCCCCCCTTCCTGCTGTCAAAGTGGACCCTGGGCACTGCACTGCCGCTGCAATGGAGAAACAGTCAATGGAGTAGTTGCTGTGATAGAAGGAGAAGGCCGCTTTTTCTCTTTCTTCCCTCTGCTCTTCCTTCCCTCATGCCAGCTGCTCCATTGCCTGTTTCTCCATTGCAACTCAGTGCAGTACCCAGAGTTGGACATTGTGGGTGGCTTGTCCTGCATGTGCAGTGGAGCTGTGAAGCAGTAGAAAAAAGGAATTATAAATGATAAATCATATGAAATCATATTTTGCTTTTCTCTCATATATATATTGGTAAAAGTCAATAGGTTATATTTAGCAAAGGCTAGCTTCCTGTTATTCTACTAGACATAGTGTTGTGAAAGCCATAACATTATTAAAATAAGGAAATTGTAGTAACCACTTCACTGTAACCAAGGGGGGAACATGGAAAAATACAGATGGTGTAAGATAACTGAATAGTCATTATGACACCTGTTATTTCCTCTTTAAAACTTCCATTATAGAGATGTAAGCAAAGATATAACATAATATCTAAATTTGGTAAAATGTATTAATGTAAACGCCCATGTCTGTGCTGAGGTCATAAAGGATATAAAAATGTAACCATAGGAGGGAAGCATAGAATCTGTCATGATAATGCTCTGAACCTTTGAGCACAAATAAATCCTGTACTCTCCAACCTTTTGTGGTCTTATGTCCTGATTAGGAAGCAAGATTTGCTGCAACAGCTGGAGGATGGGGGTGTGCTACACCTTCCATGACAGCAAGCCTGACTCTGGGCAAACTGGTTGTTAAATTATTTGAATCCCACCATTGTGCTTTACCCCACATAGATGCATAATTGGGAAATGACCAACCCAACTGTCCTTTCAACTCTGCTGTACCGAACTAATACTTTGGATTTCCATTGTTGCAGATTGAATCAAAGTGCTGCTAATATCCCTGAAACACTTTGTCCCACATAACAAACTGTTCTCATTATGACAGAAAATTTTCTACTTTTCTCTTCATTCCTTGCTATTCCTCTAACACAAGGGTCCTCAAATTACAGCCTGTGGGCCAAATATGGCTCACCAAAGCCACTAATTCTGACTTCATGGGACCATGAGGCTGCCCCACCCACATTGCCCTGCCCACCTGGTGGCCTCCACCCTTTGTCAGAGTGCAGGACTTACCTTCATGATCGGAACTGGAAGGTAAGACACAGAACTGCTGGAGGCAGGAGAGGCCAACAGTGGGGCCATTTTTGGTTGGCAGAAGGCTTCTGGGGGCTGGAGTGACAAAAATGGGATGTGCAGAGACCCCAGGAGGCCAAAATGGGCCCATTTTTGGCTGGCAGAGAGGTACTGGAGGTGGGGAGGCCCATTTTTGGCCAGCAGAAGGCTTCTGGGGGCTGGGGAAAGCAAAAATGGGACACACGGAGACTCTGGGAGTCATTGCATGCCTAATTTTTGACCAGGCCTCAGGCCATTTTTAGTCAGCAAACATTTTTCTGCAGTTCTGGGCCTTTCTTCTTCACAGTTCTGCAGTGGATGGCAAGGCTGCCTTCTCCCAATGGAGAACACCCATCCCCATCCCTGGAGAGGGAGGCAGGAAAGGCCGGCTGGCCATCGGACCAGTGCTCCTGAGCCCCTGCCTTGGGGTTTCCTTGCCAAATCTATGCCGAGTGATGCCTGCCTGGTCAAATTCTCCCTGACAGATGCACAGAGCCTGTGCACACATTCAGCACTTGTGGAGGAAGTTCTGGGGCTGCCAGTGAATTTCCAGAAGTAGAATGAGACCAACATGATGAAAATAAAATAGAATGAAATGGAATAGCAACAGCAATAGGATGGAGTGGGAGTGGGAATAGGATGGAATGGAAATGGAAAAGAATGGAATGGAATTTAACAAGGTATTCCAGGGCATTGCCAGGATTGAAAGGGATTCAGAATATGCCCCAGGAGCCAATCCCATCTCTGTACCCATCAAACATTCCGTGTCATGGTTTATCTTCCCCACCCAATTTGCTCTTCTACTTTACTTGTACTTGAAACCTTAATTTATCCAGAGCGGCTCAAATAATGGAAAGGAGAGGTGGGGAGGGAGGGAGGGGATGGGGGAGGGAGACAGAGTGGGGATGGAGACATAGGTGGCATTCAGCAGGTTCTGACCAGTTCTGGAGAACTGGTTTTGAGTAGCTCAGAGAACCAGCAAATACCACCTCTGATTGGAGATTTTACAGTAGCCTTCCCCTGCTGTGCCCACCAAGCCACTCCCACAGAACTGGTAGTAAAAAAATTTGAATCCCATCATTGGAGGGAGAGAGAGAGACTTGTTGATTTTAAGCTCCTAGGAGAATAATTGCTGCAAAACAGAGTTTCCTAGAATGGACTACAAGATTCCTAAACAACTTAAAAATGATATAGTAAAAAGAAGTCAACCAAAAGAGCAACATGCAAACAAAAGCAAACAAAAAAAAACTCCAGAAGCAAAACAAATTAAAGTTTGTTTTCTCCCCCTCTCCTTCCCTCCCCCCCTCCCCCCCTCCTTTCCACTATTTGAGCCCCTCTGGATAAATTAAGTTTTCAAGTACAACTAAAGTTGAAGAGCAACATGCAAACAAAAGCAAATAAAAAAATCCCAGGCAAAACATATTAAAGTTTAATTAGTTTATATTGTTTAATGGATTGCTAAATTGTCCATGCCCACCCAGTCATATAGCCACCTAGCCATGCCCCCCAGCCAGTCTGCCTCCCCAGAAATCTGAAGAACCATGAATTGGTCCCCTCTTTAAAAAGTTTGCGGACCCCTGCTTTAACTAAAGAAGGAACAAAAGTGAAATATAAGAATTGCTTACTGTGGACTTCTAAAATAGTCCTGAGAAGGATGCTGCTGAAATGAAACATCATTAAATTGGTAGTTAGCCATAGATAACATCTGACCAATCACAAAGTCCCCTTGCTGGTACCATTCATTTGGAACAGATATGGGTTCACCTGGATGACATGGCACAGATTTCACTCTGAAAAGTGGAAATAGATGAAGAAAGAACATTTGGGCATCAGATGTTCTCTAAGTATACACCTCCCACCACCAACTTCCCATGTTGGTCTGCATTCACCAGCCTCAACATTTCTATTAAAATAAGACTGAAGCCTAACTTACAGCTCTGGTTCTGCTTCAGAGAGTCAGAGTTGGTATTCAACAGGTTCTATCTCTATCTATCTTTTATTCTCCAGGCTCTATGAGACATTCCTTTCTTTATATATCTGCTCATTTCTCAGATGTCTTCTTCAGGTTTTTACAGTTTTGATGAAGGAAACAAATTATTATCATTGGAATAATTTTAATGGGGAACTAATTGTGCTGTCAGTATATAATGTTATCTAATATTATTAGCTTTTATTAAAAAAAGAGATGGTTGAATTTAGTATGTCCAAATTTCTTTTCTATTTGTGGCTTAATAATTGGAGATGTTAAGATGTGAAAAATTTATCTTAATGAATATTAATGAATACACTTTGAATATTAAATATTATTATTAAATGTTAATAAATATTACTTTTAAATCTTGGTCATTTTTCAAGCAAAATACTTTTTTTGTTAGTGCAATATTCACAGTAACAAATTTGGAAGTGCATACAGAAAGTGCATTTCACTAGTAAAATGGAAGAATTATTTGTATCACTTTCCAGGCCTTGTTACAATGATACATGAATAATCCAACTGATTAATCAGTTTAGTCTGCAGAATCTGATCCACATCTATCTAGAAGAGATTTGTAGTGCATGCAGTGCAATTAATTTGAGGGGATTGCCATGTGGTACCTGCTTTCAGAATACATGTATCCCATTGTTTGTCCATGAGGGAGTTGCTGCATGCCCTTCAATTTGCAAGACATCAATCTGAAGGTTACCCTGATTTCCATTTTCATTTGAGACTTCTCCATGACTCTGAATGATATAGGCCTATCAAAATGTGACATCCAATAGGTTCAAGAAAAGATATTATGATAAACTGGGAATTATGTTGAATACATGTTTATTAAACAACTTGTCCATCCAATACTAAAACAAAACAAATTTGTGCAGGAATTAATTATTTTCAGTAGAGTAGAGTAGAGAAAAGAAGAGAAGAAGAGAAAAGAAGAGAAGGGAAGGGAAGGGAAGGGAATATTCTTTATTGACCAAATATAATTATTGCTGTGGATTGAACCCTTGACTCTGCTGTTGGACTTTGAACTTCAGACTTTGAACTTTGCATCTTGAACCTTTGATCTTTGATCTTGGTGCTTTGTGTTTGGATGTGGACTTGTTTTTTTGTTTGTTTGTTTGTTTACTTTAAACCAGGTTGATGACTTAACAGACTTGCTGTTTTCTTAAATTGGACTCAGTGGTTTTGGATCTGGTTCCTACATAGGGTGAATATGAGGGAAATACTATCCAAGGCTGGCAAAGCTTCAATAAAGATTTCAAACCCACATGTTCTGTGTAAATGTGAGCAAGATAGGACATGTACTGATACAGTTGCCACCTTGAATATTTCGACTATCCATGTGGATAATTAAGTCACCAGATTTACTCCAAATAATAGAATGTTTGATTTAACAATTAAACTATCCTTATGGTTAGATGTTTTGTGTTTAGATATGGGTGGAAGACTATGATATAGCACTTGAGGAGAACTGTGCAGACCTGTGCAGAGGCCATGTTCCAGAAGAATTAAAATTGTACAATTTTCACAATAGAAACCCAAAATGTGGCTTCTTAAATTGATGAAAATCAAAGGTAGAATATGGGACCAATGATAATTTTGAATGAATCTATATGATAGTGGTGGCTAACCTTTTATGTCTCCCATGCCAAAAATTGTATGTGCGTTCACGTGAATGCCAACACCTAGAAGGCAATATGTGAGGGCCCCCACACCCCTGTCATGCACATGAGCATAACCACCCTATGTACGCCGTGTGCCATGCATCTCTACACATGCATGCATGACCCACACATGTATTTCTGTGCATGTGCGTGCATATCCCAAGCAACCCCCACCCATCAGGCAAGTGCACCAGATACCTGACAATCAGCTGTCGGGTGGGCAGCATGCATGCATGCACAATAGAGCTCTTCTGGGTGTCCTCTCATGTGCTGGCAGAAGTGACTCTGTATGCCACTTCTGGCACTCATGTCATATCTTCACCATCATGGCTATATGACATTTGGGAAAGTTTATTTTCCAGAAGCTCTGACATGTTTACAAGAACCATAAATTTCTCAAATTACTTCTGCACTATCTCACCAAACTATTAAAAGTTCCAATGTAGTCATAATATTCATTGATTCACTGATTCATTGTTTATTTATTTATTTATAACATTTAGAAAGTTGACAGTCTTCTGACCAACACTTTTAATAGCCAGTTATTGAGGTAATTCCCCATTAGGAGAATGAGCGCATACAGGGAGACGTAGTGAGAGTGATGAAGAATAACACACAACAAGCAAACAGACATACTGTATTGTAAAATGTAGATTTTTACTTACAGTAAATGGTTAAGCAAAGTTCAACAAACAGTCCAAGTCATTCACAGTTAAAGCAGTCAGTTTTCAGTGTAGGGATAATCCAAAAACAAAGTCCAGTATCAAAAAACAGTTCAGTAAATAGACGTACATCAAATCCAAGACTAACGATGAACAACAACAGTCAAGAAGGAAAAATGAAGGAATGGCAACACTCTCCAGAACAGGACAGAAACAGCTCAGGTTTCTGGATCCATCTTATGGCCATTTGAGGAACCACACCCAATTACAATTTTAGCATTCCCTAAAGGTCCTGTCCCACTGGCTGATGGACGCAAATGTATACATAAAGGACAGAGCAGATGAGAAAAATTTCGGGGGTGGCTCCATCCATTGTCATCCGCTCCCAAAAGTGGCAAAAATTTGCATAAACAGAACAGAAAAGAACAGAAAAGAATGGACATGGGTAGGATGTAGCAGGGATGTTAAATGGATGTTTGTAGGAAGCCTAGCGGATGATAGGGGATGGAAGCGGATGACACATCAACAGGGGTTCCGGGGGAGAATTGCGAAGTGGACGCAAAGCAGAAGGAATGGATGCATAGCGGATGATGCAGATGCATCAGGAACGCCTATAGGAAGCAAAGCAGATGCATAGTGGATGTATATCAGATGCAAAGCATTCACTGCATAAGCGGGGAGTATGAATTGGGTCAGCTCCGTGGATATAAAAGGATGCAGCTCACACACAGTCAGAATTCAGAGGAAAGACCTGCTGCCAGAGACATCTTCAAAGAACACCATGGTTTGTCAGTCAGGGAAGAAGAGAAAGCCGGTGCCTACTCGTGCCAGCCCTGGCAAGAAGGACAGAAACACCATCCCACCCCTTGGCACTGACTCTGAAGCTGCTGGAGCTTCTCCTGCTGGTGGTGCTGCTGGTGCTGCTGGTGTTGCTGCTGTGGTGGACCAGCCCCAAGGCCTTCAAAGCCCTGCTGCTGAAGGCCCTGCTCCTCAAGCCCCTGAAGGCCCTGCTGAAGCCCCTGCCAGAGGGAGGAAGAGGCAAGGGAAGCAGAAGGGAGAGAGGAAATACCGTTTCCGAGGACCATGAGGAAGAGGTGCTGGAACGGCTGAGGGAGAATGAGTACCTCTGGAGGAAGGGCCACAAACTCTATCGTGACACCAAGAAGAAACAGGCAGCTTGGAGAGACAAGGCAGAGAGCCTGAGCTACACTGCAGATGTCCTCCTGGGATGGTGGAAGCACATGCACATCTGGAATGGCAAGCTACACCTCAAGAAATCCGGGCAGGCCGCTGTCAAGCTCACTGACCAGGAGATCTACGTCATGGCCAAGTGCAGTTTCCTGGAGGGTGAGATCCGCCACCGAGGAGCAGCCCCTCTGAGACCCCACCCCCTCAAACAGCCCACAGACAGCCAGACCTCTTCCAGCCAGGAGCCAGCTACCCTGTCCAGGCAGATGTCTTCAAAGGGCCCCACGGCAGAGACTCCCCCGACATCTGCACTCCCCATGCCAGAGGACTTGGAGGATGATGCCCTGCTGTCACAAATGGAGTAAGAAGTGGCAGCCACCAGAGACCAAAGCACCCCCACCCCCACCCACAGGATGCAGGCAGAGAGGCAGACTGGAGGGTCAGAGCCACACTGACCTGTTGGAGATCAGGGACACAATGAAGACCAGCACAGAACTGCTCTCTGAGGTGGTCCACTTGGATTGAGGATCCTCCAGCCACTACACTTTCATCACCTACGTGAGCCACACCTTGAGGGACCTGCCCGAGGCCCAGTACCAGGTGATGAAGGAAAAGATCACAGCACTTCTGCACAACCCTCAAGTCCCAGCTGAACATGCTCTGACCCAGTCCAGGTCTGCTCCTGCACCCCAGGCGATGTCACAGCCCTTCCACGGCTTTCAACAGCCCCTCACCTACCAAGGTGATGAGTACCACGACTTCCCACAGCACAAACAGAACTTCCCAGTCCAGGCCCAGGTTCATCGCACACCATAGACACCACACCTTGCCCAGCTGCTGACCAGACAGCCCCACTACACTCCTCCTTCCTCCACCCCACAGCCAAGCCCATCAATGGACAATCTGTCATCAGTCTTGTGCCTCACATCCCAGGTACTTGGTGAAGGGCCTCTCAACCTCACGGGACAGAGTCAGCTCTCTGACAGCTTCCTGAACACACCATCCCCTGTTGTACTCTCTGGGCCAAGCACCCCAATGGCGCCTCAGACCAGCACTCAAGCCACAGCCACCTCCACAGCCCCTGGCCACTTAACAGCTGAGACCATGGACATGACTCAGAGTGACTAGTGCCAGAGACTCAGTTGTTATTTGTTAAATTTATCTTTGCTTAAGACACTTTACTTGGTTCATTTTGCTTTCTTAATAAAGTCATACAGTTTACTTAAAGCCCATGTCACACTGCACCAACGGATGGAAAGAGGATGTAAAACAGAGAGAAACACTTGCCATCCGTTGGTTAACGTGATGCTTCTGTTCTGTACTCACAGCCTTCATTTTACTTCCTCTCTATCCGTCCAGCATCCGTTGACTGAGGTTCCATCTGCTCAAAAGGTTTTGAGCTGCTCAAAACTTTTTGAGCGGAAAATGTATCCAACACGTCCATTCTGCATCTGCAACGCATACAGGGAACATCCGTTCTGTATCCGTTGTCATCCGTTACACGTCCGCTACATCTGCTAGGCATACACAGTGCATCCGTGCAACTCAAATCCGCTCCTACGGAAAATGGACACAGGGAGGAAGCGAAACGGATGTGGAACGGACGTGCAGCATTAGTAGCACAGACGGAGAAAGGATGAAAGCGGATGCAGCTCACAAAGAAAGCATTTAAAATGGAAAAATCGTTCACAGAGGGGACCTATCTCGGATATTAAGGATGTCTAGAGGATGCCTAGAGGATGCAAAAGTACACCTATATTG
The DNA here is from genome assembly GCA_015471245.1 of Laticauda colubrina. NCBI lineage: Eukaryota > Metazoa > Chordata > Lepidosauria > Squamata > Elapidae > Laticauda > Laticauda colubrina. The sequence goes on from BLBF01000082.1 coordinate 538,572, forward strand.
CCTATAAAAAGGGGGAGCAACTCACCTGGATCTCACTTTCAGACCATCAGCCATGCTGTGCAGACCGCTCCAGCCTTCATCTGCCTCTTGCCCTTCCACAGCATCCAGTCAGGTCCACCATGGATCATAACACAGTCCTTTTGGTAGCCACCATCGTTCTACAATTGTGCGAAGCCCTCTACAGGCTGTTTCAACTGTTCTATGGGAAGAAAAGGAGGCGACCCAAAAGCGTCTGGGTCCGAAGATGGATCGGGAGAAGAGCAGTGTACGGACTGTACAACAAGCTGATGGTGGAGCTGAGGAACGAAGACCCTCGTGCATTCCAGAACTTAATGAGGATGCCTCCAGCCATGTTTGACAAAGTTGTGGAGCGGCTGACACCCAGGTTGACCAGGGAGAGCACCAACTTCTGGCCCAGCCTGGACCCTGGGCTCAAGGTGGCACTGACTCTTCACCACCTGGCCTCAGGGACCACCTACAGGAGGCTGGAGGGTGTCAAACAACACCATCAGCATTGTGGTCAGAGAAGTGATGCAGGCCATCATCGAAGAATACAAGGAGGAGCTCCTCCAGTGTCCCTCCACTGAAGAAGGCTGGAAGAAAGTTGCAGAGCAGTGGTATCAGAGGTGGAACTTCCCCCACATGGTTGCAGCCATAGATGGCAAGCACGTGGCCTGCAAAGCTCCAGCCAAGTCGGGGTCCACTTATTTCAACTACAAGGGCTTCTTCAGCATCATCCTCTTCGCCATGGTCGATGCTGACTACAAGTTCATGTACATCGATGCTTCAGGTAACGGGTCAGCTTCAGATAGCCAGGTATACAACGCCAGTGACCTCAAGGAGGGGCTGGAACGCAACCTCATCATTGGCTTCCCAGATCCAGACCCCCTGCCCAACGACACGCAAGATGTGCCCTACTTCACCTTGGGGGATGACACCTTCTCCCTCAGAACCTACCTCACAAAGCCCTACACCTCCAGATGCCTCACCCATGAAGAGAGGATCTTCAAATACAGGCTGTCCAGGGCATGGCAGGTGGTGGAGAACGCCTTTGGCATCCTGGCCAACAGGTTCCAGGTACTTCTCACCACCATGCAGCATCGCCAAGAGACCGTAAGGAGGATCATGGAAGCTTGCTGCATCCTGCACAATCTCATGAACACCCGCTACCCAGTCTTGCAGAACAGGCTTGTGGACCGTGAACAAGGCAATGGGGACATAAAGCCTGGGGAATGCAGGCAAGGGAGAAAGCTGATAGACACTGAGGATGTGCAAGGCCCCAACAGAGCCTCACGTGAAGGGAAGAAGCAGCGCAACCACCTGAAACACTGGTGCAACTCGCCAGCTGGAGCAATGGAGTGGCAAGACAGAATGATAGATGATTAAAGGATGCTTCCTTCAGCCTGTCTCATCACACTGATGAGATTGGGCCATGTGTGTTGGGTGGGCCTACAATGAACAGGGCATTTAATAAAGGGTTGTGTTTATGTTGATATGTGTGGATGAATGATTACATTATTATTGATAATAAAGGGCCATAGGTGTGGCACCTGGGAGGGTGGACCATACAGTCCCACTTGCACTGGAGGTTTATCTATCCCACAGCTATTACCCATCCCAAAGGTATCCTTGCCCATCCCACTGCTATTACCCATCCCAAAGGTATCTCTGCCCATCCCCCAGCTATCTTAAACCATCCCTAAGGTATCCCTGCCCATCCCACAGCTATTGTAACCCATCCCAATGGTATCCCTGCCCATCCCACAGCAATCTTAACCCATCCCAAAAGTATCCCTGCCCATCTCACAGCTATTACCCTTCCCAAAGGTATCCCTACCCATCCCACTGCTATCCTTACCCATCCCACAAGCATGCAAAGGCTTAAACCATTTCTAAAAGTTTCCACCAAGACTTTATTGAAAAAAAGAAATGAAACAAGTGTGTGAAGCAAAGATAATCTTTCTTAATAAGAAGCTGTAAAAGAAAAATGACCCAAGTCAAGTGTCCAAATAAAGTCTACAGGTAGCAACCCAGTCTCTGGCACTCTTCTCTGTCACTCAGAGGTGTGCCCAGTCTCAGGGGTGAAGGGTCCAGGTGCTGTGGAGGTGGCTGCTGCTGGAGTGCTGGTCTGAAGCGCCACTGGGGTGCCTGGCCCCAAGAAGACAACAGGGGACGGTGTGTTGAGAAAGCTCTCAGACAGCTGGCTCAGCCCCATGATGTTGAGAGGTCCTTCCTCCATGCCATGGGGTGTCAGCCCCAACACCAACAACAGATGTACTGAGGCTTGGGCTTGCCTGTGGGGTGGAGGAAGGAGCAGTGTACTGGGGCTGTCTGGTCTACAGCTGGGTGAGGACGGGCATTGGTGGCATCAGTGGCATGTGTGGCATCGGTGGTGTCGGTGGAATCAGTGGCATGGGTGGCATGGGTGGCATCAGTGGAACCGATGGCAACGGTGTCATCCGAGGGACCTGTGCCTGGACTGGGAAGGGCTGCCTGTGCTGCTGGACCTCCTGGTAGCCGTACCCTGGTAGGTGAGAGCCTGTGGAAAGCCTTGGAATGGAAATGACATGACCTGGAATGGAAGAGCAGACCTGGACTGGGTGGGAACAGGTTTACCTGGTTCTGGAGGGTTGTGAAGCAGATCGGTGATCCTGTCCTTCACCACCTGGTAGTGGGGTTCCTCCATGTCCATGAGGGTCTGGTTCACCTAGGTGAGGAAGGGCTTGTGTTTGGAGGATGAGGAGTCAGTGTGGACCAGCTGAGAGAGGATATCTATGCTGCTCCTGATGGTGTCTCTTATCTCCTGTGGCTCTGCCCCTCCTGCTGTCTGGCTCTCTGCCTTTCTGTGGAGGTTGAGCTGGGGGTGGATGTGGGTTGGACTGTGGGGGAAGTGCAGTCTCCTTTCTCCCACCGTGCCAGGGTGTCCACCACGCGCTCCGCCATGGGTACCACAGCTTTCAGGGGGTTCTCCATCGTGGCACCCTCCACAGAGACCTGCCTGGAGACAGGAGCTGACTCTCTGCCGGAAGAGGACTGGCTCTCAGCAGGCTACCTGAGAGAGATGGTTGTGAGAGGGGCTGCTCCTTAGTGGTGGATCTCACCCTCCAGGAAGCTGCACTTGGCCATGACATAGATTTTTGCCCCTTTTGAGAGCGGATAACAACGGATGCAACATTTTTCTCATCCGCTGTGTCCTTTTTACAAACATTTTGCATCCGTCAGCCAGTGTGACAGGGACTTAAGACAGTTGTTAATAAAGGTTATCTTTACTTCACACACTTGGTTCATTTTTTTTACTTCATAAAGTGTTGGTGAAAACTTTGAAAAAATGGTTAAGCCTTTGCATGCTTGTGGGATAGGTAAGGATAGTTATGGGATAGATAAGAATAGTTGTGGGATACATAAGAATAGTTGTGGGATAGATAAACCTCCAGTGCAAGCATAGTGGGAATGTATGGTCCACCCTCCCAGCTGCCATACATATGGACCTTTTGTATCAGTAACAATTTATTTATTGATCAACACATTTCAAAATAAACAAAGCTCTTTATTAATGCCCTATTCATTGTAGGGCCACTCAACTTACATGGCACAATGTCATCAATGTTATGCGACAGCTTCAAGGAAGCATCCATTAACCATCTAGCCTGTAGTTGAAGATCCTCATTCATGGGTGAGGTATATTGAAGTGTACGGCTTCATGAGGTAGGTTCTCAGGGAGAAGGCATCATCACGAATGATGAAGTAGGGCACATCTAGTGTGTCATTCGGTAGGGGGTCTGGATCTGGAAAGCCCATGATGAGGTTGCGTTCCAGCCCATCCTTGAGGTCACTGGCATTGTATACCTGGCTATGTGGAGCTGACCCATTGCCTGAAGCATCAATGTGGATGAACTTGTAGTCAGCATCAACCATGGCAAATAGGATGATTCTGAAAAAGCCCTTGTAGTTGAAATAAGTGGACCCTGAGTTGGCTGGAGCTTTGCAGGCCACGTTCTTCCCATCTATGGCTCCAATGATGTGGGAAAAGTTCTACCTCTGATACCACTCTTCTGCAAGATTTCTCCAGCCTTGTTCAGTGATGGGGCACTTGAGGAGCTCCTTCATGTATTCTTTGATGATGGCCTGCACCACTTCTGTGACCACTTTGCTGATGGTGTGGTGTGGCACCCTCCAGGCATACTGCATGTTTCTGTACGTGGTTCCAGAGGCCAGGTTGCACAGAGTCAGTGCCACCTTCAGTCCAGGGTCCAGGCTGGGACAGAAGTTGGTGCTCAGCTTGGTCAACCTGGGTCTCAGACGCTCTACAAGTTCATCAAACATGGCTGGTGGCATCCTCATGAAGTGATGGAATGCACGAGAGTCTTCATTCCTCAGCTCCACCATCAACTGGTCATACAGTCCAAACTCCATTCTTCTCGCGGTCCATCCTCAGACCCATAGAGCTCTTGGACGTCTCCTTCTTCTCCTTGTGTATAAAAGGTGAAAAAGTCTGAACAGGTTTTGGTTCTGGTGATGAATGATTGCAGCACCATACGGATTGTGTCATGATTCATGGTGGAGAACAATGGATGATGTGGAAGAACAAGACCAAGGGTGAAGAGGTCTGTAGACCATGGCTGCTGGACTCATACTGAGATCCAGGTGTTTTTCTCCCTCCTTATAGGAAATATTGGTTTTCTTCTAGGTGTCCTTCTACATACTCTAGACATACTCCAGACTTCCTAAATATCCGAGATACATCCCAGATACAAACGTTTTGTCCATTTTAATCCTTTATATATGAGATGCATCTGCTTACATCCTTTCTATTTTCTTGCTACTGACACTGTGTGGACGTTCTGTGTACCTTTCGTTTCCTCCCTCTTTCTGTTTTCAGCTGCAGCAGATGTGAGTTGAGAGGATGGCCAGAGGATGTAGAGAGGATACAGCGGACGTTTAATGCTATTGACATTGTCATTTTATAATTTTGAGACCACAATTTTTGCCATTGCTCTAAATCAATCCCATATCCAAAATTCTTCCCCCAAGCAATCATAGTTTCTTTAACTTGTTCTTCCTCTAGTTTAATTCTCAATAAATAACCATATAACTTTTTAATCACTTTCTCATCAGTACCCATCAATATCTTATCTAAATCAGTTTGTTTATCATAGAATCCTTCCGTTTTAAAATCTTCAAGATATCTTGAGTGTATTTGCGCATAAGAAAACCAATTCATCCTTATACCTTGTTCCTCTAAATTTTGGATCATTTTAAGTCCACCCTTTTCATCCAACAGTTCTCCATATCTAACTGTTTGTTCCTTTTTATAGATCATAGGATAGGAAAA
>BLBF01000082.1:544303-560220 GCA_015471245.1 Laticauda colubrina
TGCTTTCTAACATTTCTTCAGTCTCTTTAGGTATCTTCGGTAAGTTAACATTCTGTAAATACTGTTTGCAGCGGACGTTTAATGGATGATAACGGACAAAGAACGTTTGTTGCCCGTATATGTCGTGGATGTACATCGTACATGGCGGAAAGTTTATCCGTTCAAAAAGTTTTGTGTAGCTCAAAACTTATTGGGAAGATGAAATCTCAGTGGACGGATGCTGGAGGGATAGAGCATTTGAAACCCGTATGCAGTGAGTACACAACAGATGCATTGCATTTTCCAATGGATGGCAAGCTTTTAAAAACATTTTACATCCTCTTTGCATCTGTTGGTGCAATGGGACATGGGCTTTAAAGAGACAGTATAAAAATGTCTATCCTGGTTTATATATTTTCCAACCCAACTGTTAGGTGACTTACATTCCTAACATTCTCCCCTTTGGGTATGACAATATATACAACCTTACATTCTAAGTCCATAATCCTCACAGCAAACCTTATTCTTTACAGAGCCTTGCGCATTTGTAAAATGATCTGCAATGTTATTTTCTGACATACAATATTCCAGTTTAATCATTTTACTTTTCACATGTTGTCTCACATTTAAATATCTTAAATCAGTGTGTTTTGTTCTTGTCTTAACAGCAAGATTGGAAGCCATCTGTATTCCTGATTGATAGTCTTCATAAACAACAATAGAATCTGCTACATCAATTCCCATATCAATTAATAGTTTCTTTTAACAAACTAAATCTGTACATAATAAAGACAAATATGAGAATTCAGCCTCCACTGTTGACAAACTTAAATGTTTCTGTCAAATAGACCTCCATCCAATCAACACCTTTCCCAATAATACTACAGTACCTGACATACATTTACATGTATTTATGTCTGTAGCAAAACTTGCATCGGCATATGCAGTTAGACTTAGTTCATCTTTAGGCTCCAAATACAATGCATAATGCATTGTTCATTTCAGATACCTTAACACATGCTTAGTAGATCATTTAACCAGATATGGTTCAAGAAGAATTTTTATAACCCATTCTCATTTGGATTGTTTGTCTTGGAAATTTACTATTCTCCTTCCAGGAAAACCATGAGAAATTAAATTAAAAATGACATATTTCCACTTTAAATGGACACTGAAATATAATTTTATCTTATTTTACCTATATCTCAAATTATTGTATGTTATTTCAATTTCATTTCAGACTGTATTTTATTACAATTTCATTTTAAATCATATTTTTATTTTAAATTGCTTTTATCAAATTTTAGTAATAATTGGTTTCTAGAATTCTGCACTTTGATATGGCCCAAAGGCTAATCAATGAATCAATAATGTAAGATAACTTCACTAATATTGTACACATGATTAGAATTCCTCCAAATAGCAAATGGAATATGGACAGAAAATAAATGCATTTAAATGACTACATTTCCTTGTTTGAATGAAACTTTGATGTGATTTAAAACTAATTTGATTGTCTCTGATCAAATTTTACTTATTTTATTTGGTTTGGCAGTTGCTTACAAGATGAATGAATGGATGAGTTGGATTAATGAAACATCACATATTCAGTTCCTGATATGAATCTGATTTAAAAAGGGAAATACAGGACAAGTGTGCTCACAAATCCAAACTGCAGATTTAAAATATACTTAAGTTTGAATTGAAATGCTTTCTCAAATCCTATTTATTTCTTGTCATTTATATATATATATCATGGGAAGGACTTTTCTTTTTATTATAACATTATTGCACATTTAATGTACGGCAAAACAATTGATCTTTATTCAGAACAATACATATTCACTTTCTGATATTATGAAATTAATAACTAGGTGCTTTCCATTTCTCTGTGCAATGAATATTGTCGCCCTCGTTATCAGAAAAGGAACGATGAAGGAAAAAAATTATGTTGTTACGATTGTGTTCCATGGCCAGAGGGGAAAATCTCAAATAAAATTGGTATGTTAATGACTTTTTAGATTTTGTTGTAATAGAGATAAACTTGAAATATCAGTCATTACATGATATGGGTTTTTTTCTGAAGCAGCATGCTTTCAGCTAATTAGTTTTGGGCTGGATTTGGCAATTGAAAATGAAGAAACCAAAAGAACAAAAACTTTAAAATAAATACATGTATGGAAGCATTTGTTTTCAAAATGATACATTTATTATGCCACATTTTTTCACTATTTGGCTTAACTAGAAAATCTTCCTTATTCGTATTTTCTCTATAGTTATATATACTCTATGCACTGGAGCTTAGTCTCTTATGCTTATGCATGAATTTCTTGGTGTCCAATCACACTTGGCTTATTCCATTCTGTTCTATTCTATTTTTTTTATGTTCCATTTCATTCTATCCATTCAATATTGATGGTCTTGGTGCCCATATTTATTGTTTATTGAGATAAACGTAAAAGTGAACTTTAAAAGAAACAAAGAAAGAAAACAAAATTAAAAAAAATAAAATTATTATATAAAAATAATTTATTTGACCATCACAAATTCTGTTTCCATGTACTTTGAATTTGAAATATATGGCTATGGAGATTCTCAGTCATCCAGGTCATGGTTTTCCCAAAGGTATTTTGTTTTAAGGAGACAACTGGATTTGCTGGTTTTTCTTTGAAGGCTTCCACAACAAGCTTTTTCAGTGACTCTGATGACACAGATAATTCTCCATGTGACTTTAATGATTCACTAAAAGAATACAAATGTCCAGCTGTCTGCAAGGAGTATAACACTTTCCACTCCCTACCATCCAGTCAGAGCTGAAGAAGCTTCTTGGATGAGAAGTGAAATGTATTCAAAGAAAAACCAGAAAGTCCAATTACTTCTTGAAAAAAAGCACCTTTGGGACATTTGAAATATGTGTAACATATTAATCCACATCTTTGATAACTTTTTCATTTTCACTTGAAATTTGATAAGAACTTTCCATTTACTATTAAAATTATTCGTTGACTTTCTCATGAATCCATGTTGAGGTAAGTTTTTTTTTTCTTTATAGACATGCTTGCTTTTAATGTCCTGAAGATCAATAAGCAAGCTATGACAATGATGAATACATCAAGAAAACAATTAGCTTCTTATTAATTATCTTTAGGGATCATTTATGCCACTATTGCTACACTGCATTTACTCATTACAATATGGGTGGGTTTTTTTTCCCATTTCAAATATGATAGCTTGCTTTCAATGTCCAGAAGATTAATATGAAAACTGAGAAAGAAATGAATGTCTCCTGAAAAGGATAAACTTTCTGTCTTATGAAGAACCTTTAGGGTATAGTTAAGCTTGTCTTGCTGCTATTTTCTCTCTCATTACAATATATGTGCTAGGAACATTTACTTAGCACAAAAACATCCCTATTGTGAAAGCCAACAACCAGGATCTCACCTATACTCTCCTCATCTCCCTTCTATTCTGCTTCCTTTGCTCTTTGCTCTTTCTTGGACAACCTGGAAGAATGATCTGTCTCTTCAGACAGCCTGCATTTGGTCTCATTTTCTCATTGTCCATCTCTTGTGTGTTGGCCAAAATCATCCTTGTTTCTCTTGCATTCAAGGGCACCAAACCAGGATCTCGGATGAGGACTTGGGTGGGGAAAAGACTGGCTGTTTCTATTGTCCTTCTCTGCTCTCTACTCCAAGCAACCATCTGTACAGTGTGGTTGTCAACTTTCCCTCCATTCCCAGAGTAAGACATGCACTCAGTCACTGAAGAAATGGTTCTACAATGCAACAAAGGATTAGTTTTTTCTGTTTTATTGTGTCCTGAGTTCTATGGCCCTCCTTTCATTTGCCAGTTTCATTGTGGCTTTCCAGACTCATAAACTACCTGACGGTTTTCATGAAGCCAAGTTCATCACCTTAGCATGCTGGCTTTTTGCAGTATGTGGGTCTCCTTTGTCCCAACCTACCTGAGCACCAGGGGGAAAGCCTTGGTGACTGTGGAGATCTTCTCCATTTTGTCCTCTACTGCTGGGCTTCTAGGTTGCATCTCCCCCCCCCAAGTGTTACATTATTGTGTTGAGGCCTTATTTAAACAACAAGGAACAATTGATAAGAAGACATGCTAAATATATTTTTTATTTTTTTATTATATTTTTAAGTTGATAGGTCAATAATCATCCAGATGATAAATTAATATTTAATTTATTCATATTAAACTATGTTTATTATTCCAATATACTTTCTGAAATTTTGTTTTATGAGAAATTCTATCAAGTTTAAGTTTTTTCTCAGTGGCACTCTGGGATATCTAACAGATTTAATGTGGGAAGACGAGTGATTTCTGAGACCCAAAGAGAAATTATTTTGTAATCAATCATTTATAATTTTCCAATTGTCTCTTTATATTTTCTGTGAAGATAAAATTACATTTTATAAATTACTGAGTGTAAATATAGGTATAATCATGAAATTCAAAAGTGAAGTTGAATCTCCTCTTCTGCTTCAAATGTTTATTTTTCAAGATTAGGTCACACTGGCTGACGGATTCAAAATGCATGCAAAAAAGGACACAGTGGAAGAGCAAAATTTCAGGGGTGGCTCCATCCATTGTTATCCGTTCTCAAAAGTGCCCCAAATTTGCATAAACAGAATGGAAAACAATGGAAAGGAACTGATGTGGGTAGGATGTAGCGGGGATGTAAAGCGAATGTTCGTGGGAAGCTGAGCGGATGGAAGCGGATGACACATCCGCAGGGGTTGTGGGGAAGAATAGCGAAGCGGATGCATAGCGGATGACGTGAATGCATCACGGACGCCTATACGATGCATAGCGGAAGCCTAGCAGATGCATAGTGTATGCAAAGCACTCACTGTGCATGTGGGGAGGATGAATTGCGTCAGCTCCATGGATATAAAAGGATGCAGCTCGCAAGCAGTCAGCATTCAGAGGAAAGACCTGCTGCCAGAGACATCTTGAGAGAACACCATGGGGAAGAAGAGGAAGCCTGTGCCTACTCTTGCCAGCCCTGGCAAGAATGACAGAACCACCATCCCACCCCCTGGCGCTGACTCTGAAGCTGCTGGTGCTTCTGCTGCTGGTGCTGCTGCTCCTGGTGTTGCTGCTGCTGCTACTTCTTCTGCTGGTGCTTCTGGTGCTTCTCCTGCTGCTGCTTCTGCTGGTGGTGGTGGTGGTGGTGCTGCTGCTCTGATGGACCAGCCCCAAGGCCCTCAAAGCCCTGCTGCTGAAGGCCCTGAAGCCCCTGCAAGAGGGAGGAAGAGGCAAGGCAAGGAGAAGGGAGAGAGGAAACAGTACTCGATTTCTGAAGACCAAGAGGAGGAGGTGCTGGAATGGCTGAGGGAGAACGAGTACCACTGGAGGATGGCCCCAGGCTCTGTTGCTACACCAAGAGGAAGCAGGCAGCATGGAGAGAGAAGGCGGAAAGCCTGGCTACACTTCAGATGGACTCCTTGGATGGTGGAAGCACATGCACACCTGGTATGGCAAGCTGCACCTGAAGAAATCCGGGCAGGCCGCTGTCAAGCTCACTGACCAGCAGACCTATGTCATGATCAGGTGCAACTTCCTGGAGGGTGAGATCTGCCACTGAGAAGCAGCTCCTCTGTCAACCCTCTCCCTCAGAAAGCCCACAGAGAGCCACTCCTCTTCCAGCCAGGAGACAGCTACCGTGTCAAGACAGGTGTTTTTGGAGGGCCCCGTGACAGAGACCCCCCCAACAGCTGCACTCCCCATCCGGAGGACCTGGAGGATCCTCTGTCTCATATGGAGCAAGAAGAAGCAGCCACCAGAGACCAAGCCACCCCCACCCCCAGCTCCACCTCCACAGAAAGCAGGCAGAGAGGCAGACCGGCGAGACAGAGCCACACTGTACTCTTGGAGATCAGGGACATAATCAAAGGTAGCACAGATCTCCTCTCCCAGCTGGTCCACTTCACATACCATCCTCAAACCACAAGCCCTTCATCACGTACGTGAGCCAGACCCTCATGGACATACCCAAGGCCCAGTACCAGGTGATGAAGAAGAGGATCATTGATCTTCTGCACCACCCTCCAGGCCCAGCTGAACCTACTCCTATCCACTCCAGGTCTGCTCCTCCACCCCAGGCAATGTCACAGCCCTTCCACAGATTTCAACAGCCCCTCACCTACCAAGCCTACCACGACCAGGACTTTCCACAGCAGAGGCAGCCCTTCCAAGTCCAGGCCCAGGTTCATTGGACACCACAGATGACACAGACACCTCACCTGACCCAGCTGCAGACCAGACAGCCCCACTACACTGCTCCTTCCTTCACCCCAGAGCCAAGCCCGTCATCAGAACATCTGTCATCAGTCTTGGGCCTCACATCCCAGGTACTTGATGAAGGGCCTCTCAACCTCACAGGACTGAGTCAGCTCTCTGAGAGCTTTCTGCACACACCATCTCCTGTTGTACTCTCGGGGCCAGACACCCCAATGGTGCCTCAGACCAGCATTCCAGCAACAGCCATCTCCACAGTCCCTGGCCCCTTTACATCTGAGATCATGGGCACGCCTCAGAGTGACTGAGAAGAGTATCAGAGACTGAGTTGTTACCTGTTCACTTTATCTTTGCTTAAGACGCTTTTTAATAAAGTCATACAGTTTGTTATTAACAAAGGTTATCTTTACTTCAAACACTTGGTTTATTTTTTTACTTAATAAAGTGTTGGGGAAAACTTTGAAAAAAGGGTTAAGCATTTGCATGCTTGTTGGATTGGTAATGATAGCTGTTGGATGGATAGCTGTGAGATTGGTAAGGATATCTGTGGGATGGGAAAGGATAGTTGTGGGATGGGTTAGGATAATTGTGGGATAGATAAACCTCCAGTGCAAGCATACCAATAACAATTTAATCATTTATCAACACATTTCAAAATAAACAAAACTCTTTATTAATGCCCTGTTCATTGTAGGGCCACTCAACATACATGGCACAATGTCATCAGTGTGATGAGACTGGCTCAAGGAAGCATCCATTAAGCATCTACCATCCTGTCTTGCCACTCCACTGCTCCAGCTGGGGAGTTGCACCAGTGTTTCAGGAGTTTGTGCTGCTTCTTCTCTGCACGTGAAGCTCTGTTGGGGCCTTGCAAATCCACAGTGTCTATCAGGTTTTATCCTTGCCTCCATTCACCAGGCTCCATGTCCCCATTGCCTTGTTGATAGTCCACAAGCCTGTTCTGCAACACTGGGTAGTGGGTGTGCATGAGATTGTGCAGGATGCAGCAAGCTTCCAAACTTTCACTCACAGTCTGTGGGTGATGCTGCATGGTGGTGAGAAGTATCTGGAACCTGTTGGCCAGGATGCCAAAGGCGTTCTCCACCACCTGCCTTGCCCTGGACAGCCTGTAGTTGAAGATCCTCTCTTCATGGGTGAGGTATCTTGAAATGTAGGGCTTCATGAGGTAAGTTCTGAGGGAGAAGGCGTCATCCCCCACAATGAAGTAGGGCACATCTTGCGTGTCATTGGGTAGGAGGTCTGGATCTGGAAAACCCATGATGAGGTTGTGTTCCAGCCCCTCCTTGAGGTCACTGGCATTGTATACCTGTGCATCTGAAGCTGACCCATTACCTGAAGCATCGATGTACATGAACTTGTAGTCAGCATTGACCATGGCAAAGAGGATGATGCTGAAGAAGCCCTTGTAGTTGAAATAATTGGACCCTGAGTTGGCTGGAGCTTTGCAGGCCATGTGCTTCCCATCTATGGTTCCAACGGTGTGGGGAATGTTCCACCTCTGATGCCACTGCTCTGCAACTTTCCTCAAGCCTTCTTCAGTGGTGGGACACTGGAGGAGCTCCTCCACGTATTCTTCAATGATGTCCTGCACCACTTCTCTGACCACAATGCTGATGTTGTTGTGTGGCACCGTCCAGGCATATTGCATGTTTCTGTATGTGGTCCCAGAGGCCATATGGGGCAGAGTCAGTGCTACCTTCAGTCCAGGGTCCAGGCTGGGACGGAAGTTGGTGTTTGCCTTTGTCAACCTAGGTCTCAGACGCTCCACAACTTCATCAAACATGGCTAGTGGCATCCTCATGAAATGTTGGAATGTATGAGTGTCTTCTTTCCTCAGCTCCACCATCAGCTTGTCATTGAGTCCAAACTCCATTCTTCTCCTGATCCATATTTGGACCCAGACAGCTCTTGGATGCCTCCTTCTTCTCCTTGTGTAGAAAAGGTTAAGCACTCTGAAGAGGGCTTGGTTCTGGTGTTCAATGATGGCAGCTACTTGAAGGAGTGTGCGATGATCCATGGTGGACATCAATGGATGATGTGGAAGAGCAAGAGCAAGGCTGAAGAAGTCTGCACACCACGGCTGCTGGACTGATAGTGAGATCCAGGTGATTTCCTCCCGCTTTTTATAGGAAATGTCAGTTTTCTGCTAGGTGTCCTTCCACATACTCTAGACATCCTCCAGACATCCTAAATATCAGAGATACATCCCATATATGAATGTTTTGTCCATTTTAATGCTTTATATATGAGCTGCATCCACTTTCATCCTTTCTATGTCCGTGCTACTATTGCTTTGTGGATGTTTCACGTACCTTTCATTTCCTCCCTCTTTCTCACTTTCTGCTGGAGTGGATGTGAGTTACGCGGATGCCCAGAGGATGCCGAGAGGATACATTGGACGTGTGATGGATGACAACGGACGTAGAACATTTGTTTCCCATATGTGTCACGGATGTAGATCGTACGCGGCAGAAAGTTCATCCACTCAAAAAGTTCTGTGCAGCTCAAAATTTTTTGAATGGATGAAATAGCAGTAGACGGATGCTCAAAGGATAGAGCGTATGAAACACGTATGCAATGAGTACAAAACGGATGCATCGCGTTTTCCAAAAGATGGCAAGCTTTTTTGTCCATTTTACATCCTCTTTGCATCCGTTGGTGCAGTGTGACATGGGCTTTAAAAGTGAAGATTTAGGAGTGTCTACTATGTTGTCACAGAAGTAATGTAATATAATGTATTGTAAGTTAAATAAATAAATTTCTTTTATAATCAATCAATTACTTTTATTAATAATATATTCTGAATGTTGAAAGGATGATCTAACATGCTGTATATTTGGTTGTGTTTGTTCCTTGTTGTCTGTATATCTGTTGTCTTATTTCATCTCCTTCAATTTTTCTACGAAGCTCTGAGAGAAGACACCCCTGAAAGATTACATAGGGTTGATCCAATCCATAGTCTCAGCTTCCCCCCTATTCCAAGTGGTGACCCATGGCTCATGCATCATACAGCTAATCAGCTTGAACAGCCCATAGTTTTATGATACCCATTTTTGCTGCATTAGTAAAAAATGGGCATGATCTCTTACGTTTTGCCCCCTGCAGATAAGGGAAACATCAGGAGCCCCCTCTCCTTCTCCAATTTTCAATCACATTGCCACTGCTTAATTTTCAAGTCCTTTTTTTTCCCTCAACAAAAACTGTGTGATCTATTTGAAACCAAGAGAGAACCAATTAATCAAATAAACATAGACTTTAGATTAAAAAATCAGGGAATAATGAACAAATAAATAAATAAATATATTTCCTTTAATTTGCATTTCAATCTGATTTGATAGGATTGAAATACTGTAGCATTTATGTTTCATGCTATGTTTCAGAAATTATATGATTAATAAATTTCATATAAAAATTTTCTAAAGCCCATGTCACACTGAACCAACGGATGCAAAGAGGATGTAAAACGGACAAAAAACCTTGCCATCCATTCGAAAACGCGATGTACTCACTGCCTCCATTTTGCTTCCTCTCTATCCGTCCAGCATCTGTTTATTGACAGTTAATCCTCTCTGAAAGTTTTGGGCTGCCCAAAACTTTTGCATGGAAAATGTATCCAGTTCGTCCATTCTGCATCCGTTACGCATCCGTTACGCATCCGTTACGCATCCGCTATATCCACTTGGCATCTGCTGCGCATCCGCACAACTCGCATCCGCCCGGACGCAGGGAGGAAGCAGAACGGACGCAGAACGGATGCAGCACGGAAACAAAGCGTTTAAAGCGGAAAAACCATTCGCAGAGGGGACCTACCTCGGATATTAAGGAGGTCTAGAGGATGCCTAGAGGATGCCTAGAGGATGCCTAGAGGATGCAAAGGGACATCTATACTGCCGATAAAAAGGGGGAGCAACTTGCCTGCATCTCACTTTCAGAACAGCAGCCAAGCTGTGCAGACCTCTGCAGCCTTCATCTGACTCTTCCTCTTCCACAGCATCCAGTCATGTCCACCGTGGATTGTGACAAAGTCCTTTCGGCAGCCACCATCCTTCTGCAACAGTGCGAAGCCATCTACAGGCTCTGTGAACTCTACTACGGGAAGAAAAGGAGGCACCCAAAAAAAGTCTGGGTCCAAAGATGGTTCACCAGAAGAGCAGAGGACGGACTGTACAACAAGCTGATGGTGGAGCTCAGGAGCGAAGACACTCGGGCGTTCCAGAACTTAATGAGGATGCCTCCAGCCATGTTTGACGAAGTTGTGCAGCACCTGATACCCAGGTTGACCAAGACAAACACCAACTTCCCACCCAGCCTGGAACCTGGGCTCAAGGTGACACTCACTCTGCGCCACCTGGCCTCAGGGACCACCTACAGGAGCATGCAGTACGCCTGGAGGATGCCACCCAACACCATCAGCATTGTGGTCAGAGAAGTGTTGCAGGCCATCATTGAAGAATACAAGGAGGAGCTCCTCCAGTAACCCTCCACTGAAGAAGGATGGAAGAAAGTTGCAGAGCAGTGGTATCAGAAGTGGAACTTCCCCCACACCATTGGAGCCATCGATGGCAAGCACATGGCCTGAAAAGCTCCAGCCAAGTTGGGGTCCACTTATCACAACTACAAAGGCTTCTTCATCATCGTCCTCTTCGCCATGGTAGATGGTGACTACAAGTTCATGTACATCGATGCTTCAGGCAACGGCTCATCTTCAGATGCCCAGGTATACAATGACAGTCACCTCAAGGAGGGGCTGGAAGGCAACCTCATGGTGGGCTTCCCAGATCTAGACCCGCTGCCCAATGACAAGCAAGATGTGCCCTACTTCATCATGGGGGATGACACCTTCTCCCTCACAACCTACCTCATGAAGCCCTACACATCCAGATACCTCACCCGTGAAGAGAGAATCTTCAACTACAGGCTGTTCAGGGCAAGGCGGGTGGTGGAGAACTCCTTTGGCATCCTGGCCAATAGGTTCCAGGTACTTCTCACCAACATGCAGAATAGCCCAGAGACCATGAGGAGGATCATGGAAGCTTGCTGAATCCTGCAAAATCTCATGCGCACCCGCTACCCAGTCTTGCAGAACAGGCTTGTGGACCATCAACAAGGCAATGGGGACATGGAGCCTGGGGAATGGAGGCAATGGCAAAACCTGATAGACACTCAGGATGTGCAAGGCCCCAACAGAGCCTCACATGATGCGAAGAAGCAGCGCAACCTCCTGAAACACTGGTGCAACTCCCCAGCTGGAGCAGCGGAGTGGCAAGACAGGATGGTAAATGCTTAATGGATGCTTCCTTCAGCCTGTCTCATCACACGGATGAGATTGGGCCATGTATGTTGGGTTGGCCTACAATGAACAGGGCGTTTAATAAAGAGTTGTGTTTATGTTGACATGTGTGGATAATTGATTATGTCATTATTGATAATAAAGGGCCATAGGTGTGGCACCTGGGAGGGTGGACCATACAGTCCCACTATGCTTGCACTGGAGGTTTATCTATCCCACTGCTATCCTAACCCATCCCACAGCTATTACCCATCTCACAGGTATCCTAACCCAAACCAAAGCTATCCTTACCCATCCCACAAGCAAGCAAAGGCTTAAACCATTTCTAAAAGTTTCCACCAAGACTTTATTAAAAAAAAGAAATGAAACAAGTGTGTGAATCATAAATAGACTTTATTAACAAAAAGCTATAAGACAAAAATGAGTCTCTGGCACTCCTCTTGGTCGCTCAGTCTCAGGGGTGAAGGGTGCAGGTGCTGTGGAGGTGGCTGGTGCTGGAGTTCTTGTCATCAGCTCCTCCAGAAGCAGAAGCAGCAGAAGCGCCAGCCCCAGAAGAGCGAGCCCATGCTGCAGAAGCCCCAGCAGAACCAGAGTGAGGGTCAGGGGGCGGGATGGTAGCCCTGTCCCTCTTGCAAGGGCTGGCAGCAGATGCCTGAGGCTTGCTGTGCTTCCGCATGGTTGTGGGGTTGCTGGCTGGCAGGGAGGCTGGCAGGAAGCAAGGTTGGCAAGAAGGTTAGCAGGGAGGCAGGCAGCAAGGCTGGCAGCAAGGCTGGCAGCAAGGCTGGCATCAAGGCTGGCAGCAAGGCTTGCAGGCAGACATGCAGGCAGGGCAGGCAGGGCACCCAATCCGTCCGGCAGCAGGTCTTTCCTCTGAATGTTACTTGCTTCCGAGCTGCTTCCATTATATCCACAGGGCTGATGCAATGCATCCTCCCCGCATGTGCAATTAATGCCAGGCATCCACTAGGCTTCTGCTGTGCATCCGCTGTGCATCCGCTGTGCATCCGCTTCTTCTGCTCAGTGTCCGCTCTGCATCCGCTCTTTCAGTTCCGAGTCCACTTTGCAGAGACCCCCCAGAAGCCCTGCGGATGTGCCATCCGCTCCAATCTGTTTCCATCTGCTAGGCTTCCATTCCGCATCTGCTTTGCATCCGCCCTGCATCCTCCATGCGTCCGTGTTATCCGCTCTGGTTATGCAAATTTTTGCCCATTTTGAGAGTGGATAACAACAGATGGAACATTTTGCTCATCTGCTGTGTCCTTTTTGCATCCATTAGGCAGTGTGACATGGGCTTAAATAGAAGACACAACTTCTCTGAGTGGCTAACATATAAGAACTTGACAACACACTAGGGAAAATGCATTTTGAATAATTATTTTTTATAGTTTGCTGCCCATTGTTTAGCCATGATGAAGTTTCAGAAGGCCAGGAAGTGTGTATGGATCAAGTATAAACCATGAAAAGTGACCTTCATTGCATTGTAGAATCACTACTTCAATAACTAAAGGGCCTGTCACATTGGCTGACAGATGCAAAACATTTGTAAAAAGGACACAGCGGACAAGAAAATGTTCCATCCGTTGTTATCTGCTCTCAAAAGTGCCCCGAATTTGCATAAGCAGAGCGGACAACAACGGCAAGGAACAGACGGGGGGAGGATGTAGCCAGGATGTAAAATGGATGCTCCACAGAAGCCTAGCGGATGGAAGCAGATAGGAGCGGATGGCACATCCACAGGGCTTCTGGAGAGCACAGTGAAGTGGACGCACAGCGGAAAGAGCGGATGCAGAGAGGATGCTGAGCAGATGAAGTGGATGCAGAGCGGAAGCCTAGCAGATGCCTAGCGGATGTCTAGCAGATGCCTAGCGGATGCAAAGCGTTCACTGCGCATGCAGGGAGGATGCATTACATCAGCCCCATGGAGATAAAGGGATGCAGCTCGCAAGCAGGTCACCATTAAGAGGAAAAACACAGCCCCAGCCAGCCAGCCAGCTATCCAGCCAGCAAGCCAGCCAGCCAGCAAGCCAGCCAGCCAACAACCATGGGGAAGAAGAGAAAGACCCTGCCAACTGCTGCCAGCCCTGGCAAGAGGGACAGGGCCACCATCCCACCCCCTGGCCCTGACTCTGCTTCTGCTGGGGCTTCTGCTGCTCGGGCTGACTGTTCTGGTGCTGGAGCTTCTGCTGGCGCTGCTCCTGGTGTTGGTGCTTCTGCTGGTGCTTACTCTGCTGGCGCTGCTCCTGGTGCTGGGGCTTCTGCTGGTGCCTACTCTGCTGGTGCTGCTCCTTGTCCTGCTGGTGCTGCTGGTGCTGCTAGTGCTGCTGGTGCTCCTGGTGCTCCTGGTCCTGCTGGTCCTGCTGGTCCTGCTGGTGCTTACTCTGCTGCTGATGATCCTGGTCCTGCTGGTGCTGCTCCTGCTCCTGGTCCTGCTGGTCCTTCTGGTCCTGCTGGTCCTGCTGGAGCTGGTGGTGCTTACTCTGCTGATGATGATCCTGGTCCTGCTGGTCCTGCTGGCACTGCTGGTGCTTACTCTGCTGATGATGATCCTGGTGCTGCTGGTGCTGCTGATGCTGCTGTTGCTTCTGATGCTGCTGGTGCTACTAGTGCTGCTGGTGCTGCTGGTCTTGCTTTTGCTGCTTCTCTTGTTGTTGCTTCTGGTGGTGGTGGTGGTGTGGTGGAGCAGCCCCTACAACCTTGAAGCCCCTCTGATGAGGGCCAAGATGGCCCTGCCAGAGGGAGGAAGAAGCATACGTGTGAACAAGAATGGGAGGGAAAGCAGTACTCCATCGAAGAGGAACATGAGGATGAGGTTCTGGAATGGCTGAGGGAGAACGAGTATCTTTGGCGGAAGGGACACAGGCTCTATCGAGACACCAAGAGGAAGCAGGCTGCTTGGAGAGAGAAGGCGGAGAGCCTGGGCTACACTTCGGAGGTGCTCCTCGGCTGGGGGAAGCACATGCACACCTGGCAAGGGAAGCTGCACATCAAGAAATCTGTTCAGACCATGGTCAAGCTGATGGACCGAGAGACCTACATGATTGCCATGTGCAGCTTCTTGGAGGGTGAGATCCACCAACGAGGAGCAGCCCCTCTGACAACCCTCTGTCTCAGGCAGCCCGCACAGAGCCAGTCCTCTTCCAGCCAAGAGTCAGCTTATGTGTCCAGGCAAGTGTCTTTGGAGCACTCCACGATGGAGCCCCCCCCCCCCCCGGACAGCTGCACTCACCATGGCGGAGCATGTGGAGGCCTCACTGATGCATTTGGAGGAAGGAGACAACGCTTCCACCAGAGACCAAGCCACACCCACCCCCATTTCCACCTCCACAGAAAGCAGGCAGAGAGCCAGACCGGAGGGGTAGAGCCACACTGTCCTGCTGGAGATCAGGGACACCATCAGAAGCAGCGTAGGTCTCCTCTCTCACCTGGTACAAACCGATGTACCATCCTTCAACCGCAAGCCCTTCCACACATACGTCAACCAGACCCTCATGAACATGTCCGAATCACAGTACCAGGTGATCAAGGACAGGATCACCGGTCTTCTTCACAACCCTCCAGGCCCAGCTGAACCTGCTCCCACCCAATCCAGATCTGCTCCTCCACCCCAGGTGATGTCACTGCCCTTCCAAGGCTTTCCACAGACCCTCACCTACCAAGGCTACGGCTACCAGGAGCTCCAGCAGCAAAGGCAACCCTTCCCAGTCCAGGCACAGGTACATCAAATGCCACCAGTGCCACCGATGCTACTGTTGCCACCGATGCCACCCACGCCACCGATGCCACCCCCACCACAGATGCCACCCATGCCACAGATGCCACCCATGCCTCACCTCGCTCAGCTGCAGACCAACATCCCCAATACACTGCTCCTTCCTCCACCCCACAGTAAAGCCTGGCCTCAGAACATCTGTCATAGGTATTGAGGCTGACACCCCATGTCCTGGAGGAAGGGGCTCTCAACATCACAGGACTGAGCCATCTCTCTGAGAGCTTCCTCCACACACCGTCCCCTGTTGTACTCTTGGGGCCAGGCACCCCAATGATGCCTCAGACCAGCACTCCATCAGCAGCCTCCTCCACAACACCTGGACCCTTCACCCCTGGCACACCTCAGAGTGACTAGGAAGAGTGCCAGAGATGGGGTGGCTACCTGTTGCCTTTTTCTTTGCTTGGGACACTTGGGTCATTTTGCTTTTACAGCTTTTTATTAAAAAAGATTATCTTTGCTTCATACACTTGCTTCATTTATTAAATAAAGTCTTGGTGGAAACTTTTAGAAATTGTTTAAGCCTTTGCATGCTTGTGGGATGGGTTAAGATAACAGTGGGATGGGCAGGGATACCTGTGGGATGGGTAATAGCTGTGGGAT
>BLBF01000082.1:560230-588849 GCA_015471245.1 Laticauda colubrina
TGTGGGATTGGTAAGGATAGCAGTGGAATGGGCAAGGATACCTTTGGGATGGGTAATAGCTGTGGGATAGATAAACCTCCAGTGCAAGCATAGTGGGACTGTATGGTTCACCCTCCCAGGTGCCACACCTATGGCCCTTTATTATCAATAACAATGTAATAATTGATCCACACATTTCAACAAAAACTCAACTCTTTATGAAATGTCCTGTTCATTGTAGGGCCACTCAACATACATGGCACAATCTCATCAGTGTGATGAGACAGGCTGAAGGAAGCATCCATTAAGCATCTATCATCCTTTCTTGCGACTCCACTGCTCCAGTTGGGGAGTTGCACCAGTGTTTCAGGAGGTTACGCTGCTTCTTCCCTTCACATGAAACTCTGTTGGGCCTTTGCACATCCACAGCATCTATCAGGTTTCGCCCTTGCCTCCGTTCACCAGGCTCCATGTCCCCATTGCCTTCTTGGAGGTCCACAAGCCTGTTCTGCAAGACAGGGTAGCGGGTGCGCATGAGATTGTGCAGGATGCAGCAAGCTTCCACAATGTTCCTCACAGTCTCTGGGTGATACTGCATGGTGGTGAGAAATACCTGGAACCTGTTGGCCAGGATGCTAAAGGTGTTCTCCACCACCCGCCTTGCCCTGGACAGCCTGTAGTTGAAGATCCTCTCTTCACGGGTGAGGCATCTGGAGGTGTAGGCTTCATGAACTAGGTTCTGAGGGAGAAGGCATCATCCCCCACAATGAAGTAGGGCACATCTTTTGTGTCATTGGGCAGGGGGTCTGGATCTGGGAAGCCCACCATGAAGTTGCGTTCCAGCCCTTCCTTGAGGTGACTGGCATTGTTTACCTGGGCATCTGAAGCTGACCCATTGTCTGAAGCATCGATGTACATGAACTTGTAGTCAGCATCGACCATGGCAAAGCGGATGATGCTGAAGAATCCCTTGTAGTTGAAATAAGTGGATCCTGACTTGGCTGGAGCTTTGCAGGCCACTTGCTTCCCATCTATGGCTCCAACGGTGTGGGGGAAGTTCCACCTCTGATACCACTGCTCTGCAACTTTCTTCCATCCTTCTTCAGTGGAGGGGCACTGGAGGAGCTCTTCCAGGTATTCTTCGATGATAGCCTGCACCACTTCTCTGACCACAATGCTGATGGTGTTGTGTGGCACCCTCCAGCCATACTGTATGCTCCTGTACATGGTCCCTGAGTCCAGGTGGCACAGAGTCAGTGCCACCTTGAGCCCGGGGTCCAGGCTTGGCCGGAAGTTGGTGCTCTGCTTGGTAAACCTGGGTGTCAGCCACTCCACAACTTCGTCAAACATGGCTGGAGGCAACCTCATTAAGTTCTGGAATGCATGAGGGTCTTCGTTCCTGAGCTCCACCGTCAGCTTGTTATACAGTCCGTACTCTGCTCTTCTGGTGTTCCATCTTTGGACCCAGACACTTCTTGGCTGCCTCCTTTTCTTTGCGTAGAACAGGTGAAAGAGCCTGTAGATGGCTTTGCACTGTTGTAGAACGATGGTGGCTACCAAAAGGAGTGTGTGATGATCCATGGTGGAGATGACTGGATGCTGTGGAAGAGCAAGTGCCAGATGAAGGCTGAAGAGGTCTGCACCGCAGGGCTGCTGGACTGAAAGTGAGATCCAGGTGAGTTCCTCCCCCTTTTTATAGGAAATATAGGTTTTCCACTCGGTGTCCTTTTCCATCTTGTAGACATCCTGCAGACATCCTAAATATCCAAGATACGTCCCCTCTGTGAACATTTTTTCTGTTTTAATGCTTTGTATGCGAGCTGCATCCGCTTTCATCCTTTCTCCTTCCGTGCTACTAAATCTTTGTGTCCGTTCCGCTTCCTCCCTGTGTCCGTTTTCCACTAGAGCATATTTGAGTTGCACGGATATGCATCAGATGCCTAGAGGTCTTAGCGGATGTGTAATGGATGACAACAGATGTAGAACGGATGTTCTCCATTTGTGTTGTGGATGCAGAATGGACGCGTTGGATACATTTTCCGCTCAAAAAGTTTTGTTCAGCTCAAAACTTTTTGAGCAGATAAAATGTCAGTCGACGGATGCTAGACGGATAGAGAGGATGAAAAACAGACACAGTGAGTACAGAACGGAAGCATTGCATTTCTCTCCATTTTACATCCTCTTTCCATCCGTTGGTGCTGTGTGACAGGGGCTTAAGGGAAGAACAGATTTCAGAAATTAAAGGAGGAGACATTACATTTATGAAATACAAATATTAGGAAAAAATATTAAAAAGGGGGCGGTCTTTATTTTTTCTATGCTAATAGAAAAAATAAAATAATGTAAACATAATTTAATCATTTTGTTTTGAAGACAGTTTAGAAGACATCTGTAGCAACTGAACAGCCTGAATTTGAAGAAAATGCAGATATTTTGCAAGAATAGGATCAGCAAGAGCCTGAAGACATCATTGAAACACCGGGAGTACTCAATGCCAGGCAGCAAAAAGTGAAAGCTAAAATTTTTGCACATGCTGCAATAAATGCAGAAAGAAGAAAGCTTCCAACATTGAAAACAGTGCCTAGAAAACATTTGGCACTATTGATGATAGATGCAAACTGTGCACTTGCAGAAGTCCAGATAACATCAATTGAACAAACAAACCAGCTTGCCTGCCCTGAAACAGGGTGTTCAACAGCCATAGCCTTCTTGGAAATCAACTGGAAAACTCAGTGGAAAATCAGACTGGAGTTGAAAATCAAGATCCTGCAAGCAGGTGCAAGCAACTTGAAGAATTGCAGGTGAAAAAGCTGAAGAACAGAAAGATCAAGAAACATCTGATAAAAAATACGGGCTCAGCACAAGAAAAAAATGATGAAGCATTGGAAATTGTGAAGCAGCAGATAACAGCAACAGCAAGAAAAATTGAAAGATACAAAGCCAGAGTCATCCAGTACAAACAAAATCAATTGTTCCAATCAGACCAAAGATGGTTCAATCAGAGTCTGAATCAGATGGGGGATACAAAAATTGAAAAACCTAAGAAAACGGCAGCTACTGTGGGAGACTGAGAAATGTTACAACAAAAATGCTGGGTTGATCAGAGACCTTGAGATGAAATTCTCCTAGAACAAAATGGACCAACTGAAAATAACCACTGAAATGAAAAGCAGTTGAATGAAAAAAGTCAAGAACTGGGCATTGCCTGGCAATGATCAACTGCATGTCTTTTGGCTCAAATACCTGACCAGCCTGCATGGAAAACTGGCTGAACAATTCAGTGAGATGCTGCAGACAGGAAACATCAGTGAATGGTTAACAGCTGGGAAAACCTACTTGATACAGAAGGATCCAGCAAAAGGAGTAACATCCTGAAAATTACAGACCAATAATGTGTCTGCCAACCATGTCCAAGCTGCTGACCAGCATCATAGCTGACAGACCCAGGACTACATAGAAGTAAATAACATCTTGCCAGTCGAGCAAAAAGGAAACAAACAAGGAAGCAGAGGCACAAAAGATCAGCTCCTGATCAACAAAATGATTCTAGAGAATTGCAAAAGCTGAAAAACAAATCTGCATACAATTTGGATTGACTACAAGAAAGCATTTGATTCACTACTGCACAGCTGGATCATCAAGTCCCTGAATGTCATTGGAATATGTAAGTGCATTGGTACTTTCACTACAAATGTGATAAAGCATTGGAAAACAGAACTGTTTATTGGAAGTGAAAGCTACGGACTGGTCAACATCAAAAGAGGGATTTTTCAGGGTGATTCTTTGTCACCTCTGCTGTTCATCATCACCATGACCCTCCTGTCAACAATTTTACAGAAAACTAACCTGAGTTATCAAACTGTTAAAAAAAATCACAGAAAATCTCTCACCTGCTATACATGGATGATCTGAAGTTGTACGGAAAATCAGAAATTGAAATCCAGTCACTGACCAATACAGTTCAAATTTTCAGCACTGACATCAGCATGGAGTTGGCCTGGACAAATGCACCATAGTGGCACTGAAGAAAAGGAAGATTACAGAAAGTGATGGAATTGAAATGCCCAATGGACAAACCATCAAAGTGCCACCAACCCGAAGCCTACAAATACCTGGATACTGCAGCTGGACAATATCAAGCATGGGCTAGTGAAAAATGTGGTCAGCAAAGAATACACACAAAGGATCAGAAAACTTCTAAAAAGCAAACTGAATGGTAGTAACACCATTAAGGCTAAAAATACCTGGGCCATATCCATATACTGCTGGGATTGTAAACTGGACACAGGCAGAGCTGGACAGCTTGGATAGGAAAACAAGAAAACTGATGACCATACATTATGCGCTGCACCCATGTAGTGATGCTAACACTGAGTGGAACCTTGCTGCTCTCTGAGTTTGGATGTTTTCTTACAGATGTTTTATTATCAAAATTTGGTAGCATCACTGCTTTGGGCAATGAAACATCTTCAAGAAAAGAAAAAAAAGTATTTTCTCCAGACTATTTTTTATCCTTCCTGTATTAATTGTATGTATAAAGCAAAGATTCAAAGATACTTAACACTCCTTTCTTTAAATGCTTTATCAGGAAAAAAACAAGTCTTTGAAATGAATTGGGCCAAAAGTGTTTGATCCAAAGTCACCCAACAGGGTCTAGAATTCACAGTCTCCTGGTTTCTAGCCTAGTGCCTTCACCATTGGCTCTTTTGATTTAAAAAAAAGCAACAACTTTTAAAGCAAGCAGAATCTGCCAGGTTTCTAGATCTGAACCAATGCAAAATAATAAACTTGTCAATTAGTTCTATTTTCCAGTGAAAGAAAATGGTGGGGAACATAAATGTACTAGTGTGGATAAAAACATTTGAAATTCATTTAATGATACATAATGAATTTATTTATTTATTTATTTATTTATTTATTTATTTATTTGTTTGTTTGTTTGTTTGTTTGTTTGTTTGTTTGTTTGTTTATTTATTTATTTAATTTTAAAAAGGTAATGCCCAGAAGCAGAACAGAAGAACTCTTCCAGTTGGCCATACATTATTATGCAATCTTGGAATAGCACTTTCATAGTTTCTGGGATATGTTATCCCTTCAGTTGATTTCAGAATAGCAAAATAACAGAGTTAGGAGGAACCTTGGAGATCTTCCGTCCAGACAGGAAACCCTATACTATTTTAGGCTAATGGTTGTCCAGTCCCTTTTTAAAAGCCTGTGCGTATTGGAGCACCGACCTCTTTTGAATGCAAGATGTCACTGCTCCATTGGTTGATTGTTCCATTGGTTGATTGTTCTTACTTTCAGGAAATTTCTCCTTAGTTCTAGGTTGCTTCTCTTTTTGTTCAGTTTCTAACCATTACTTCTAGTTCTGCCTTCTGGTACTTTGGAAAAAAAGTTGGGCCCTTTTCTTTGTGTTGGCCCCTCAAAATTTTGGAACATTGCTATAAGGTCACCCCCTACTTCTTTTCACTAGAGTTGGCATACCCAATTCCTGCAACATTCTTCACATGTTTTTGCCTTCAGCCCCCCAATCACCTTTGCTGCTGTTTTTTGCATCCTTTCCAGAATCTGGGGTGACTAAAGCAGTATATAAGCCTAAGTGCAATTGCTATAAATCCAAGATACCAGGAGTGGGATTCTACTGGTTTCGACTGGTTCTGGAGAATCAGATGCTAACATTAATCTGGTTTGCTGAACTGGTATTTCAACCAACTGGCTGGCTCCAGATCTGTTTCTTTGGCAGTATCTGAACAAGGAGTGTAGGAAGAAATAGGATTCAGAAGTTCCACACTTTGAAAGATACCTCAAAAATCAACCTTGTGCCACTGAATTCTCACCATTTACCTATGTCAAGGAAATATTTCTGTTTTGTCTTTACTTTTTAAATTAATAATAATAAAAATAATAATAAAAAAATCACCCTCCTTTTCAGTGAATGCTTCCCATTAGGTCTAATCAAGGCAATATTTTTGCAAAATTTACAGCTATATTTTGTTGACCATGTATTTGACAAATGAAATGATGGCTTTAATCTTCTGGCATTTAAATTTCTTCTACTCTTTTTCTTTTTTCCTGGCAATGAGAGGTTGAAATCAATCTGCCTTCTCCCTTCTAATGTTCCAAGAAAAAAGTTTACTCCTAGAGGTAATTTTCTTACCCCTGGAGCTAAAGGCCCGGTCCCACTGCACTTACGGATGCTAAGAGGACATAAAACGTTAAAAAAAGCTTGCCATCCATTGGAAAACGTGATGCATCCGTTGTGTACTTATTGCATACGTGTTTCATACACTCTATCCATCGAGCATCTGTCCACTGAGATTTCATCCGTGCAAGAAGTTTTGAGCTGCACAAAACTTTGTGAATAGATGAACTTTCCGCCGCGTACAATGTACATCCGTGACATATACGGGCAACAAATATTCTATGTCCATTGTCATCCATTAAACGTCCACTGTATCCTCTCTGCATCCTCTGGCCATCCCCTCAACTCACATCCATTGCAGCTGAAAACAGAAAGAGGGAGGAAACAAAAGGTACACGGAACGTCTACACAGCGTTAGCAGCATGGAAATAGAAAGGATGTAAGCGTATATAAATCTCGTATATAAAGGATTAAAAACAGACAAAACGTTTGTATCTGGGATGTATCTCATATATTTAGGATGTCTGGAGTATGTCTAGAGTATGTAGAAGGACACCTAGCGGGCAACCGATATTTCCCATAAAAAGGGGAAGAAAATCATCTGGATCTCAGTATGAGTCCAGCAGCCGTGGTGTACAGACCTCTTCACCCTTGGTCTTGGTCTTCAACATCATCAATTGTTCTCCACCATGGATAATGACACAGTCCACATGATAGCTGCACTCATTCATCACCAGAACCAAAACCTGTTCAGACTGTTTCAAGTTTTATACAGAAGGAAAAGAAGGAAACATCCAAGAGCTCTGTGGGTCTGAGGATAGATCATGAGAAGAATTGAGTTTGGACTGTATGACCAGTTGATGGTGGAGCTGAGGAATGAAGACTCTCGTGCATTCCATCACTTCATGAGGATGCCACCAGCAATGTTTGACAAACTTGCTGAGCATCTGAGACCCAGGTTGACCAAGCCTAGCACCAACCTCCGTGCCAACCTGGACCCTGGACTGAAGGTGGAACTGACTCTGTGCCACCTGGCCTCTGGAACCACATACAGAAACATACAGTATGCATGGAGGGTGCCACACAACATCATTAGCAAAGTGGACAGAAAACTGGTGCAGGCCATCATCGAAGAATACGTGGAGGAGCTCCTCAAGTGCCCCACCACTGAACAAGGCTGGTGAAAATTTGCAGAAGAGTGGTATCAGAGGTGGAACTTTCCCCACACCATTGGAGCCATAGATGGGAAGCACGTGGCCTGCAAAGCTCCAGCCAACTCAGGGTCCACTTATTACAACTACAAGGGATTTTTCAGTATCATCCTCTTTGCCATAGTTGATGCTGACTACAAGTTCACCTACATCGATGCTTCAGGCAACGGGTCAGCTTCAGATGCTCAGGAAAACAACACAAGGGACCTCAAGGATGGGCTGGAACACAACCTCATCATGGGTTTTCCAGATCCAGACCCCCTACCCAATGACACACAAGATGTGCCCTACTTCATCGTGGGGGATGATGCCTTCTCCCTCAGAACCTAACTTATGAAGCCGTACACTTCAAAATACCTCACCCATGAAGAGAGGATCTGCAACTACAGGCTGTCCAGGGCAAGACGGGTGGTGAAGAATGGCTTTGGCATCCTGGCCAACAGGTTCCAGATACTTTTCACCACCATGTAGCATGACCCAGATACTGTGAGGAGCATCGTGGAAGCTTGCTGCATCCTGCACAATCTCATGTGCACCCGCTACCCACCATCTGAAAGGATGGTGGGGAATGGAAGGATTTATATTTCTTGCAGACAGCTGGCCATTTGCCTCCTTTTTGAGGGTAATTGAAGAGATCCTTGGAGGTTTATCTGTGTCCTCATGGTCACCGAATAGTGCTAATGGTTCCTATAATCTGCATTTTTTCTGGAAATCCATTCATTTTCCCACACAGTTCGAAGGGTGTTCATCCCAAATTGCATAGATAGAAGTCTGTAGAGATTCTCTACAAACTAATAGAGCTGTAAGGGCTCTTGTAGATCTTCTAATCCAACCTCTGCTTTCATATCATTTGTATGATTGGGAATTCATAAACCGAAATTCAGATAGTATAATTATTTCTAGTAAACTATTACTACACTTGATCTTAGCCAAAAGGCCAAGAAGTTATTACAATCACATTCTTAAAAAAAATCAGTTCCAATAAGTTCTAGGAAGAACTAGATAGCTGATATATTTTGTACAATCTTGAATATACCTTTGTCTCCAATGTCTCATTTCTCTATGTTTCAAGGTAAGGATGTGTGTTCTGATGTAATTCATTAGGAGGAGTGATGCTGCCTCCTGACTAATAGCCTCACCAACCTCCCTTGCACTTCCTTCAAGCATTTCATTCTCTTCCCTACTGACTAGCTACAGATGCAATCCTTGCTCATTCCATGTTCCTGACTGAGTCTCTGAGCTTTCTAGCTGCAACTGCATCTCTCCCCTTTCCTTTCCAGACAAGTGCTTGTTCAGTAGCTCTCCTGATGGCCTCTCCGAGGTTCCTGACATCTCTACTTCCTCTGACCCATTCACTTCTGGCTCAGAAACCTCAACTCCTCTGAAGTTCCCAGAGTCAGTACTTCCTCATTGGCCAAACTGGCATCCAGGGAAGCTACTTGAATCTTTCTCCTTTTATTTTTGTGATACATGTAAGAAAGGAGCTTGTTTACTGAGCCAGAACTGTTATTTCCACTTTCACAGGTCCCCACCACATTCTCTATTGAAAGAACTATACTCAGTTTGTGCTTTGTTTAAACTTGTAGTAGATAGAAATTACAATTAAACTTATGTACTACTTCACAGTGCTTTAAACCCTTCTTTAAGCAGTTTACAGAGTCAAGCTATTGCCCCCAACAATCTGGGTCCTCATTTTACCAACCTAAGAAGGATAGAAGACTGAATCAACTTTGATCCTGGTAAGATTCAAACTGCCAAATCACAGGCAGTCAGCAGGCAGCAGAAGTAGCATACAGTACTGTATTCTAACCACTGTGCTACCACAGCTCTTAGATGTTCTTCCATTAGTACTACATCATTTATTGATAGGTAACTTTAGTATTAAAACCAGGACTAAGTATAGGACCTCAGGATCCAGAAAAAGTTGCAATAGGTTCATCACATGAAGTTGTGCAAAGTGTTTCATATCACAACTGCCACTTGCTCTTTGAGTGGAAGTCAGGTGTGTTAGAAAACCCTCTAGTTGTGCACCATCAAATTGATTTTGGGAAGAAAAGAACTATCGAATAGTCTATAGCAAGGCAGGTCTGTTTCAAATTTCTATAAAACAATTGGTGCTATAACTTTAGTTCAAGGATAGGATTCAACAGGTTTGATTCAATTCTGTATTTCTATGTTTCTGTACTATCTAGGAGGCATTGCTTGCTGGTTCCATCATGTGCCATTAAAAGTTTCTGCTTCATAGTTGCTGTTTGTATGTTTGTTTGTTAAAAAAATAAAGTCCTTTCTGTCAATGAATGGCCACATACCTCTAGAAAAGAAACAAATCATTTTTGGAGGGGATATGATCAGCTTGGGTTCAGATATGACATCAGTGGAGATCCTAGTGCAGGCTGACAGTATGGTTATCACCTTCCATGAGTTTCTTAAAACTTCAGGGATGCTGTATCACAGATTACTGGATGTGAGACTATTCAATATGTCAAACTCAAGGAATCAGTTGATGTTCTTGTTGCTACATAAGTATTCCTCATGTATAGCAACTTTTTGCTCATGAACTCTTTGCTCAATATCTAGGTTTCCTAGTGGAGTTTCCCCAGATTCATGGCCTTGGGGTTTTTAAAGGAATGCATGGCTACCATGGCAACAATGAGCCATTCCCAATCATCCAGAGCCTAGCATAAGAAAGTGGTCACATAATTAATTGGATGTTTCAACTGAAGCTAAGGCAATCTAAAATTGGGGATGCTCTTGTTGTCTCAATTGTTGCAGTCACATTATACCCTGATTACTGTGTGATTCTTTGGCACTATTAGATGAGTTCACCTGTACTAACTAATGGATCCCAAAGTATTTCAGAAGGTGGTAGGAACTATACAAAACATTTGCTAGACCAATACTCGAATACAGCTCATCAGTCTGGAACCCACATTACATATCTGATATTAACACAGTTGAGAAAGTCCAGAAATATTTCACAAGAAGAGTTCTCCACTCCTCTACTCATTGCAGAATATCTTATGCCACCAGACTTGAAATTCTAGACCTAGAAAACCTAGAACTATGCCACCTTCGGTCCGATCTAAGTATTTTATATAAAATCATACATTACGATGTCCTACCCATCAATGAATACTTCAGCTTCAACCATAACAATACAAGAGCAAACAATAGATAAAAACTCAAGATTAACTGTACCAAATTTGATTGCAGGAAACACGACTTCAGCAACAGAATGGTCAAGGTCTGGAATACTCTACCTGACTCTGTGGTATCTTTCCCAAATCCCAAAAACTTTAACCTTAGACTTTCTACTATTGACCTCACCCCTTTCCTAAGAGGTCTGTAGGGGGCGTGCAGAAGCACACCAACATGCCTACTGTCTCTATCCTATTGTTTCTTTCATTTTTCTTATATGTATCCATGTATTTATAACTATGTTTTTACTTATACCTATTATCTTGTAAGCAATTGACAAATGAAATAAAATAATAAATAAATAAATAAATATTCAAACTGATTAGTTGCATGGTCCATCTAAATCCTTGGTCATCACAAAAGCAATAACACTTAGACTTATATATACTAGTTTATAGTGCTTTATAGCACTCTCTGAATCATTTACAAATGTCAGCGTATTGCCCCCAACAATCTGGGTCCTCATTTTACTGACCTTGTAAGGATGGAAAGCTGAGTCAAATTTGATCTGGTCAGGATCAAATTCTTAGTTTTGGACAGAATGAACCTGCAATATTGCATTCTAATCACTGTGCTGCCATCACACAGTGAATTAGGAATGGACTACTCTTATACTATCTCTTCTATCACAAGGATCCAATCATTCCCTGAAATTCACAGAAGATTTGAGGAGGATGAAATAACAGATTTACAGATTTACACAATTGGAAGATACCTTGTAGGTCACCTAGTCCAATCCCCTGCCCAAGCAGGAAATCCTGCACCATTTCGGACAGATGGCAGTCCAGTCTTTTCTTGAAAGTCTCCAATGATGAAGCTCCCACAACATCCAAAGGCAAACTGTTTCACTGGTTTATTGTTCTCACTGTTAGAAAGTTTCTCCTTATTTCCAGGTTAAATCTCTCCTTGATCAGTTTCCATCCATTATTCCTTGTCTAGCATTTAGGTACTTTGGAAAATAGCTTGACCACTTCCTCCCTGTGTCAATCCCTCAAATATTGGAAGACTGCTATCATGTCTCCTTCTCTTCACTAGACTAGCCATGCCCAGTTCCTGTAACCATTCTTCGTATGTTTTAATCTTCAGACTCCTAATCATCTTGGTTGCTTTTTCTAGATTCTTAACATCTTTTTTACAGTGCGGTGACCAAAACTGGATGCAGTATTCTAGGTGTGGTCTTACTAAGGCTTTATAGAGTGGCTTTATAGAGAAAAGACAGAAGTGACATCTAGGATGTTTCTGGCAGTTAACAGGAAACAAAGATAACAACAAATATAAATATTAAGATCTATGTTAGGCAAAAGAAGCATCAGAGTTTTTTCACCCTTATCAACCCTGCATATAGCCATATTACAGCACATTTTTTGGTGTCACATGCCTTCTTAAAAGCACTTGGAGAACCTACTTCAGGAGCATGCAGATGAAATTGTTTAGCATTTAACAAATAAACTAACTTGAATTCACTAATAGTTTGATGTTAGTTGAGATCCGAGGGAGATGCCTGGAGTGGTTTGAATTTATAGGTGCATAACATGCATCTGGTTTTCCAGAAAAATCCCTAGACATACCACACTAAATCTATGAGACTTCCTTGAATATTGTTGGGGAAAGCTTAAACATGATAGAATTTCCCAAACATCTAGATTTCAGAGACACAAATAAATCAGAATGGTAAGCACCACTTCATATGAATAACTTAAAAATAATTTTTAATTTTGTCCTATCTTTCTCTTACCAAAAAAGACATACAGAGAAAAATAATTTTAAGGATGCCTCTTTATCAACTGTTCCTTGTTGTTTAAATCAGGCCTCAACACAATAATGTAACACTTTGGGGAAAAGATACAACCTAGAAGCCCAGCACTAGAGGACAAAATGGAGAAGATCTCCACAGCCACCATGGCTTTTCCTCTGGTGCTCAGGTAGGTTGGGACAAAGGAGACCCACGCACTGCAGAAAGCCAGCATGCTGAAGGTGATGAACTTGGCTTCATTAAAACTGTCAGGCAGTTTATGAGCCTGGAAAGCCACAATGAAGCTGGTAAGTGAAAGGAGAGCCATATAGCTCATGATAAAACATAACAACTGAACCTTCATTGCATTGTAGAACCATTTTTTTCAATGATTGAGTGGACATCTAACTCTGGGAATGGGGGAGAAGTTGACAACCACACAATACAGATACTAGCTTGGAACAGAGAGCAGAGAAGGACAATGGAAACAGCCAGTCCTTTCCCCACCTATGTCCTCATCTGAGATCCTGGTTAGGTGACCTAGAATGCAAGAGAAACAAGGATGGTTTTGGCCAATACACAAGAGATGGACAATGAGAAAATGAGACCAAATGCAGACTGTCTGAGGAGACAGGTCACTCTCCCAGGTTCTCCAATAAAAAGCAAAGAGAAGAGGAAGCAGAACAAAAGGGAGATGAAGAGAGTATAGGTGAGGTCCCGGTTGTTGGCTTTCACAATAGGGCTGTCTTTGTGCTTAATAAATATTCCCAACACCCATGTTGTAGTGAGGAAAAACAAGGTAGCAACAGTGGTTAAAATGAGCCCTAAAGGTTCTTCATAAGACAAGAAGCTAATAGTTTTCATGATGCATCCATGTTGTAGTGAAGGAGAACACAGCAGCAAGACAAGCTAAACTATATCCTAAAGATTCTTCATAAGAGAGAAAGTTTATTCTTTTCAGGAAACACCCATTTTTTTCTTGGTTTGCATATTGATCTTCTGGACATTGGATGCAAGTTACCGTATCTGAAATTGAAAAGAAAAAAACACTTGGCTAATAAAGAATTCTCTTCTCTTCTCTTCTTTTCTCTTCTCTTCTCTTCTCTTCTCTTCTCTTCTCTTCTCTTCTGTTCTTATTATAGATAACTGCTCTTATGAATATTTATCAATACATGAAGGAATAATTTAATATTTATATTCATATTCACTTCAGGACTATACTTCAAGATATGGTAGGAAAATGAAATATTTTCTCTAAAATTCAAGACATTAGGAGCCTCTGTGGCTCAGTTGTTAGAGCGCAATACTGCAAGCTACTTCTGGAGCCAGCTGCCTACAATTTGGCAGTTCAAATCCCACCAGAATCAAGGTTCACTCAGCTTTCCATCCTTCCAAGGTGGGTAAAATGAGGACCCAAATTGTTGGGGGCAATATGCTGACTCTGTAAACTGCTTAGAGAGGGCTATAAAGCACTGAAAAATGATATATAAGTCTATGTGCTATTGTTATTATATCATGGAAAAAATTCCAAAAGATGAATATATCAAACTACATAGAATACAAAATTTTCTGTGTCTGCAAGACATTATTTTTATTTAATAAGTTTATTCTTGTTTTTGCTTTCTTCCTTCATTTCTCTTAAAATTCTTTTTTGTGTTGCTCCCCATAAGCAGAATATGGGAATCATGGGCACCAAAATTGAATCTGCTGATATACACACTCCAGGTGTCGATTTTGCAGAGGAGCCAAATGTGCAGAAATACCACATAATAAATGTAACTAGGTGGATATGAAAAGAATTAAGATTTAAATTGGAAAGTCAGTCATTTATATTCCATATACCACTAATGTGTTCTTATTGTAATTATAAATATTAACAATTTGCTTCCATAAATTTCATGTTCATTTATTTATTTTTAAATTGCCAATGATAAACTTAAAACTAATTTGCTGAAAACATTCTGCAAAATATATTTACAAAAATTCTCATGTGTACGTTTGTTTGTAATGGCACTATGGCTGATATTTAAGGTTCATCTCCATAACAATAAAAATAGAGAAGTTGTTACCATACCAATCTGATTTGAAATTTTTCTGTCTGGACATTGAATACAAGAAATGTGCACCATAACTATGCAACAAGACAAGTTCCTCATGCACCAAAACAAATTTGTTGTATGTCCAATCACATTAGGGTAATAAAGAATTCTATTCTATTCTATTCTATTCTATTCTATTCTATTCTATTCTAATCTAATTCTATTCTATATATAAATTTGTGTGCGTGCATGTGTGCTTGTGTGTGTGTATGTGTGTGTTCCAGAGTTATTTCAACCAAACTTGGTTCACAGCCAACTTATCCTCTAGAAACAAATACTGTGGGGGTAAGACACCCCCAATACCCCTCTTGGTGTGTGTGTGTGTGACTTAAAATGGCTTCTACTGTACAGCACAATAAAATTGTCATGGTAACGGCTTCATAGCATTTCACAAGGGGATTCCCTCTCAGCCATCCAAGGAGGCATCAGGTGATTGGCCAAGTGCAATCAAAACAATGAAACACCAGCATAGACAAGAAACTCCTGAGGAGAGGAATAGAAGACTTGCAATGCTGTGTGAGAGTCAGTACAACAGTGTCAGTCCTGACTACAAGATTTTCCTGTCAAATACAGGATTGGGATAAATAAATACCCAAGCAATGTCGAGTTATCAGCTAGTTTATAATAAAAAGGTTCTGTCAAAATAGGCATCAAAGAATCATAAAATAATGGGATTTCAGAATGTTCAGCTCAGTATTGGAGGAAGTGTCATAAATATTGTTCAGAATACTACTGCAGTTGGTTTTCAACAATAAAAGAGGAAAAATGTCATTTCATTTTAATCTGTTTAGTCCTAGTGGGTTGACTAGAACAGTACATTTCTCAACGTAATGAACCCAATTAAGAACAATCATACAAACTTGAAACCATACCTGGTTAAATGATGCCAAACAATTGTGTCCTCATTAATGAGGAAAAACAATCGTGTCCTCACTAATTCTTTTCCATTCAGAGCATCTGGATCCACTTTTCCAACCTTTCTCTCTGGAAAGTGGAATTGGGAAAAGTGACTATGTTTATGATATCAAATCCACCTTTCATGTTCGTGTGGTAATAAAAAGTCAAAGTCTCTCCAAGATAATTATTAAATCTCATGCCTTTAAGAAATTGGTGAAGCTATCATATTGGGAATAAAAACAAAATAGAATGATAAGGAATAGAAAGTTATGAGTAATTTTATATTAGTTGTATTCTACATTTGAGGGAGGAACTCTGAAAATGTTCAAAGCCTATTTCTCCAACCTCTTTTCTGCCCTCTGCATATGCAGATAAAAGAAGGATCAGATATTTCAGCGTGAGTGATCAAATGTCAGATGAACATTATTCTAATGTCCTAAATCTTCTTTCTGCCTTCTTTTCAATGTAGTCTAAAAAGTGGTACATGAACAAGTGGAAAAACAGTTTCCAAAATCAGGGTCCCTATCTGGTTTCCTCCTCCTTTTCTAAGAAACCCTCACCTGTCTGATTTACTTTTGACTTCCAACCATATTTTTATTTTCATTTAAATTTTCACAGACATAAGGCTACTGTGGATGTAATAAGGACTGAAGGCTAGCTATTTAGGCTAAATTGGATTATGCATTATTTTCAGTAACAGGTGAAATGCCTAAAACCTATAGGAGTAGGATTTTAGTTAATACTTGAATCCCAAAGTTGTTTAAGGAGTAAAATGGAAAACATATTACATTGACAGAAGTAAACTTATAAAGACCAGTTGTTGTTTTTTTAAGACAAGATATTCTATTCCATTTTGATAGTTGCTTCTTTCCTATTTAAAGCCCCTGTCAAACTGCAACAACGGATGGAAAGAGGATGTAAAACAGAGAAAAACACTTGTTATCTGTTGGTTAATGCGATGCATCCGTTCTGTACTCACTGCAACCGTTTTTCATCCTCTCTATCCGTCCAGCATCCATTTATTGACGTTTCATTCACTCAAAAAGGTTTGAACTGCTCAAAACCTTTGTGCGGAAAATGTATCCAATGCGTCCATTCTGCATCCGCTAGGCATCCGCTAGGCATCCGTTCTGCATCTGTTACGCATCCGCTATATATGCTAGGCATCCACTAAGGATCCGCGCAACTCGAATCGCTCTAGTGGTAAACGGACGCAGGGAGGAAGTGGAACAGATGTCTAGCGGATGCCGAGCAGATGCAGAACGGATGAAAGCGGATGCAGCACAGAAACAAAGCATTTAAAATGGAAAAAACGTTCGCAGAGGGGACCTATCTCGGATATTAAGGATGTCTAGAGGATGCCTAGAGGATGCAAAGGGACACCTAGTGGAAAACCTATACTGCCTATAAAAAGGGGGAGCAACTCATCTGCATCTCACTTTCAGACCAGCAGCCCAGCTGTACAGACCTCTGCAGCCTTCATCTGCCTCTTGCTTTTCCACAGCATTCAGTCATGTCCACCATGGATCGTAACAAAGTCCTTTTGGCAGCCACCATCCTTCTGCAACAGTGTGAAGCCATCTACAGGCTCTGTGAACTCTACTACGGGAAGAAAAGGAGGTGGCCAAGAAGCGTCTGGGTCCGAAGATGGATCGGGAGAAGAGCAGAGTATGGACTGTATAACAATCTGATGGTGGATCTCAGGAATGAAGACACTCGTGCATTCCAGAAATTCATGAGGATGCCTCCAACCATGTTTGACAAAGTTGTGCAGCGGCTGACACCCAGGTTGACCAAGGCAAACACCAACTTCCGGCCCAGCCTGGAACCTGGGCTCAAGGTGACACTGACTCTGCGCCACCTGGCCTCAGGGACCACCTACAAAAGCATGCAGTACAGCTGGAGGGTGCCACACAACACCATCAGCATTGTGGTCAGAGAAGTGGTGCAGGCCATCATTGAAGAATACATGGAGGAGCTCCTCCAGTGCCACACCACTGAAGAAGACTGGAAGAAAGTTGCAGAGCAGTGGTATCAGAGGTGGAACTTCCCCCACACCGTTGGAGCCATAGATGGCAAGCATGTGGCCTGTAAAGCTCCAGCAAAAGTCAGGGTCCACTTATTTCAACTACAAGGGCTTCTTCAGCATCATCCTCTTCACCATGGTCGATGCTGACTACAAGTTCATGTACATCAATGCTTCAGGCTATGGGTCATCTTCAGATGCCCAGGTTTACAACTCCAGTCACCTCAAGGAGGGGCTGGAACACAACCTCATCATGGGCTTCCCAGATCCAGACCCTCTACCCAATGACACGCAAGATGTGCCCTACTTCATCATTGGTGATGACGCGTTCTCCCTCAGAGCCTACCTCATGAAACCCTACACTTCCAGACTCCTCACCCGTGAAGAGAGGATTTTCAACTACAGGCTGTCCAGGGCAAGGCGGATGGTGGAGATGCCTTTGGCATCCTGGCCAACAGGTTCCAGGTACTTCTCACCACCATGCAGCATTGCCCAGAGACCATGAGGAGGATCATGGACGCTTGCTGCATCCTGCACAATCTCATGCGCACCCACTACCCAGCCTTGCAGAACAGGCTCGTGGACCTCCAGCAAGGCAATGGGGACATGGAGCCTGGGGAATGGAGGCAAGGGCAAAACCTGATAGACACTCAGGATGTGCAAGGCCCCAACAGAGCCTCACATGAAGGGAAAAAGAAGCGCAACCTCCTAAAACACTGGTGCAACTCCCCAGCTGGAGCGGTGGGGTGGCAAGACAGGATGGTATATGCTTAATGGATGCTTCGTTCAGCCTGTCTCATCACACTGATGAGATTGGGCCATGTATGTTGGGTGGGCCTACAATGAACAGGGTGTTTAATAAAGAGTTGTGTTTATCTTGACATGTGTGGATGATTATTACATTATTATTGATATGAAAGGGCCAAAGGTGTGGCACCTGGCAGGGTGGACCATATAGTCCCACTATGCTTGCACTGGAGGTTTATCTATCCCACAGCTATCTTAACCCATCCCACAGCTATCTTAACCCATCCCACAACTATCTTAACCCATCCCAAAGGTATCCCTGCCGATCCCACTGCTATCTTAACCCATCCCACAGCTATTACCCATCCAACGTGTATCGCTGCCCATCCCACAGGTATCCCTGCCCATCCCACAGCTATTACCCATCCCAAAGGTATCCCCTACCCACCCCACTGCTATCTTAACCATTTCCACAAGCATGCAAAGGCTTAAACTAATTCTAAAAGTATCCACCAAGAAAGCGCCATTGGGGTGCCTTGCCCCGAGAGGATAACAGGTGACGGTGTGTTGAGAAAGCTCTCAGACAGCTAGCTCAGACCGGTGATGTTGAGAGCTCCTTCCTCCATGCCATGGGGTGTCAGCCCCAGTACCGAGGACAGATGTACTGAGGCCGGGCTTGGCTGTGAGGTGGAGGAAGGAGCAGTGTAGTGGGGCTGTCTGGTCTGCAGCTGGGTGAGGACTGGCATCGGTGGCATCAGTAGCATCGTTGGCATCATTGGCATCAGTGGCATCAGTGTCGTGGGTGGCATTGGTGGCATCAGTGGAGCCGGTGGTAACGGTGTCGTCTGATGACTCTGTGCCTGGACTGGGAAGTACTGCTGCCTGTGCTTCTGGACCTCCTGGTAGCTGTAGCTCTGGTAGGTGAGGGGCTGTGGAAAGCCTTGGAATGGGACGGACATCACCTGTGGTGGAGGAGCAGACCTGGACTGGGTCGGAGCAGGTTCAGCTGGGCCTGGAGGTTTGTGAAGCAGCTTGGTGATCCGGTCCTTCACCACCTGGTACTGGGGTTCCGCCATGTCTGTGAGGGTCTGGTTCACATAGGTTAGGAAGGTTTTGTGGTTGGATGATGAGGAGTCATTGTGGACCAGCTGAGAGAGGAGATCTATGCTGCTCGGGATGGTGTCCCTGATCTCCGGCAGGACAGTGTGGCTCTGCCCCTCCGGTCTGCCTCTGTGCCTTTCTGTGAAGGTGGAGCTGGGGGCGGATGCGGGTAGGGCTGTGGTGGACATGCCGTCTCCTTTCTCCCACCGCACCAGGGAGTCCTCCACGCGCTCCACCATGGTTAGTACAGCTGTCCGCGGGTTCTCCGCCGTGGCACGCTCCACAGAAACCTGCCTGGAGACAGGAGCTGACTCTCGCCTGGAAGAGGACTGGCTCTCAGCAGGCTACCGGAGAGAGAGGGTAGTGAGAGGGGCTGCTGGTGCTCCTCGGTGGCGGACCTCACCCTTCAGGAACCTGCACCTGACCATGATGTAGGTCTCTCTGTCCATCAGCTTAACAGTGGCCTGGCCAGATTTCTTGACGTGCAGCTTCCCGTACCAGGTGTGCATGTGCTTCCACCAGCTGAGGAGCACCTCCAAAGTGTAGCCCAGATTCTCCGCCTTCTCTCTCCAAGCAGCATGCTTCTGCTTGGTGTCCCTGTAGAGACAGTGTCCCTTCCGCCACAGATAGTCATTCTCTCTCAGCCACTCCAGCACCTCATCCTCGTGCGCCTCCTCAATGGAGTATTGCCTCCTCTCCCGTCCCTGCATATGCCTCTTTCTCCCTTTGGCAGGACCAGATGGGCCCTCATCAGAGGGGCTCCCAGGTAGTAGGGGCTGCTCCTCCACACCACCACCAGCAGCAGCACCAGCAGGATCATCATCCTCATCATCATCATCACCAGCAGGATCATCATCATCATCATCAGCAGCAGCAGCAGCAGCAGCAGCAGGATCATCATCATCAGCAGCAGCAGCAGCACCACCACCACCAGCAGGACCATGATCATCATCAGCAGAGTAAGCACCAGCAGCGCCAGCAAGACCAGGAGCATGAGCAGGACCAGGAGCATGAGCAGGATGAGCAGGATGAGCAAGTCCAGGAGCACGAGCAGGACGAACAAGTCCAGGAGCATGAGCAGGACGAGCAGGACCAGCAGGACAAGGAGCAGCTTCAGCAGAGTACGCATCAGCAGAAGCACCACCGCCAGGAGCAGCTTCAGCAGAGTAAGCACGAGCAGAAGCACCACCGCCAGAAGCAGCCTCAGCAGAGTAAGCATGAGCAGAAGCACCACTGCCAGGAGCAGCCTCAGCATAGTAAGCATGAGCAGAAGCACCACCGCCAGAAGCATCAGCATCAGCTCCTCCAGAAGCAGAAGCAGCAGAAGCCCCAGCAGAAACCCCAGCAGAAGAAGAGTCTGGGACAGGGGGCGGGAGGGTGGCCCTGTCCCTCTTGCCAGGGTTGGCGGCAGGTTGCTGAGGCTTTCGCTTCTTCCCCATGGTTGTGGGGTTGCTGGCTGGCAGGGAGGCTGGCAGGGAGGCTGGCAGGCACCAATGATGCCAGGAAGGCTGGAAACAAGGCTGGCAAGAAGCCTGGAAGGAAGGCTGGCAGGCAGACTGGCTAGTAGGGAGGCTGGAAGGCAGGCTGGCAGCAAGGCTGGCAGGCAGGCAGAGAGCAAGGCTGGCAGGGAGGCTGGCCAGGAGGCTGGGAGGCAGGCTGGCAGGAAGGCTGGCAGCAAGGCTTGCAGGCAGGCATGCAGGCAGGGCAGGCAAGGCACTTGATGTGTCCGGCAGCAAGTCTTTCCTCCAAATGGTGACCTGCTTGGGAGCTGCTTCCCTTTATGTCTGCAGGGCTTATGCAATGCATCCCCCCCCGCATGCACAATTAATGCTCGGCATCCGTTAGGCTTCTGCTGTGCATCCGCTAGGCTTCCGCTCTGCATCCGCTTCATCCGCTGTGCATCCGCTGTGCATCCGCTTCATCCATTCGGCGTCCACTCTGCATCCACTGTATCCGTTCCGCGTCTGCTTTGCTGAGGC
Organism: Laticauda colubrina; assembly: GCA_015471245.1. Taxonomy (NCBI): domain Eukaryota; kingdom Metazoa; phylum Chordata; class Lepidosauria; order Squamata; family Elapidae; genus Laticauda; species Laticauda colubrina. Next base: position 581,342 of record BLBF01000082.1, read on the forward strand.
CCCCTGGAAGCCTAGCGGATGTGCCATCCGCTCTCATCTACTTCCATCCGCTAGGCTTTCATTCCGCATCCGCTTTCCATCTGCTCTGCATCCTTCCCGCGTCCGTTCCTTTCCGTGTTATCCGCTCTGGTTATGCAAATTTTTGCCCCTTTTGAGAGCGGATAACAACGGATGGAACATTTTGCTCATCCATTGTGTCCTTTTTAAAAACGTTTTGCATCCGTTGGGCAGTGTGACAGGGCCTTAAATCATGCCATGTACTTTTGTATTTATCATTATTTAGTATAATTTATGTATACCACCCAAATTACCTGCCATGGCTGTGCATCTTCATATTCTACTAATTTATGCCTCCTCAAATGCCTGTGATTAGATTGAAGTAAGAATACACCATGAAATTCTTGAGCCAATACAGACAACATTATAGATACTATAGCTGTGCCCAGTCAATTGCATCTCAAAAAGGGACTCAGGTTATGACCTCCAGCTTTTCCTCTCCTGTACAAATATCATTGTCCACTAGGGTCACTCTCCACTAAGGAGATGGCAAAGAACAATCAAAGACTTGTTCCCAAAAAAGTGGGAAAAACCATCTTCTTGAATCCAAGGAGGTGTTATCATCTTCAGGAATTCCTTGAATTCTGGGATTTGTTTTGAGTGAATTGTGAAAAAAATGGCACCATCAAAGAAATGTCGTTCCCATTTTCTTTGTATACCAGTTAGTAAATAATCAATCTGGGCAGTCATAATCCATACCTTTCCAAAGAAATTCTTGTCAAGTCCAGGGCACATTGTAAATATGATAGCAGTTTCCCATGCAATGGTCAAAGAGTCCCCACAGACCACAAAGATATTAATCTTCTCATCAGCTCTACTCTTATTAATATTTTCTGCTTTCTCAATCATTTCATGAACTTTCATGAATAGAAAAACTGAGGTAAATATATTCCTGGTAATATGTTTTTTCAGAATACGTTCTTTGTTTTAGCTTACTTATTGATCATTTACCCCCCTGGAGAGTTTCAATGTTGGGATGTCTTCTTTTTACTCCATTGTCCCAAATGAATCTCCTCAGTACATTGGGATTGTTCGAGTGTTTCAACATTTTGTGTGGACCTGGATTGGGATCTTTAGTACTGATAATTGGAATGGAGAATATTTCCTGCAGATCATGGAGTCCCTTTTTTCCCAACATAGAATCTTCTCTGCTTCTATTCAAATAATTCCTTATTGAACCCACTGGGATGTAGTTCATGAAATGATTGAGAAAGCAGAAAATATTTATAAGAGTATAGCTAAGTGATTATTGTTAATCATTATTTTCTAGAAGGGAGGAAACAAATAACACTCTTATGTCTATTCTTCAAGTTCCTACCTGTGGTATCTTATATAAACCTCCAACGTCTGCCGTGTAAGATGATGTTTCAGAGTTGAGTCCCCCAATAATGGCTTTGAGGTTTTTCATGGTGCCACATTTGTAATTTGGGGCAAATTACTGGGATTTGAAGAGCAGGTCTAGGGTGGTTCGATATGTTATCATTGTGTAACATAGCTGTCATAGATAATATCATAGGTAATAGCTGTCATGGATATGGAAGCCAACGGTGACATTAGACAGGATTTCTGGATTCTCATTGATCTCCTTCACAGTAAAGGCCAAAGAAAGGACAGGTTGGTAGAATTTTGTTAGTACCCTGTAAATACAATGTTTTCACTCTTTCAGAAGTTAACGTTGAAGAAGATTTATGTCTGAACTATAGTAACTTCTATAACTGAATTAACTATATCAATAACCCCCCCCCTCTCTCCATATTTAATACAGGGCTATTCCTTATTAATTAAGAACTAGCTAGAATCAAATATTTTCTGTTTTTGACATGGTGGCAAAATGAATCAACCTATTGCCACTTCCCACAAATTAAAATGTCCTGCTGTTTCAAAAATTAAAATGTATTTTTATTCTTTCATCTCAATGTACAGTAAAGTTATATAATGAAATGTTATATATGATGTTATATAAAAGCCCATGGTATTTCTTTCTAGCACACTTTCATAATCATAAATAGGGTTACCTGGTCTAATTTTGAATGCCTGGCAGACATAATTTATATTTATTAAAAGCTGTCTTTAATCCCAGAGATGCAAAAATAACCTCAGAGAGAAAGAAAGCTTCAAGGAAACAATCCATCTTTTCCTATTTCCCTGCATGCATTAAACTTTCCTAACTGCTACAGAGGAACAAGATAGAAAATCCATGCTCTGGAAATTCAAAAAACTCTTGAGAAGAATGCTTCTGAAATGAAACTCCATTAAAATTGTAATTTATCATGGAAATAATTTCCCCAAGAACAATGTCTTCTTCCTCATACCAAGCAGGCATTGGTTTCCCCATATAACATGTAATTCATTCTGACTGTTAGGGTCATAAAAAGAAGAAGTAGAAACATCTGGGCCACAGAAGTCTTCCAAAATATCCATGAGTCTGATTTCACATTTAACCAGAATTCTGCATTTGTAAATATTGACCAGGCTAAATACACCACTGAAGAGCTTTGCTACTACTGCTTGTGTACAACAATAATAAAGATCAATACATCCTCTATTCAGATTGCCAAAATACAACTAACATTGTGCTCAAATGATAGCACCCTGGTACTAGGATAAATCACAGTTTGAAATGGAAAAAAAATGTAGACTCTGCCCTTTCTAATTGTTACCCTTTTTACAATTCTCTGTGGGACAAAACCTTTAGATTTTTCCCCCTTCTAACTAAGAGATTTGATGTTTTTGCTTCAGATGTTTATATCTTAGACCAAGTGAACAAATTACAGTCACTAGAATAATTCTACTGGAGAGATCATCAATTTTGTTTGAACATCATTTATTATTGAAAGAAATGATATAATCAATAGTGAAGTAGTAAAGATTAGATGTGTATTTTTTAATATTTTTCTTATATATAATATACATTGAAGATTGCATTTGATTTCATTGTACATGGTACAATGACAATAAAGTGCTATTACTACTGCAAACATACTTACATACGTACATACATACATAGATACATACATACATTCATCCACCATAGATGTGGAAAAACATTGTAGGTTATTAAAATAATGACTATAAACACAAATAAGCAAATCCTTTTCATCACTAAGAGAGTGTAGGAAGCCACAGCAATAACCAACAAAAAAAAATAAAGAGAAAGAGATAAAAGATGAGAGCAGGGAAAAGGTGATATACTAATATCAGATATCATTATTAAACTAAATCTACCAGCATATAGAACTCAAATTATTGTGTCTGTAGACTTTATTGGCCAAAACATTGCATCCTAAGACAAAATCTTTTTCAGGCAAGGTTCTTGATTTACAAAATGTGTCCAAAATTTAAGACTCATGATTTCTGTCAAATTGAAAGGTGGCAAATTTCACAAAACTTTTTTCTGACATTAGTCAAAATGTCATAAAATATTTTTTTGGACTATACAATTCAATCTGTGTTATTTTCAAAGCATGCACACCTCTGACAATCTCTTTGAAATTTTCAAAAGTTTCCCAGTAAAGGAATATATTGGAAGTTCTTTTATTATTGAAGCCATGAGGTATCTGATAAGGAAATATCCCTGAAAGAATGACCCAAACAGGCTGTGAATCAGTTGTGGAATTCAAAAAAAATTACTACCAATTCTGTGGACGTGGCTTGTTTGGTGGGCTTGGCTTGGTGGTCATGTGACTGGATGGGCACGGCCAACTTGCAAGATGGTGGGGCACCTTGCTGTGAGAGACTTTGAATTGGCCACACCCACTCAGTCACATGACCAATGCTGCAGAGACAGGGTGATTTCCTACGTACCTCCCCCCTCTCCTCTGCCCTTGGTCTGACAAAAAAAAGCCCAACTAAAGATCATGACTGTCTGCTGAGTCTGCCTGCCGAATGGGTTTTGTTTTGAGATGGATTTTGTTTAGTTTTTTGCCAGAAGCCCCTCAGAGATAAATTTGCACCACCAAATCTTATTTTACCTCATTGTTGCGGCACTGCCTGTTGCTGCTGCGGGCTCTGCTGCAGCTGTTTGGCTGTCCAAGTAAAGAACTGCATTGACGCAGGTTGACTGTGAGGAGCAAGAGAGAAAGCCAAAGTGCTCATCTCATAGCAGTTAACTTTGCTCTCTCTTGCTCTGGTTAGGCACTCCCAGCATGTACAAAGAGCACGAAGGGAGGCAGATTCCGCATGGATGCATTTTAAAAGTCAGAGAACTTTGCCTTCTCATGAATTCAGGGGCTACACCCCTCCCAATGATGAGTTGGAGGTGATCTAATGAAACGTCTTCCAGCTCTTAAAGATTGGCTTTAAGAGACTCCCCATGGAAGAAGCTGAGAACGAGAGCAGCAGGGGTGACAGGGGCATGTGATGGGTCCCTCCATGGTCCCCTCCCAGGTGACAGCCAGGGCTTCAGCACCTCCTCTTTTCCTCAGAGGCACGATGTCTGCCTCCCTTCACACTCCTTGTGGAGGGGGACACACACCCATCACCCCCGTCACCACTAAGTTTGCTCTCAGTTCTTCTTCCATGGGGGTACTCTTAAAGTTGACCTTTAAGTGGCCTTGGAATATCCACCTGCTTGCTCAGTGCCTGCGCTCCCAGAGCATGCTTTCTTCCTTCTCCTGGCGGACGTGCGTGGGCAGCGTGGGCATCCAGCAGGTGACCACATGTCCCAGAGCTTCTTGCCCCTCTTGTTGTGAAATGCCTTCAGCTGCTGCATGCTTTTTTCAGTGCAGCTGCAGTCCAGCAGCTGCACCAAAAAAAGCATGCCCTGTTCTTTGTACCAGGCCTGGAAAGTCTGAACATCCAGCACATAGAACAAGGCAGTGCTGGACCATTGGAGAAGCAGAGTGAAGCTGGAAGTCAGGAACCACCTCCTTTGCAGTGCAAGAAATCCTAACCAAATCAGCCAGCTGGTCTTCTCTTTCTCCACCTGTTTGCTTTATATGGCTGAGGAGGAGGAAATCATCTGGCCAAAGGGGTGGCTTCTGGAGATTACTCTTTTTCAGCACAGAAATCCTCCCTGAATCAGCCGATAGGTCATCATTGGGTGAAAATAGTTGTCATGGATATGAAAACAAGGGTGATATTAGACAGGATTTGTGGATTCTCATTGATCTCCTTCACAGCAAAGGCAAAAGAAAGGATGAATTTTATTGGTACCCTGTAAATAAATGAATTCAGAAGTGAACTATAAAGAAGATTTATGTCTGTGCAACAGTAATTGCTATAACTGAATTAAATATACCAATAATCTCTCCCTGTCTCCACATTTAAGATAGGGCTATTCCATTTCATTTGAGAACACTGTCAGAATGAAATATTGCCTGTGACTGACAAGTTTGCAAAATGAATCAACATATTGCCACTTCCCATAAACAAAAATGTCCTACTATTTTAAAAAATAAATTTTCTCTTCATTCTTTCGTTCTCAACTTACAGTAAGGTTATATAACTAAATCACGAGTTGCACTTTTCTTGTAGTTTTGATGTTATACAACATCCCATGATATTTCTCCCTAGCTTCCTAATGCCACCATAAATTGGGTTGCTTGGTCTAATTTTGCACACCTGGCAGAAAGAATTCACATTTATTAAAAGCTGTCTTGAATTCCAGAGATGTAAAAATAACCACAGAAAGAGTTCTCATTATGCAAGAAAACAATCCACTTTTTCCTCTTTCCCTGCATGCATTAAACTTTCCAAAATGCTACAGAGGAACAAGACAGAAAATCCATACTCTGGGAATTCAAAGAACTCTTGAGAAGGATGCTTCTGAAATGAAATTTCATTAAAATTATAATTTATCATAGAAGCCATTTCGCCGATAACAGATTTGATGTTTCTGCTTCAGATGTTTACCTCTTAGACCAAGTGAACAAATTACAATCACCAGAATAATTCGAGTGGAGAGATCATTAATTTTACTCTGAATGTCATCCATTATTGAAAGAAATGATATAATCAGTAGTGAAGTAATGAAGATTAGATGTGATTTTATAACACCGCAGCTTCTTCCAGAATCACTTTTCTCTTTTTGGAAGTTCAGCCAGTATCAATTTTGCAAACAGGTTAATTATTGTAGTGAACCATTGTAGTGATCCAGCTTTTAAAATACTCCAGTTAGAAGCACACAAACTTATTTACAGATGTTGCATCTACAGAAAAAATTGTGCTTTAATAGAATTATTTACCAGTGTTTCCTGTAGTGAATAAACATTTTTAATGTGGAATTTTGAAAGAAAAGAGTATCGTTGATAGATGTATGCTCTGTGTGTATATGTATACATGTGGGTGTTGTGGGTCAATGCTCACACATGTATATGTATACATACATACTTACATACATATACACACACACATACATACATACAAACAAAAAACAGGTATGGAAAATTTTTTTGAATCATTATCAGAGAATCATTGTAGGTTTTTAAAATAATGACTATATACACTAATAAGCAATCTCATTTCATCAGTAAGAGGGTGAAGGAAGCCACAGCAATAACAAAATATATAAATAAAAAGAGAGAGAAGAGATGAGAGCAAGGAATAATGATATATGAGGTCTAGATAATCCATTTCATCCAAGGTCATTTGGGCCAAACAACCCCTTTTGCCATATTCATCTCTGAAAAGAGAAGATTGGAAACTGGATGAAAATTGTCCAGCTTGGTTGGTTTGAGTGATGAACCTTTAAGGAGGAGGCACACCACTGTCTTGTTAAGACCTGATGGGACCACTCTTTCTTTCAAGAAGGAGTTAATTACTACCAGACCCAATCCCATATTTCTTTGCACACAACTTCAATAAGTCAGGAAAGGAATGTACTTAATTCACAAGTGGCCAAACTAGCAACTGTCCAAGTGGAGTTGTCCACTTCCTCAAGTTCTATCAGTTTTAGGTCACATTGAAAACCCCCACACCTCACAAATCCTACTTTAAAGTTGGAGTCCAACATATAGTTAATTTGAGTGGTAATGGCCCTTTATTATTGACCCGTTATTACTCCTGCCAAGAAGGAATTGAGTCACCTGAAACATATATTACTTATACCATACTGGATCCATATATGGATGAAACTTTAGGAGATATAACCAACTTCAGGTGTGACATCAGTGGAAAATCTAAGGCTTGGGAGCAGTATAATCATCACCACCCAGAAGTTTCTAAAGACTTCAAGGAGGCTCCACCACAGATTCTTTTTTTTTTTTTTTAATAATTTTTTATCAATTTTCTACAAACAGACAAACATACGAAACATTAAAAACATCTACTCTCATATATACTTCCGGTGTATCGGTTGGTTCATCAGTTTTGTGCATTCATTTTATAGTGTCAATTACAATTATATTGCATAACCACTCATATTGTCAATCCATATTCTAATATTACTAAAAAAAAAATAAAAATAAAAAAATCTTTTTCTGACTATACTTTTAATCATTCATGCTTTGCGA
>BLBF01000082.1:593849-614088 GCA_015471245.1 Laticauda colubrina
TCACAATCCCCGTCTCTACGGGACGGTTTAGGTCCGTTAGAACCGACCAGAGGCAAAACTATCAACTGAGATCTCAGAGCCCCGAGATCGCAGCTGTAACACCGAGACGTAGCTCCGCCTTCTCCCCACAGATTCTTGAATATAAAATAAGTTGGGCTCATGGGATCAGTTGGCAATGTTGGTGCTGCACCAGCCTTCTTCATAGGTAGCAATCTTCCACTCTGACCTTCTTGTATTTTAGGCTGACAGTGAAGTTCCTCAAACTAAGTCTTGGGAAATTTTAATCTGCTTTCCATAAATGAGAGTTCTGAGATGGCATAGGAGTTCATAGCTACCACAGTAGCTTTGGATCTATCTTTGACTGTTATGCACTGAATGTATATAGTTGGGTAAGCCTGCTAAAGCCCATGTCACACTGGCCAACGGATGCAAAAAGGATACAGCAGACGAGCAAAATGTTCCATCCATTGTTATCCGCTCTCAAAAGGGGCAAAAATTTGCATAACCGGAGAGGATAACACGGACACGGGGAGGACGCAGGGTGGATGCAAAGCGGATGTAGAACAGAAGCCCAGCAGATGGAAGCGGATGAGAGCGGATGGCGCATCCGCTAGGCTTCCGGGGGGGCTCAGAAAAGCGGACGCAGAACGGATACAGTGGATGCACAGTGGATGCACAGCGGATGAAGCGGATGCACAGCGGAAGCCTAACGGATGCACAGCGGAAGCGGAATGGATGCCGAGCGTTAATTGCACATGTGGGGGGGGTGCATTGCGTAAGCCCCCCGGATATAAAGGGAAGCAGCTCGCATGTGGCCAGCATTCCGTGGAAAGACTTGCTGCTGGACACTTCGAGTTCCTTGCCTGCCCTGCCTGCATGCCTGTCTGCCAGCCTTGCTGCCAGCCTGCATTCCAGCCAGCCTTGCTGCCTGCCTGCCTGCCTTCCTGCCAGGCTTCCTGCCAGGCTTTCTGCCAGCCTTGGTGCCTGCCTGCCTACCTGCCAGGCTTTCTGCCAGCCTTCCTGCCAGGCTTCCTGCCAGCCTTCCTGCCAGCCTTGGTACCTGCCAGCCTCCCTGCCAGCCAGCAACCCCAAAACCATGGGGATGAAGCGAAAACCTCAGCAGCCTGCCGCCATCCCTGGAAAGAGGGACAGGGCCAACCTCCCACCCCCTGCCCCTGACTCTGCTTCTGCTGTGTCTTCTGCTGAAGCTGCTCTTGGTGGTGGTGCTTCTGCTGGTGCTTACTCTGTTGAAGATGCTCCTGGTCCTGCTCGTCCTGCTCGTGCTCTTGGTCATGCTCATCCTGCTCATGCTCTTGGTCATGCTCATCCTGCTCATGCTCCTGGTCTTGCTCATCCTGCTCGTCCTGCTCGTATTCCTGGTCCTGCTCATGCTCCTGGACTTGCTGGCCCTGCTGGTGCTTACTCTACTGCTGCTGATCCTGGTCCTGCTGGTCCTGCTGCTGCTAATCCTGCTGGTGCTGCTGCCGCTGCTGCTGCTGCTGCTGATGATCCTGCTGCTGCTGCTGCTGCTGATGATGATGATGATGCTGATTATGATCCTGCTGGTGAGGATGATGATGATGATGATGATCCTGCTGGTGCTGCTGCTGCTGCTGCTGGTGTGGAGGAGCAGCGCCTACTACCTGTGAGCCCCTCTGATGAGGGCCCATCTGGTCCTGCCAAAGGGAGGAAGAGGAGTATGAGACAACAGGAGAGGAGGCAATACTATATTCAGGAGGTGCATGAGGATGAGGTGCTGGAGTGGCTGAGAGAGAACGACTATCTGTGGCGGAAGGGACACCAACTGTACAGGGACACCAAGCAGAAGCAGGCTGCTTGGAGAGAGAGGGCGGAGAGTATGGGTTACACTTCGGAGGTGCTCCTCAGCTGGTGGAGGAACATGCACACCTGGTATGGGAAGCTGCACCTGAAGAAATCTGGCCAGGCCACTGTGAAGCTGACAGAGAGACCTACGTCATGGCCAGGTGCAGCTTCCTGGAGGATGAGGTCTACCACCGAGGTGCACCAGCAGCCCCTCTCATTACCCTCTCTCTCCGTCAGCCTGCTGAGAGCCAGTCCTCTTCCGGCTGTGAGTCAGTCCCTGTCCCCAGGAAGGTTTCTGTGGAGCGTGCCACAGCGGATAACCCGCGGACAGGTGTGATAAGCATGGTGGAGTGCGTGAAGGACTCCCTGGTGCGGTGGGAGAAAGGAGACATCGAGTCCACCACAGTCCTAGCCGCATCCACCACCACCCAACTCCGCCTCCGCAGAAAGGCAGAGAGCCGGACAGCAGGAGGGGCAGAGCCACACTGTCCTGCTGGAGATCAGGGACACCATCCACACCAGCATAGATCTCCTCTCTCAGCTGGTCCACACCGACTCCTCCTCCTCCAACCGCAAGCCCTTCCTCACCTATGTCAACCAGACCCTCAAGGAAATGGCGGATCCACAGTACACGCTGGTGAAGGACCAGATCACCGAGGTGCTTCACAACCTTCCAGACCCAGAGGAACCTGCTCCCACCCAGTCCAGGTCTGGTCCTCCACCCCAGGTGATGTCCCTCCCATTCCAAGGCTTCCCACAGGCCCTCACCTACCAGGGCTACGGCTACCAGAAGGTTCAGCAGCACAGGCAGCAGCCCTTCCCAGTCCAGGCACAGAGTCATCGGGCAACACCGTTGCCACCTGTTCCACTGATGCCACTGATGCCAGCCACACCAATGATGCCACCGATGACAGCGATGCCAGCCACGCCAATGATGCCACCCACGACAGTCCTCACCCAGCTGCAGAGCAGACAGCCCCACTACATTGCTCCTTCCTCCACCCCACAGCCAAGCCCGGCCTCAGTACATCTGTCATCAGTACTGGGGCTGACACCCCATGGCATGGAGGAAGGACCTCTCAGCATCACGGGGCTGAGCCAGCTGTCCGACACATTCCTCAACACACCATCCCCTGTTGTCTTGTCAGGGCCAGGCACTCCAGCACCACCCACCACCACAGCACCTGGAGCCTTCACCCCTGAGACTGGGCACACCTCCGAATGACCGATAAGAGTGCCAGAGACCAGGTAGCTGGCTACCTGTGGACTTTATTTGGACACTTGACTTGGGTCATTTTTCTGTTTCAGCTTATTGTTCAATAAAGTTTATCTTTGATTCACAAACTTGCTTCATTTCTTTTTTTCAATAAAGTCTTGGTGGAAACTTTTAGAAATGGTTTAAGCCTTTGCATGCTTGTGGGATGGGTTAAGATAGCAGTGGGGTGGGCAGGGATACCTGTGGAATGAGCAGGGATACCTTTGGGATGGCTAATAGCTGTGGGATAGATAAACCTCCAGTGCAAGCATAGTGGGACTGTACGGTCCACCCTCCCAGGTGCCACACCTGTGGCCCTTTATTATCAATAACAATGTAATCATTGATCCACACATTTCAAGACAAACACAACTCTTTATTAAATGCCCTGTTCATTGTAGGCCCACCCAACATACATGGCCCAATCTCATCAGTGTGATGAGACAGGCTGAAGGAAGCATCCATTAAGCATCTACCATCCTGTCTTGCCACTCCACTGCTCCAGCTGGGGAGTTGCACCAGTGTTTCAGGAGGTTGCGCTGCTTCTTCCCTTCCTGTGAGGCTCTGTTGGGGCCTTGCACATCCTGCGTGTCGATCAGGTTTCGCCCTTGCCTCCATTCCCCAGGCTCCATGTCCCCATTGCCTTGTTGACGGTCCACAAGCCTGTTCTGCAAGACTGGGTAGCGGGTGCGCATGAGATTGTGCAGGATGCAGCAAGCTTCCATGATCTTCCTCACGGTCTCTGGGCGATACTGCATGGTGGTGAGAAATACCTGGAACCTGTTGGCCAGGATGCCAAAGGCGTTCTCCACCACCCTCCTTACCCTGGACAGCCTGGAGTTGAAGATCCTCTCTTGACGGGTGAGGAGTCTAGAGGTGTAGGGCTTCATGAGGTATGTTCTGAGGGAGAAGGCATCATCCCCCATGATGAAGTAGGGCACATCTTGCGTGTCATTGGGTAGGGGGTCTGGATCTGGGAAGCCCACGATGAGGTTGCCTTCCAGCAACTCCTTGAGGTGACTGCCGTTGTATACCTGGGAATCTGAAGATGAGCCGTAGCCTGAAGCATCAATGTACATGAACTTGTAGTCAGCATCGACCATGGCGAAATGGACGATGCTGAAGAAGCCCTTGTAGTTGAAATAAGTGGAACCCGACTTGGCTGGAGCTTTGCAGGCCACGTGCTTCCCATCTATGGCTCCAACAGTGTGGGGGAAGTTCCACTTCTGATATCACTGCTCTGCAACTTTCTTCCAGCCTTCTTTAGTCGAGGGGCACTGGAGGAGCTCCTCCATGTATTCTTTGATGATGGCCTGCACCACTTCTCTCACCACAATGCTGATGGTGTTGTATGGCACCCTCCAGCCATACTGCATGCTTTTGTAAGTGGTCCCTGAGGCCAGGTGGCACAGAGTGAGTGCCACCTTGAGCCCAGGTTCCAGGCTGGGCCGGAAGTTGGTGTTTGCCTTGGTCAACCTGGGTGTCAGCCGCTCCACAACTTCATCAAACATGGCTGGAGGCATCCTCATGAAGTTCTGGAATGCACGAGTGTCTTCGTTCCTGAGCTCCACCATCAGCTTTCTGTACAGTCCATACTCTGCTCTTCTCCTGATCCATTTTTGGACCCAGACGCTTTTTGGGCGCCTCTTTTTCTTCCTGTTATAGAATTCACAGAGCCTGTAGATGGCTTTGCACTGTTGCAGAAGGATGGCGGCTGCCAAAAGGACTGTGTTACAATCCAAGGTGGAAATGACTGGATGCTGTGGAAGAAGAAGAGTCAGATGAAGGCTGCAGAGGTCTGCACAGGTGGGCTGCTGGTCTGAAAGTGAGATGCAGATGAGTTGCTCCCCCTTTTAATAGGCAGTATAGGTGTCCCTTTGTATCCTCTAGGCATCCTCTAGACATCCTTAATATCCGAGATAGGTCCCCTTTGTGAACGTTTTTTTTCCATTTTAAACACTTTGTTTCTGTGCTGCATCCATTCTGCATCCGTTCTGCATCTGTTCCACATCCGTTCCATTTCCTCCCTGCGTCCGAGCGGATGTGAGTTACGCGGATGCGCAGCGGAGGCCTAGCGGATATAGCGGATGTGTAATGGATGCATAACGGATGTGTAGCAGATGTGTAGCAGATGCAGAACGGACGAACTGGATACATTTTCCACGCAAAAGTTTTGGGCAACACAAAACTTTTGGAGCGCATAAAACGGATACACGGATGCTAGACGGATAGAGAGGAAGCAAAACAGAGGCAGTGAATAGATTACGTTTTAGAACGGATGGCAAGCTTTTTTGTCCATTTTACATCCTCTTTGCATCCATTGGTTCAGTGTGACATGGGCTTAAAAGTGAAACTAACCATTAGATGACCCTGACTGTTAATTTTCCTAAATTGAAACTAACCTTTAGATGATCTTCACTGTTAACTTTCATAAAGTGTAATTAACTTTTAGATGACATTCACTGTTCGCTCCAACTGTTTTGGAGGAAAAAATTGAACATTTATATTTGGGCAGGTTTTTCAAACATTATGATTGATTCAGACCCTGTGGGCCCAGAGTACAAATTACAGGCATTTGCCTGCAGTTCCTCATGTCCAGTTTTGAGTCAATAAATGCTGTTGCAGATATTCTGGACTGGTTCTTGCCTACTGAAGCCCACTACACAGTACTGACCATTCATAATCTGGCACAGGACAATGGTGACATACTTCATTGGTTTTTCTGCTGCAGCAGTAGCAATGTGTTTTAAAATTTGGGGAAGGTGGGCTATTGGTCTTTCCCTTATCTATTGCCTGGTAATTTATTTAGTGTATGGTACATGTTAGCCAGGGATCACTGTGGTGGCTGACTGCCTCTGTGAAAGGATATTTTGGGGCAGTTGTTATCTTTACCTGAATGCCAGTAGGCAGTTGAGGGAGGCTCCTTCCTCCATAGTTTATTTGCTCATGGGAATCGAGATGCCGAGCTGACAACCTCAGCAGTGTACAGGCCCAGCATCTTATCACATGAGCCACCACAGCCCCTTGCCTGATAAGATCATGCCAGGATTGTCATAAGATTCTCTGGCAGCACTATCAACTGCATGGAGGCAAAACCTAATAGATCATTTTGCTCATTATTGACTAATGCACCCAGAAGGTGCATTTTAAAAAAAGAACTTGGTGGACAGTTCAAACTGATTATGGGCCATAAAAACCATGGGCCAATCCATGGCTTTGGATTGGATCATGCTTGTGTAATCTTTCACATACCATGGATCTCTTCTCTCCCTGATATTCAGGAAAGAATAAAAGAAGATGAAATAAGACAAGTGACATTCATATTGTTGCTGGTCGTCAACAAGGAACAAACTCAGCCAAACATGTGTTTGATCATCCTTACAATAATTATTCAGGATGATAACTTTTGTTTGCTTGCTTTACTACTAAAATAATTGGTTCATTATAAAATAAATGTATATGGTGAACATACATTACATTATCTTACATTTGTTCTGTGGCTATATAGTAGACACAGCTAAATTTTTCACTTTTAAAAAAGAAACTTTCTAGTGAAGAGTGGGAATGAACTTCATATTTTAAACTTAATCATTATACTTATATTTACAATGGATAATTCATGAAATGTAATTGTGTCAGCCCAGAAAATAAATGAGAACAGCTAGAGAACTATCAATACTTGATTGTAAAATTTATTTATTCATTTATTTATTTATTTATTTATTTATTTATTTATTTTTATTTGTCAATCACTTACAAGATAATAGGTATAACTATATACATAGTTATTAATACATGAAATGGGTACACATAAGAAAAATAAAAGAAGCAATAGGACAGGAACAGTAGGCATATCCACAGGGCTTCTGTGGGATAACAGTGAAGCGGACGCGCAGTGGAAGGAGCGGATGCACAGCGGATGCCGAGCGGATGACGCGGATGCATCACGGATGGCAAGCGGATGCCTAGCGGATGCCTAGCAGATGCCTAGCGGATGCCTAGCGGGTGCCTAGCGGATGCAAACTGTTCACTGAATATGCGGGGAGAAAACATTGCGTCAGCCCCGCGGATATAAAGGGAAGCAGCTCGCAAGCAGGTCACCATTCAGAGGAAAGACCTGCTGCCAGACACATCTTCAGCCAACAACCATGGGGAAGAAGAGGAAGCCTGTATCTACTCCTTTCAGCCCTGGCAAGAAGGACAGGACCACCATCCCACCGCGTGGTGCTGAGTCTACTTCTGCTGGGGCTTCTGCTGCTGGTGCTGCTGCTGGTGCTGCTTCTTCTGCTGCTGGTGCTGACTCTGCTGGTGCTGGTGCTTCTGCTGGTGCTGACTCTGCTGCTGCTGCTGGTGGTGGTGGTGTGGTGGACCAATCCCTAGAACCTCAAAGCCCTGCTGATGAGGGCCCAGAAGGCCCTGCCAGAGGGAGGAAGAGGCATTCGCGAGAAAAGGGGGACAGGAGACAGTACTCCATTGCAGAGGAACATGAGGAGGAGGTGCTCGAATGGCTGAGGGGGAATAAGTACCTCTGGCGGAAGGGACACAGGCTCTATTGAGACACCAAGTGGAAGCAGGCAGCTTGGAGAGAGAAGGCGGAGAGCCTGGGCTACACTTCGGATGTCCTCTTGGGTTGGTGGAAGCACGTGCACACCTGGTACGGGAAGCTGCACCTGAAGAAGTCTGGCCAGGCCGTGGTCAAGTTCACCAACCGGGAGACCAATGTCATGGCAAAGTGCAGCTTCTTGGAGAGTGAGGTCCACCACTGAGGAGCAGCCCCTCTGTCAACCCTCTCTCTCAGGCAGCCCACAGCCAGCCCGTCCTCTTCTGGCCAAGAGTCAGCTCCTGTGTCCAGGCAGGTATCTTTGAAGCACCCCAAAATGGAGACCCCCCCGACAGCTGCACTCCCTGTGCCGGAGCACATGGAGGATTGCCTGATGCCTCCACAGAAAGCAGGCAGAGAGGCAGACAGGAGGGGCAGAGCCACACTGTCCTCTTGGAGATCAGGGACACCATCAAGAGCAGCGTAGATCTCCTCTCTCAACTGGAACACTTCGACATACAGAAAGTATGTCTAACAGAAAGCCCTTCCTCACCTATGTGAACCAGACCCTCATGGAAATGCCCGAAGCCCAGTACCAGGTGATCAAGGTGAGGATCACAGGTCTTCTGAACCACTCTCCAGGCCCAGTTGAACCTGCTCTGAACAACTCCAGGTCTGCTCCTCCACCCCAGGTGATGTCACAGCCCTTCCAAGGCTTTCAACAGCCCCTCACCTACCCCTCACCTTCCAGCAGCACAGGCAGCTCTTCCCAGTCCAGGCACAGGTACATCGCACACCACAGGTGCCACCGATGCCACCGATACTACCGATGCCACAGATGCCACAGATGCCACCGACATCACATATGTCACCGACGCCACAGATGCCACCGACGCCTCACCTCGTTCAGCTGCAGACCAGACAGCCCAACTACACTCCTCCTTCCTCCACCCCACAGCCAAGCCTGGCCTCAGAACATCTGTCATCGGTCTTGGGATTGACATCCCATGTCCTGAAGGAAGGGCCTCTCAACATCAAGGGACTGAGCCAGCTCTCTCAGAGCTTCCTGCACAGACCATCCCCTGTTGCCCTCTTAGGGCCAGGCAACCCAATGGCACCTCAGACCAGCACTCCAGCCACTACCACCTCCACAGCCCCTGGACCCTTTACCCCTGAGACCATGGACACGCCTCAGAGTGACTAAGAAGAGTGCCAGAGACTGGGTTGTTACCTGTTCACTTTATCTTTGCTTGGGACACTTTTCTTGATTCATTTTGCTTTTTTAATAAAGTCCTACAGTTTGTTATTAATAAAGGTTATCTTTGCTTCACACACTTCATTCACACACTTTTACTATATAAAGTCTTGGTGGAAACTTTTAGAAATGGTTTAAGCCTTTTCATGCTTGTGGGATGGGTAAGGATAGCAGTGGGGTGGGCAGGGATACCTGTGGGATGGGTAATAGCTGTGGGATGGGTAATAGCTGTGGGATGGGTAATAGCTGTGGGATAGATAAGTCTCCAGTGCAAGCATAGTGGGACTGTATGGTCCACCCTCCCAGGTGCCACACCTATGGCCCTTTATTATCAATAACAATTTAATCATTCATCAACACATTTCAACATAAACACAACTCTTTATTAAATGCCCTGTTCATTGTAGGGCCACTCAACATACATGGCACAATCTCTTCAGTGTGATGAGACAGGCTGAAGGAAGCATCCATTAAGTATCTACCATCCTGTCTTGCCACTCCACTACTCCAGCTGGGGAGTTGCACCAGTGTTTCAGGTGGTTGCGCTGCTTCTTCCCTTCACGTGAAGCTCTGTTGGGGACTTGCATATCCACAGTGTCTATCAGGTTTACTCCTTGCCTCCATTCACCAGGCTCCATGTCCCCATTGCCTTTTTGGCAGTCCACAAGCCTGTTCTGCAACACTGGGTAGCGGGTGCGCATTACACTGTGCAGGATGCAGCAAGCTTCCATGATGTTCCTCACGGTCTCTGGGCGATGCTGCATGGTGGTGAGGAGTACCTGGAAACTGTTGGCCAGGATGCCAAAGGCATTC
The DNA here is from genome assembly GCA_015471245.1 of Laticauda colubrina. Classification (NCBI taxonomy): domain Eukaryota; kingdom Metazoa; phylum Chordata; class Lepidosauria; order Squamata; family Elapidae; genus Laticauda; species Laticauda colubrina. The sequence continues at coordinate 603,537 of BLBF01000082.1, forward strand.
TCCATGACCCGTCTTGCCCTGGACAGCCTGTAGTTGAAGATCCTCTCTTCACGGGTGAGGTATCTGGAAGTGTAGGGCTTCATGAGGTAGATTCTTAGGTAGAAGTCATCATCCCCCTCAATGAAGTAGGGCACATCTTGTGTGTCGTTGGGCAGGGGGTCTGGATCTGAGAAGCCCATGATGAGGTTGCGTTCCAGCCCCTCTTTGAGGTCACTGGTGTTCTATACCTGGGCATCTGAAGATGACCCGTTGCCTGAAGCATCGATGTACATGAACTTGTAGTCAGCATCAACCATGGCAAAGAGGATGATGCTGAAGAAGTCCTTGTAGTAGTGATAAGTGGACCCTGAGTTGGCTGGAGCTTTGCAGGCCATGTGCTTGCCATCTATGGCTCCAACGGTGTGGGGGAAGCTCCACTTCTGATACCACTTCTCTGCAACTTTCTTCCAGCCTTGTTCAGTGGTGGAGCATGAAGGAGCTCCTCCAGGTATTCTTTGATGATGGCCTGCACCACTTCTCTGACTACAATGCTGATGATGTTGTGTGGCACCCTCCAGGCGTACTGCATGTTCCTGTACGTGGTCCCAGAGGCCAGGTGGTGCAGAGTCAGTGCCACCTGCAGTCCAGGGTCCAGGCTGGGCCAGAAGTTGGTGTCTGCCTTAGTCAACCTGGGTCTCAGCCGCTCCACAACTTCATCAAACATGACTGGTGGCATCCTCATGAAGTGATGGAATGCACGAGTGTCTTCGTTCCTCAGCCCCACCATCAGCTTGTCATACAGTCCAAACTCCACCCTTCTCCTGATCCATCTTTGGACCCAGACAGCTCTTGGACGTCTCCTTCTTCTCCTTGCATAGAAAAGGTTAAACAATCTGAATAGGGCTTGGTTCTGGTGTTGAATGATCACAGATACCATAAGGACTGTGTTATGATCCATGGTGGAGATCAATGGATGGTGTGGAAGAGCAAGACCAAGGGTGAAGAGGTCTGTACACCACGGCTGCTGGACTTATACTGAGATCCAGGTGATTTCCTCCCCCTTTTTATAGGAAATATCAGTTTTCTGCTACGTGTTCTTCCACATACTCTTGGCATACTCCAGACATCCTAAATATCCATGATACATCCTATATACAAATGTTTTGTCCATTTTAATGCTTTATATATGAGATGCACCCGCTTACATCCTTTCTATTTCCCTGCTACTAACGCTGTGTGGACGTTCCGTGTACCTTTCGCTTCCTCCCTCTTTCAATTTCAGCTGGAGAGGATGTGAGTTGCGAGGATGCCCAGAGGATCCCGAGAGGATACAGTGGATGTGTAATGGATGACAATGGATGTAGAACATTTGTTGCCCGTATGTGTCACAAATCTACATCGTATGTGGCGAATAATTCATCCACTCAAAAAGTTTTGTGTAGCTCAAAACTTTTTGAGCAGATGAAATAGCAGTAGACGGATGTTTGATGGATAGACCATATGAAACATGTACACAGTGCGTACACAATGGATGCATCACGTTTTTCAATGGATGGCAAGCTTTTTTGTCCATTTTTCATCCTCTTTGCATCCGTTGGTGCAGTGGGACATGGGCTTTAATTACATGTCTCTTTAAAAAGGGATGTGGCTATATTAGTCTGAAATATTTTTTAATCTGACTTCTCATCCACAGTTAAGGAAGCTCTTGTAAATATACACAAATTCTGCATGCATAGTGTTTGATCATTTTATTTTAAAAATAGAAATATAATGTTGCACTAGGTGTCAAGCATTAGGGAAATGAAGAGATTCAGGCAGTTCAAAACTCTCTACAAACATCTGACCAACTAACAATCAAGAGATATGAGCAGAAGATAAAAAAGGCATTCAAGGCTGGTTGGATTTATATCTTATTGTAGGGATTCATGACTTATCATGCATTTGACCCTTTCCTTGGGCTCAGCCTGACCATCTCCTAAACTAGGTCTGTATTATATAATTCTACTGAATGCTGATGAGATTACATGCAATAGGAAAATAGAAAATTCAGGTGAACAAAGTGACAACATCTTTTAAAAGTATGTTATTGATCCTACCTGGTTAAAGCTTTTATGCCATACAATCCTATTTTTATTAAGAGTGAATGGGTATCCATCTGCAGCTTTGGGATCTAATCTTCCAACTTTCACTTTCTTGAATGATTTGTTTGAAAAAGTGATCATGTTGATAACGTCAAATCCTTTTGTTACTTCCCTTTGTCATCAAAAAAAACCTCTCTCTTTAAGTGAGTTGTTAAAAGATGGAAGAAATGAACTGTTTAAAAACAAACGAACAAGGAAATGAAAGAATAGTGATGTGCAAACCAATTAACTATGTCATCCCAAAGAAGCTTTTTCAAAAGGCAACTGGCTTTTGTTTCTCCTTGAAGACATTTTGTTTCTCATCCAGGAAGCTTCTTCAGCTCTGATTGAAGCTTCTTCAGTTTTGATTGAATGGTGGGGAATGCAAAGATTTATATTCCTTGCAGTCATCTGGCCATAATGACTCTCTGAGAGTCATCGAGACTCTGAAGTAGAACTGAAGAAGTTTTTTGGATGAGAAGTGAAATGTCTTCAATAAAAAAATTAAGTCCACTTACGTTTTGAAAAAGTGCCTTTGGGACAACCATGACCAGAATGATTGAGAATCTCCATAGATAATGAATTAAGTTTCCAGATATTTAATATATATTTTGTCTATGGAAGACCAATGAGGTTGATATACAAAAAAAAAGGAAAATATGCAATATGACTTCATTTTTTGAGAGGGAGATATGTGCCTTCAAGTCAGTTTTGACAAGATTTTTGGACATAATTTGCTATCCTTTTCTACCGAGGCCTGAGAGAAAATCATTGCAGACTCAGCTGGCTTTGTACCTAAATTGAGACAAGAACTCCTGGTTTTTAGCTTGGTGTCATAGTCATTACACCTTATTAGCTCTTTCTTTAAACATTAAAATATTTATAAATTTCATGCAGAGAACAAATTGTTAACCTACAAAATATTATCACCGAACATCTGTAAAATAATAGTGTGTGATGCTGAGGAGAAATATGGACGCAATCTACTTGGTCGGGTTTGAGACTATAAAGACCTGTGTATTGTTCATCACTGTTAGGTGATCAAAACATAATTGATTCACTTAAATCTTAGCACTTTGAGCCAACCCAATCATTTTGTAGTACATTTTCCAATGATATTACCTGCCAAGACTGGAGATCCTGAAGTTGAATGATTTTATCCGGTGTCATTTTTTGCCAGCTGGATCTCCTTGATAGTATCATATGTAAAGAAAGAGCTATGGCATAGATACCATTATAGATACTGTAACTGTGACCAGTCATTTGTATCTCAAAGCGAGGTCCAGGAAGACTGTCCAGATTCTCCTGCCCAGTGCATTTTTCATTATCCATTGTTACCGATCCTGAATTAGGAAAGAAACAGTCAAATGCTTGCTCCCAAAACTCTTTTATGAATCCATCTCTATGCCTCTAATAAGGTTTAATGGCCTGAAGAAATGTCCTGAACCCCAGAAGGTCCTTTGACTGAATTTAAAAGAAATGGCCCCATCAAACAAGTGGAGGTCAAAGCCCTTCTGGATTCCTGTTAATATAAAATCCATTTGGCTTGTCATAATCCATACTTTCTAAACGATGCCTTTTCTTTATTTTGGGGGTCTCTAAAAAATATGAGAAATATGAACCACACAAGAGTTAAAGTGTCTCCATACAAAATAAATGTACTTGTTTTATGATTGGCAAAGTGTTTATAAATGCTGGACATTGTACCCAAAAAATTATTCAAGTTATCCAGATGGGGTATTCCAGGAATTTGTTGTATGAAGGCTGGACAGATTCCATTCTGGGAAAACATCAATTGCAGTTTCTGCAAAAATTGTTTGCCACTCTCATTCAGAGAAGCAAAGAGTCCAATCCACGTCCATCCAAAATATTTAAGCAATTGGATAATCCCAATATATAAGGGACCCTCATTTGGAGCCATAAAGTAAAGTGAAGATATCTTATTTCTAGAAAAATGTTCTGAGGGATATGAACCATATGTGAGCTGAAAGAAAGTAGAAAGATTCCATATTTTATAGGATCCTACAAAGGTGAGGGTGTCAAACTATTTTCCAAAGCATCTGAAACAGAGGTGGGATCTTATTGGTTCGGTCCAGTTCTATAGAACCAGTAGCTTCAAAGAACAACTGACACTGAACTGGTTCACTGGGATCAGGTTTTGGTCTTCTGTTTGGCCCACCCTCACACCCAGACTCTAGGCTGTCCTTTAGTGCATTTTCCTTCTCAGCTGCTTTGCATGGCATCAGCTGGAGAAGGTAAATGCTTGCCGGAGCCGGTAACATATATGCACATGCAGTGGAAATTTGACATCCCACCACTGATCTGAAGGCAAGAAAAGAAACAATGGATGGAAACTAACCAAGGAGAGAAGCAACCTGGAACTAAGGAGAAGTTTCCTGACAGGGAGGACAATCAACCAATAAGCAATCAAGCAATAGCTTGTCTTTGGATATTGTCACTGGAAGCTTGCAAAAATGGATAGCTATTTGTCTGAAATAGCATAGGATCACCTGCTTGAGCAGGGAATCTTCTATGATGTGGTGTGGATATATTATTGCTATTCTTTATGCTTATTGGAACAATTGAAGGAACTGGTCAGCAGAATGCAAAGTTAAATATATTGTTCTTGTAGTATCAATTTATTGATTTATGATTACCTGATATAATTTCTGGAATTCAGATCAAGTGCTTGAAGATGGAAGAAATTCTACTTTTAAATTATTTTAAATCCTCTCTGCTCATTGCAGAATACCTTATGCCACCAGACTTGAAACTCTAGACTTAGAAAACCTAGAACTATGTTGCCTTCGGTCCGATCTAAATACAGTATATAAAATCATACATTGCAATGTCCTACCTGTCAATGAATACTTCAGCTGCAACCATAACAATACAAGAGCAAACAATAGATACAAACTCAAGATTAACTGCACCAAACTTGATTGCAGATTCAGCAACAGAGTGGTCAATGTTTGGAATACTCTACCTGACTCTGTGTTTTCTTCCCCAAACACCAAAAACTTTAATCTAAAACTGTCTACTATTGACCTCACCCCTTTCCTAAGAGGTCTGTGGGGGGCATACATAAGCGCACCAATGTGCCTACCGTCCCTGTCCTATTGTTTCTTCTTATTTTTCTTATACGTATCAATTTCATGTATTCATAACTGTGTTTATACTTATACCTGTTATCTTATAATCGCTTGACAAATCAAAGAAATAAAATAAATAAATAAATTATGTAAAGTAATGAATTTTCAAATGCTCAAGTCTTGGTTGAAACTGGTTTATGAGGTTGTTATTTTGGGGAGTAAATTTAGGATTAGGGATCCCATGTACATTGCTTGAGCTTTGATTATTTAGAAAGGAAAAAGAAAATTCTCTCTGTTTCTCAACCAACCTGAGGTATCTTCTAAAATTCTATAATGTCTGATATATGGGATGAAGTATCAGACTCAAGTCCTCCAAGGATGGCTATGAGGTTTTTAGAAGAGCCACATTTATAGTTTGGGAGAAATCTATTTCATTTGAAAAGTAAGTCCAAGGTGGTCCGATAGGTCATTCTGGCACTGTAGTAGCTGTCACAGATGTGGAAACCAAAGGTAACATTGGGCAAGATTTGTGAATTTTCATTTATCTCCTTTACAGCAAAGACCAAAGAAAGTACATGCTGGTAGAATTTTGTGATCACACTGCAAAGAAATAAAATGTTTGGAAAAGCAACCCTTCAGTAAGAAAATTGATTGAAGTCTCATTTCCCCCTTTAATTTTAGCTTGATTCAGAAAAATATTTTTTGATATTTCAAAATTAAGTTTCACTCTTAACAATAGTCCAAATAGTTTAATGAAAATAAACTTTTTGTTATACATTTCATGAAAATCAGCAAATTAAATACATACACATTTTATAAAGAACTAGCTTGATACCCATGCTTCGATACAAAACTATGTGGTCAGGCTTAGTTTTTAGGGAAGAAAGTAAGGATGGGTGGGGGGGGGAATCTGCCTCTACTTACCAGCATCCATTGTTTTTCATCTGGCTAGCATCCTGTCAGTGTGTGAGAGAGTTGAAGACTGTTTGGAAACTGAAACAGTATTTGCTGTGTGAGCAAGAAGGAGACAAAAGGAGTCTGGGCATGGTTCAGCTCAACTGTTCTATACTAAAGCTGCTTGGTGCTGTGAAACTAAACTCCTTTCCTCTGCTTTTGTTTTGCATTTGGAACATAATTATTTTCAAGTGGGGAGGGAGAGTAGAACTCTTTAGCATCAGAGTGTGTTAATAATAATATACAAAATACTAATGCTCTGATGGTCATTTTGAAAAATCCTTTCTTAGTGAGCACCTAGAAGCCAAGAGGAAGATACGTGCCAAATTTCAAATTTGTAGGCTTTACGCCTCTGGAGATTTTGTGATGATGTGTGAGTGGTATTTCACTTTTATATATATAAGGTTGGGTTTTTAGGCCAAGATCAGTAGAAAAGATATAACTCTGTGATACAGATAGATGTGAAGATTTTCTGTTCCTAGGGAAAATATGCATATTTGTTTTCAAAGAAATATCTAAAATTGCCAGTTCCTACATATTTTTTATTGTCTTTCTAAAAATTGGATTGGCTTCAATGGTTTTCCCTCTCATAGAGGGAATGTAACGTAGAGGGATATCATGGCTAAATGTTTTCCTTCTGGTACTATGAATCACAATGCAGAATAGAATACTGAATAATAGAGTCTGAAGGGACCTTGGAGGTCTTCTAGTCCAATCCCCTGCTCAAGCAGGAAACCCTATACCATACCAGATAACTGGCTGCTCAGTCTCTTCTTTAACGCCTCCAGTGATGAAGCACCCACAACTTCTGAAAGCAAGCAAGCCATTCTACTATTGGTTGAATCCCTATCCCTGATTTCTTTATGACCTAACTGATTCTTAGCAATTCTAAAAACCTTATATTTTATATCATGTTGTAGTGCATAATATTCAACTATTTTTAGTTGGTCTCTTGAATAGTGATGAGTAGAATTATATTCTTATGGGTGCTTATTTATGGGTGGGTGCTTATTGAAATAAATATGGAAAAGAAAAATCTGAAGTCTCCTAAAAATCATTTAAAACAAATCAGGTGGAGGACTAGATTAGAGAGACAATGCACAGATACTTTTCCTTATAGTCAGTTTCCCTTATATGCATGAAGTATGAAATTTCTTCATGTTTAGCAATTGGAAGTTCTAAAACACTACCCATGATTCATTATGTACATTTTTAAAAAAAAAATAAAATAAAGGTTCAAAATCTCACTTTGTCTTGAGTTAAACATTCTCGGAAAACTTGGGAAATAATAAGTAGGTTGTGTAAGATCTTCATTCATCTTCTTTGAGTCTCTTGTTATTCATAGATACACAAGCTGTTATTTGTATCTGTTTGTTATTTTTGCTGTACTCAGGGCAACTGACAAGAAGCAATGTAAGACCCAGTCCCACTGCACTTACAGATGCAAAGAGGATGTAAAACATTAAAAAAACTTGCTATCCGTTGGAAAACGCTATGCATCCATTGTGTACTCATTGCATACGTGTTTCATACGCTCTATCCATCAAGCATCCGTCTACTGCAATTTCATCCATGCAAGAAATTTTGAGCTGCAAAAAACTTTGTGAACGGATGAACTTTCCACCATGTACAATGTACATCCGCGACATATATGGGCAACAAACGTTCTATGTCTGTTGTCATCCATTAATCTTCTGCTGTATCCTCTCTACATCCTCTAGCCATCCCCTCAACTCACATCCTCTGCAGCTGAAAATGGAAAGAGGGAGGAAACAAAAGGTACATGGAACGTCAACACAGTGTTAATAGCATGGAAATAGAAAGGATGTAAGCATATGCATCTCGTATATAAAGGATTCAAAACAGACAAAACATTTGTATCTGGGATGTATTTCGTATATTTAGGATGTCTGGAGTATGTCTAGAGTATGTAGAAGGATACGTAGTGGACAACCGATATTTCCTATAAAAAGGGGGAGAATCTCATACTGGATCTAAGTATGAGTCCAGCAGCCATGGTGTACAGACCTTTTCAACCTTGGTCTTGGTCTTCAACATCATCAATTGTTCTCCATCATGGATCATGACACAGTCTGGATGATATCTGTGCTCATTCATCACCAGAACAAAATACCTGTTCAGACTGTTTTAAGTTTTATACAGAAGGAGAAGAAGGAGATGTCCAAGAGCTGTGTGGGTCCGAGGATGGATCGTGAGAAGAATGGAGTTTGGAATGTATGACCAGTTGATGGTGGAGCTGAGGAATGAAGACCTTTGTGCATTCCACCACTTCATGAGGATGCCACCAGCCATGTTTGAAGAACATGGAGAGAGTCTGAGACCCAGGTTGACCAAGCCAAGCACCAACTTCTGTCCCAACCTGGACCCTGGACTGAAGGTGGCACTGACTCTGCAGCACTTGGCCTCTGGAACCACATACAGAAACATACAGTATGCCTGGAGGGTGCCAAACAACAGCATCAGCAAAGTAGTCAGAGAAGTAGTACAGGCCATCATTGAAGAATACGTGGAGGAGCTCCTCAAGTTCCCCACCACTGAACAAGGCTGGAGAAAACTTTCAGAAGAGTGGTATCAGAGGTAGAACTTTCCCCACAGCATTGGAGTTCCAGTCAACTTATTACAATTACAAGGGCTTCTTCAAAGCATCCTCTTTGCCATGGTTGATGCTGACTACAAGTTCATCAACATCAATGCTTCAGGCAACGGGTCAGCTTCAGATGCCCAGATATACAATGGGCTGGAACACAACCTCATCATGGGTTTTCCAGATCCAGACCCCATACCCAACAACACACAAGATGTGCCCTACTTCATCTTTGGTGATGACGCGTTCTCCCTCAGAACCTACCTCATGAAGCTGTACATTTCAAGATACCTCACCCGTGAAGAGAGGATCTTCAAATATAGGCTGTCCAGGGACAGACAGGTGGCGGAGAATGCCTTTGGCATCCTGGCCAACAGGTTCCAGATACTTCTCACCACCATGCAGCATGACCCAGAGACTGTGAGGAGCATCGTGGAAGCTTGCTGTATCCTGCACAATCTCATGCGCACCCGCTACCCAGTGTTGCAGAACAGACTTGTGGACCATCAACAAGGCAATGGGGATAAGGAGCCTGGTGAATGGAGGCTAGGACGTAACCTAATAGATACTGTCTAAGGCCCCAACAGAGCTTCACGTGAAGGGAAGAAGCAGTGCAACCTCCTGAGAAACTGGTGCAACTCCTCAGCTGGAGCAGTGGAATGGCAAGACAGGATAATAGATGATTAATGGATGCTTCCTTCAGCCTGTCTCATAACACTGATGAAATTGTGTCATGTATGTTGAATGGCCCTACAATGAATAGGGCATTGTCAAAAAGCTTTGTTTATTTTAAAATGTGTTGATTAATGAATAAATTGTTATTGATAATAAAGGTCCATATGTGTGGAAGCTGGGATGATGGACCATACAGTCCCACTATGCTTGCACTGGAGGTTTATCTATCCCACAACTATCCTTATCGATCCCACAAGCATGCAAAGGCTTAACCATTTTTTCAAAATTTTCACCAACACTTTATTAAGTAAAAAAAATGAACCAAGTGTCTGAAGCAAAGAAAACCTTTATTAACTGTCTTAGGTAAACTTTATGACTTTATTAAATAAGAAAAATGAACCAAGTAAAGTGTCTTAAGTGTCTTAAGCAAATATAACCTTTATTAAGGCCCTGTCACACTGGCCAACGGATGCAAAACATTTGTAAAAAGGACACAGCGGACGAGAAAAATATTCCATCCATTCTTATCCACTCTCAAAAGGGGCAAAAATTTGCATAACCAGAGTGGATAACTTGGAAAGGAACAGACGGGGGGAGGATGCAGGGCGGGTGGAAAGCGGATGCTCAATGGAAGCCTAGCAGATGGAAGTGGATGGGAGCAGATGGCACATCTGCAGGGCTTCCGAGGGACCGCAGCAAAGCAGATGCGGAACCGATACAGTGGATGCAGAGCAGACACCGAGTGGATGAAGCGGGTGCACAGTGGATGCACAGCGGATGCACAGCAGATGAAATGGATGCACAGCAGAAGCCTAGCGGTTGCCTAGCGGAAGCCGAGCAGATGCCTATCGTTCATTGCGCATGTGGGGAGGATGCACTGCGTCAGCCCCACGGATATAAATGGAAGCAGCTCCCAAGCAGGTCACCATTCAGAGGAAAGACCTGCTTCCAGACACATCGACTGCCTTGCCAGCCTGCCCTGCCTGCATGCCTACCTGTCAGACTTGTGGACTGCCTTGCTGCCAGCCTGCCTGCCAGCCTGCCTGCCAGCCTGCATGCCAGCCTTCCTGCCAGCCTTCCTGCCAGCCTCCCTGCCAGCCTCGCTGCCAGCCTGCCCTGCCAGCCTG
>BLBF01000082.1:614098-641661 GCA_015471245.1 Laticauda colubrina
CAGCCTCGCTGCCAGCCTGCCCTGCCAGCCTGCCTTCCAGCCTCCCTGCCAGCCTGCCTGCCAGCCAATCTGCCTGTCAACCTTGCTGCCAGACTTGCTGCCAGCCTACCTGCCAGTTTACCTGCCTGCCTGCCTGCCAGCCTTGCTGCCTGCCTGACAGCCTTGCTTCCAGGCTGTCTGCCAGCCTATTTGCCAGCCTTGCTGCCAGGATGCCTGCCAGCCTACCTGCCAGCCTACCTGCCAGCCAGCCTGCCTGACAGCCTGCCTGCAAGCCTACCTGCCAGCCTGCCTGCCAGCATTGCTGCCTGCCTGCCAGCCTACCTGCCTGCCAGCCTTGGTGTCTGCCTGCCTGCCTGCCAGCCAGCTTGCCTGCCAGCCTGCCTCCCAGCCAGAAACCCCAAAACCATGGGGAAGAAGAGAAAGCCTCAGCCATCTTCTGCCAGTCCTGGCAAGAGGGACAGGGCCACCCTCCCACCCCCTGTCCCTCACTCTGCTTCTGCTGGGGCTTCTGTAGCATGGGCTCGCACTTCTGGGGCTGAGGCTTCTGCTGCTTCTGCTTCTGGAGGAGCTGATGATGATGCTTATGGCGGTGGTGCTTCTGCTCATGCTTACTCTGCTGATGCTGCTTCTGGGGCTGGAGCTTGTGTTGCTTCTGCTTCTGGAGGAGCTGATGCTGCTGCTTATGGTGGTGGTGCTTCTGCTTGTGCTTACTCTGCTGATGCTGCTTCTGGCGGTGGTGCATCTGCTGGTGCTTACTCTGCTGAAGCTGCTCCTCATCCTGCTGGTCCTGCTGGTCCTGCTCGTGCTCCTGGTCTTGTTCGTCCTGCTGGTCCTGCTTGTGCTCCTTGTCCTGCTCATGCTCCTGGTCCTGCTGGCGCTGCTGGTGCTTACTCTGCTGATGATGATCATGGTCCTGCTAGTGCTGCTGGCACTGCTGCTGCTGCTGATCCTGGTCCTGCTGGTGCTGCTTCTGGTGCTGCTGCTGGTTCTGCTGCTGATGATCCTGCTGGTGCTGCTGCTGCTGGTGATGTGGAGGAGCAGCCTCTACAACCTGAAAGCCCCTCTGATGAGGGTCCATGTGTTCCTGCCAAAGGGAGGAAGAGGCATGCGCGAGAACGGGAGAGGAGGCAATACTCCATCGAGGAGGAACATGAGGAAGAGGTGCTGGAGTGGCTGAGAGAGAATGACTATCTCTGGCGGAAGGGACACAGGCTCTATCGAGACACCAAGAGGAAGCAGGCTGCTTGGAAAGAGAAGGCGGAGAACCTGGCCTACACTTCAGAGGTGCTCCTCGGCTGGTGGAAACATTTGCACACATGGTACGGGAAGCTGCACCTCAAGAAATCTGGCCAGGCCGCGGTCAAGCTGACGGAGAGAGAGATCTACGTCATGGCCAAGAGCAGCTTCCTGGAGGGTGAGATCCGCCACTCAGGAGCAGCCCATCTGTCTACCCTCTCTCTCAGGCAGCTTGCTGAGAACCAGTCCTCTTCTGGCCAAGAATCAGCTCCTGTCTCCAGACAGGTGTCTGTGGAGCATGCCATGACAGAGAACCCCCTGACAGATGTGGTACCCATGGCGGAGCGCGTGGAGGACTCCCTGGCGTGGTGGGAGAAAGGAGACGGGGCTTCTGGCACAGTCCAACCTGCATCCACCCCAGCTCCACCTCCATAAAAAAGGCAGAGAGCCAGACAGGAGAGGCAGAGCCACACTGTCCTGCTGGAGATAAGGGACACCATCAGGAGCAGCATAGATATCCTCTTTCAGCTGGTCCACACCGACTCCTCATCCTCCAATCGCAAGCCCTTCCTCACCTATGTCAACCAGACCCTCACGGACATGGCGGAACCCCAGTACAAGGTGGTGAAGGACAGGATCACAGATCTGCTTCACAACCTTCCAGATCCAGATGAACCTGCTCTCATCCAGTCCAGGTCTGCTCCTCCACCTCCACCCCAGGTGATGTCCCTCCCATTCCAAGGATTTTCACAGGCCCTCACCTACCAGGGGTATGGCTACCAGAAGGTCCAGCAGCACAGGCAGCAGCAGCCCTTCCCAGTCCAGGCACAGGTTCATCGGACGAAACTGTTGCCACCGATTCCATTGATGCCACCGATTCCACCCACGCCACTGATGCCAACGATGCCACCCACGTCACCGATGCCACCCACGCCAATCCTCACCCAGCTGCAGACCAGACAGCCCCAGTACACTGCTCCTTCCTCCACCCCACAGCAAAGCCCGGCCTCAGTATATCTGTCGTTGGTACTGGGATTGACACCCCATGGCATGGAGGAAGGAGCTCTCACCATCATGGGGCTGAGCCAGCTGTCTGAGAGCTTCCTCAACACACCATCACCTGTTGTCCTCTCAGGGTCAGGCACGCCAGTGGCGCTTCAGACCAGCACTCCAGCAGCACCCACCTCCACAGCACCTGGACCCTTCACCCCTGAGACTGGGCACACCTCTGAGTGACAGAGAAGAGTGCCAGAGACTGGGTGGCTACATGTAGACTTTATCTGGACACTTGACTTGGGTCATTTTTCTTTTACACCTTGTTATTAAAAAAGATTTCCTTTGCTTCACACACTTGCTTCATTTATTTTTTTCAATAAAGTCTTGGTGGAAACTTTTAGAAATGGTTTAAGCCTTTGCATGCTTTTGGGATGGGTAAGGATAGCAGTGGGGTGGGCAGAGATACCTTTGGGATGGGTAATAGCTGTAGGATGGTTTAAGATAGCAGTGGGGTGGGCAGGGATACTTTGGGATGGGTTAAGATAGCAGTGGGAAGGGCAGGGATACCTGTGGGATGAGCAGGTATACCTGTGGTATGGGTGATAGTTGTGGGATGGCCAGGGATACCTGTAGAATGAGCAGGGATATCTTTGGAATGGCTAATAGCTGTGGGTTAGATAAACCTCCAGTGCAAGCATAGTGGGACTGTATGTCCACCCTCCCAGGTGCCACACCTATGGCCCTTCATTATCAATAACAATGTAAGCATTGATCCACACATTTCAACACCAACACAACTCTTTATTAAATGCCCTGTTCATTGTAGGCCCACCCAACATACATGGCCCAATCTCATCAGTTTGATGAGACAGGCTGAAGGAAGCATCCATTAATCATCTATCATCCTGTCTTGCCACTCCACTGCTCCAGCTGGGGAGTTGCACCAGTGTTTCAGGATGTTGGGCTGCTTCGTCCCTTCACGTGAGGCTCTGTTGGGGCCTTGCACATCCTCAGTGTCTATCAGGTTTTGCCCTTGCCTCCATTCCCCAGGCTCCATGTCCCCATTGCCTTGTTGGAGGTCCATGAGCCTGTTCTGCAACACTGGGTAGCGGGTGCGCATGAGATTGTGCAGGATGCAGCAAGCTTCTACGATCCTCCTCATGGTCCCTGGGCGATGCTGCATGGTGGTGAGAAGTACCTGGAACCTGTTGGCCAGGATGCCAAAGGCATTCTCCGCCACCTGTCTTGCCCTGGACAGCCTATATTTGAAGATCCTCTCTTCACGGGTGAAGTATCTTGAAGTGTACAGCTTCATGAGGTAGGTTCTGAGGGAGAACGCGTCATCACCAAAGATGAAGTAGGGCACATCTTGCATGTCATTGGGCAGGGGGTCTGGATCTGGGAAGCCCACAATGAGGTTGCATTTCAGCCCCTCCTTGAGGTCACTGGCGTTGTATTCCTGGGAATCTGAAGCTGACCCGTTGCCTGAAGCATTGATGTACATGAACTTGTAGTCAGCAATGACCATGGCAAAGAGGACGATGCTGAAGAACCCCTTGTAGTTGAAATAAGTGGACCCTGAGTTGGCTGGAGCTTTACAGGCCACGTGCTTGCCATCTATGGCTCCAACGGTGTGGGGGAAGTTCCACCTCTGATACCACTGCTCTGCAACTTTCTTCCAGCCTTCTTCAGTGGTGTGGCACTGGAGGAGCTCCTCCATGTATTCTTCGATGATGGCCTGCACCACTTCTCTGGCCACAATGCTGATGGTTTTGTGTGGCACCCTCCAGCCATACTGCATGCTCCTTTAGGTGGTCCCTGAGGCCAGTTGGCGCAGAGTCAATGCCACCTTGAGCCCAGGGTCCATGCTGGGCCGGAGGTTGGTGCTCTGCTTGGTCAACCTGGGTGTCAGCCGCTCCACAACTTCGTCAAACATGGCTGGAGGCATCCTCATGAAGTTCTGGAATGAACGAGGGTCTTCGTTCCTCAGCTCCACCATCAGCTTGTTGTACAGTCCATACTCTGCTCTTCTCCTGATCCATCTTCCAACCCAGATGCTTCTTGGCCGCCTCCTTTTCTTCCCGTAGTAGAGTTGAAAGAGCCTGTAGAGGGCTTCGCACTGTTGCAGAATGATGGTGGCTACCAAAAGGACTGTGTTATGATCCATGGTGGACATGACTGGATGCTGTGGAAGAGCATGAGGCAGATGAAGGCTGCAGAGGTCTGCACAGCAGGGCTGCTGGTCTGAAAGTGAGATTCAGGTGAGTTGCTCCCCCTTTTTATAGGCAGTAGAGGTTTTCCCCTATGTGTCCTTTTGCATCCTCTTGCCATCCTCTAGACATCCTTAATATCTGAGATAGGTCCCCTCTCTGAACGTTTTTTCCGTTTTAATTGCATTCTTTGCGAGCTGCATCCACTTTCATCCTTTCTCCGTCCGTGGTCCTGACACTGCGCGTCCGTTCCGCATGTGTTCCACTTCATCCCTGTGTCCGCTTTCTGCTGGAGCGGATCGAGGTACGTGGATGCACAGCGGATGCCTAGAGGATGTAGCGGACGCGTAACGGATGCCGATGGATGCAGAACGGATGTTCCCCGTATGCGTTGCGGATGCACAATGGATGCGTTTGATACATTTTCAACTCAGAAATTTTGAGCAGCTCAAAACCTTCTGAGCGGATGAAACCTCATTTGACGGATGCTGGACGGATAGAGAGGAAGAAAAATGGATGCAGTGAGTACAAAACGGAAGCATTGCGTTAACCAACGGATGGCAAGTGTTTTTGTCCATTTTACATCCTCTTTCCATCTGATGTTGCAGTGTGACAGGGGCTTAAACTTTCTTAGGAAACTTTATGACTTTATTAAATAAGTAAAATGAACCAAGTAAAGTGTCTCAAACAAAGATAAACTTAACAAGTAAACAACTCAGTCTCTGACACTATTCTCAGTCACTCTGAGTCATGTCCCTGGTCTCTGCTGTTAAGTGGGCAAGGACTGGGTAGGTGGCTGTGGCTTGAGTGCTCGTCTGAGGCACCATTGGGGTGCTTGGCCCCGAGGGTATAACAGGGGTTGGTGTGTTCAGGAAGGTATCCGAGAGCTGACTCAGTCCCGTGAGGTTGAGAGGCCCTTCATCAAGGACTTGAGATGTCAGGCCTAATACTGATGACAGATTGTCCATTGACAGGCTTGGCTGTGGGGTGGATGAAGGAGGAGTTTAGTGGGGCTGTCTGGTCTGCAGCTGGGTGAGGAGTGCCGTCTGTGACGGACAATGAACCTGGGCCTCGACTGGGAAGTTCTGTTTTTGCTGTGGGAAATCCTGGTAGTCATAGCCTTGGTAGTTGAGGGGCTGTTGAAAGTGGTGGAAGGGCTGTGACATCGCCTGGGGTGGAGGAGCAGACCTGGACTGGGTAGGAGCAGCTTCAGCTGGGCCTTGAGGGTTGTGGAAAAGTGCTGTGATCTTCTGCTTTATCACCTGGTACTGGGCCTCGGGTAGATCCCTCAGTGTCTGGCTCATGTAGATGATGAGGGGCTTCTGGTCCAAGGATAGTATGTCGCTGTGGACCAGCTGAGAGAAAAGTTCTGTGCTGGTCTTCATTGCATCCCTGATCTCCAACAGCACACTGTGGTCCTGGCCCTCCAGTTTTCCTCTCTGCCTGCAGCCTCTGGAGGTGGGGGTGGGGGTGGGGGTGAGGGTGGGTTGGCCTCTGGTGGATGCTGCTTCTTCCTCCATTTGTGACAACAGGGCATCATCCTCCACGGGATACTCCAAGTCTGCCGGTATGGGGAGTGCAGCTGTCAGGGGGGTCTCTGCCATGGGGCCCTCTGAAGACACCTGCCTGAACAGGTTAGCTGGCTCCTGGCTGGAAAAGGACTGGCTGTCTGTGGGCTGTCTGAGGGAGAGGAGTCTCAGAAGGGCCGCTCCTCGGTGGTGGGTCTCACCCTCCAGGAAACTGCACTTGGCCATGACATACATATCCTGGTCAGTGAGCTTGACAGAAGCCTGCCCAGATTTCTTGAGGTGTAGCTTGCCATACCAGGTGTGCATGTGCTTCCACCATCCAAGGAGTACTTCTGTAGTGTACCCCAGGCTCTCTGCCTTGTCTCTCCAAGCTGCCTGCTTCTTCTTGGTGTCATGATACAATCTGTGGCCCTTTCTCCAGATGTACTAGTTCTCCCTCAGCCATTCCAGCATCTCACCCTCATGCCCCTCGGAAATGGTGTACTGTTTCCTCTCTCCCTTCTGCTTCCCTTGCCTCTTCCTCCCTCTGGCAGGGGCTTCAGCAGGGCCTTCAGGGGCTTGAGGAGCTGGGCCTTCAGGGGCTTGAGAAGCAGGCCCTTCAGGGGCTTGAGCAGCAGGGCCTTCAGGGGCTTGAGCGGCAGGGCCTTCAGCAGCAGGGATTTGAGGGCCTTTGGGGCTGGTCCTCCACAGCCGCAGCAGTAGCAGCAGCAGCAGCTTCAGAGTCAGTGCCAGGGGGTGGGATGCTGGTTCTGGCCTTCTTTTCAGGGCTTCAGAGTAGGCACTGGCTTCCTCTTCTAGCCTGACTGACAAACCATGGTGTTCCTGCTCGATGTATGTGGCAGCACGTCTTTTCTCTGTATGCTGATTGTGTGCATGCTGCATCCTTTTATATCCATGGAGCTGATGCAATTCATATTCCCTGATTGCGCATTGAACACTTTGCATCCGATATACATCCGCGCAGCATCCCCTTTGTTTCCTATAGGCATCCGTGATGCATCTGCTTCATCTGCTATGCATCCACCCCTTCCACTATGCATCTGCTTCGAAATTCTCCCTGGAACCCCTTCAGATGTAAGAGCATTTATTTGTTGAGATTTGAAATTGCCATTTGTTGGACCATTCTGACCCATAGTTGAGGTCTTTTTGAAGGGTAGCAGTATTTTCTTCTTGAAAGGTAGCAATATTGTGTTGAATTGGTTTACATTGTCAGCAAAGAGAACACAGTTTCTCTTAATATGATCACAGAGGATGAAGTATGAAGAGAGTTGGTCCAAGAACACTACCTTGAGGGACACATTGAGACAGGTACAGAATTTGATAGGATGCTTCCAATTTTGACCATTAGTTGTCTATTTGACATGAATGTTTCTATGCAGTTTGCAGGGGTCCAGAGATACCATAATATTTTAGTTTGAGTAGTTTTGTCGTGTACCACTGAATCAAAGAATTTACAGAAGTCTATTTAGATTGAATCTATTACTTTGCCCGAATCGAGTTGTGTAGTCCATATGTTTTTTCAGTGTATGAGTTGCAGATTGCAGGATAGTTTTTTTCTGAAACCAAATTGTTTATCTGAGAGTAGGTTGTTTGTCTCTAAGTGGAGGATAATGGATTGGTTAATAATTGCTTCCATTATTTTACAGCAGTTGCAGTATAAAGAGATTGGTCTGTAATTTTCAATGAGGCTGGGATCTCCATTTTTGAAGGTGGGGAGTGACCATAGGTTTGGCAAGGAGCTGGTTCTGAAGGATTTTTCAAAGATTATGCTTTGAGGTTCGGCTAAGGCAATGGATTTAGCTCCTGTCCCACTGCACTTAAGGATGCAAAGAGGATGTAAAACATTAAAAAAAGCTTGCCATCCGTTGGAAAACACTATGCATCCGTTGTGTACTCAATGCATATGTGTTTCATACGCTCTATCCCTCAAGCATCCGTTCACTGAGATTTCATCTGCGCAAGAAGTTTTGAGCTGCACAAAACTTTGTGAACGGATGAACTTTCTGCCAGGTACAATGTACATCCGTGACATATACGGTCAACAAATGTTCTATGTCCGTAATCATCTGTTACACATCCGCTGTATCCTCACTGCATCCTCTGGCCATCCCCTCAACTCACATCTGCTGCAGCTGAAAACGGAAAGAGGGAGGAAATGAAGGGTGCACGGAACGTCTACACAGCGTTAGTAGCATGGAAATAGAAAGGATGTAAGCATATGCATCTCGTATATAAAGCATTAAAATGGACAAAAAGACAAAAAGACACCTAGTGGACTACTGATATTTCCTATAAAAAGGGGGAGAAAATCATCTGGATCTCAGTATGAGACCAGCAGCCATGGTGTATAGACCTCTTCAACCTTGCTCTTGTTCTTCCAAATCATCAATTGTTCTCCACCATGGATCATGACACAGTCCGTATGGTAGCTGCGATCATTCATCACCTAAACCAAAATCTGTTTAGACTGTTTCACCTTTTATACAAAAGGAGAAGAAAGAGACGTCCAAGAGCTGTGTGAGTCCAAAGATGGATCGTAAGAAGAATGGAGTTTGGACTGTATGACCAATTGATGGTGGAGCTGAGGAATGAAGACCCTCGTGCATTCCATATCTTCATGAGGATGCTACCAGCCATGTTTGATGAATATGTAGAGCATCTGAGAAACAGGTTGACCAAGCATAGCACCAACTTCCGTGCCAACCTGGACCCTAGACTGAAGGTGGCACTGACTCTGCACCACCTGTCCTCTGGAACCACATACAGAAACATGCAGTATGCCTGGAGGATGCCAAACAACAGCATCAGCAAAGTGGTCAGAGAAGTGGTGCAGGCCATCATCGAAGAATACCTGGAGGAGCTCCTCAAGTGCCCCACTACTGAAGAAGGCTGGAAGAAACTTGCAGAAGAGTGGTATCAGAGGTGGAACTTTCCCCACACCATTGGAGCCATAGATGGGAAGCATGTAGACTGCAAAGCTCCACCCAACTGAGGGTCCACTTATTTCAATTACAAGGGCTTCTTCAGTATATCCTCTTTTCGATGGTTGAAGCTGACTACAAGTTCATCTACATCGATGCTTCAGGCAACTTCAGATGGCCAGGTATACAACGTATACGTAAAGACGTAAAGACACACAAGATGTGTCCTACTTCATCATTGGTGATGACGCCTTCTCCCTCAGAACCTACCTCATGAAGCCATACAGTTCAAGATACCTCACCCATGAAGAAAGGATCTTTAATTACAGGATGTCCAGGGCAAGACAGGTGGCATCCTGGCCAACAGGTTCCAGATACTTCTCACCACCATGCAGCATGACCCAGAGACTGTGACGAGCATCGTGGAAGCTTGCTGCATCCTGCACAATCTCATGTGCACCCACTACCCAGTGTTGCAGAACAGACTTGTTGACCATCAACAAGGCAATAGGGACACGGAGCCTGGTGAATGGAGGCAAGGACCTAACCTGATAGATACTGTCTAAGGCCCCAACAGAGTTTCACATGAAGGAAAGAAGCAGTGCAACCTACTGAGACACTGGTGCAACTCCCCAGCTGGAGCAGTGGAGTGTCAAGACAGGATGATAGATGCTTAATGGATGCTTCCTTGAGCCTGTCGCATAACACTGATGAGATTGTGCCATGTATGTTGAGTGGTCCTACAATGAATAGGGCATTAATAAAGAGCTTTGTTTATTTTAAAATGTGTTGATCAATGAATAAATCATTATTGATAATAAAGGTCCATATGTGTGGCAGCTGGGATGGGGGAACCATATAGTCCCACTATGCTTGCACTGGAAGTTTATCTATCCCACAATTATCCTTATCTATCCAACAAGCATGCAAAGGCTTAACCATTTGTTAAAGGTTTTCACCAACACAAGGTAAAAAAATGAACCAAGTTTCTTAAGCAAAGATAACCTTTATTAATTGTCTTAGGTAAACTTTATGACTTTATTAAAAAAGCAAAATGAACCAAGTAAAATGTCTAAAGCAAAGATAAAGTGAATAAGTAAAAAACTAAGTTTCTGACACTATGCTCAGTCACTCTGAGTCATGTCCATGATCTCAGCTGTTAAAGCCAATGTCAAACTGCACCAACGGATGCAAAGATGATTTAAAATGGACAAAAAAGCTTGCCATCCATTGGAAAACGCGATGCATTCTTGTGTACTCACTGTGATTGTCTTTCATATGCTGTATTCGTCAAACATCTGTCTGCTGCTATTTCATCCACATAAAAAGTTTAGAACTGCACAAAACTTTTTGAACGGATGAACTTTCCGCCGCGTACGATGTACATCTGCGACACATACGGGTAACAAATGTTCTACGTCCGTTGTCATCCGTTACACGTCCGATGTATCCTCTTGGCATCCTCTGGGCATCCGAGCAACTCACATCCACTCCAGCGGAAAGTGGAAAGAGGGAGGAAGCGAAAGTTACGTGGAACGTCCACACAGCATTAATAGCACGGACATAGAAAGTGGATACAGCTCAGATATAAAGCATTAAAATGGACAAAATGTTCATATATGGGACATATCTCAGATATTTAGGTTGTCTGGAGGATGTCTAGAGTATGTGGAAGGACACCTAGCGGAAAATAGACATTTCCTATAAAAAGGGGGAGGAAATCACCTGGATCTCACTATCTGTCCAGCAGCCCTGGTGTGCAGACCTCTTCAGCCTTGCTCTTGCTCTTCCACATCACCCATTGATCTCCACCATGGTCATCGCACACTCCTTTTGGTAGCCACCTTCCTTCAACAACAGAACCAAGCCCTCTTCAGACTGTTTCACCTTTTCTATGCAAGGAGAAGAAGGAGACGTCCAAGAGCTGTCTGGGTCCGAAGATGGATTGGGAGAAGAGTGGAGTTTGGACTCTATGACAAGCTGATGGTGAAGCTGAGGAATGAATTCATGCATTCAAGCACTTCATGAGGATGCCACCAGCCATGTTTGATGAAGTTGTGGAGGTCTGAGACACAGGTTGACCAAGCAGAGCACCAACTTCTGTTGCATCTTGGACCCTGGACAAAAGGTGGCACTGACTCTGCGGCAACTGGACTCTGGGACCACATACAGAAACATGCAGTATGCCTGGAGGGTGCCAACAACACCATCAGCATTGTGGTCAGAGAACTGGTGCAGGACATCCTTAAAGAACACCTGGAGGAGCTCCTCCAGTGCCCCACCACTAAAGAAGGCTGGAGGAAAGTTGCAGAGCAGTGGTATCAGAGGTGGAACTTCCCCCATACCATTGGAGCCATAGATGGGAAGCACGTGGCCTGCAAAGCTCCAGCCAACTCCGGGTCCACTTATTTCAACTACAAGGGCTTCTTCAGCATCATCCTCTTTGCCATGTTTGAGGCTGACTACAAGTTCATGTACATTGATGCTTCAGGCAACAGGTTCGCTTCAGATGCCCAGATATAGAACGCTAATGACCTCAAGGGTGGGCTGGAATGCAACCTCATCATAGGTTTCCCAGATCCAGACCCCCTACCCAATGACACACAAGATGTGCCCTACTTCATCTTGGGTGATGACTCCTTATCCCTCAGAACCTATCTCATGAAGCCATACAGTTCAAGATACCTCACCCGTGAAGAGAGGATCCAAGACAGGATGGTAGATGCTTAATGGATGCTTCCTTCAGCCTGTCTCATCACACTGATGAGATTGTGCCATGTATGTTGAGTAGTCTTTACAATGAATAGGGCATTAATAAAGAGTTTTGTTTATGTTGAAATGTGTTTATCAATGATTAAATTGTTATTGATAATAAAGGGCCATATGTGTGGCAGTTGAGAGGGTGGGCCATACAGTCCCACTATGCTTGCACTGGAGGTTTATCTATCCGACAACTATTCTTACACATCCCACAACTATCCTTACCCATCCCACAGCTATCCATCCCACAACTCAGTCTCTGGCACTCCTCTCAGTCACTCTGAGGTATGCCCATGGTCTCAGATGTAAAGGGGCCAGGGACTGTGGAGATGGCTGTTGCTGGAGTGCTGGTCTGAGGTGCCATTGGGATTCCTGGCCCTGACAATACAACAGGAGATGGTGTGTGCAGGAAGCTCTCAGAGAGCTGACTCAGTCCCGTGAGGTTGAGAGGCCCTTCCACAAGTACCTGGGATGTGAGGCCCAGGTACTGATGACAGATGTTCTGAGGAAGGGCTTGGCTGTGGGGTGGAGGAAAGAGGAGTGTAGTGGGACTGTCTGCTCTGCAGCTAGGTCAGGTGAGGCGTCTGTGGCATCTGTGGCGTGCAATGAACTTGGGCCTGGACTGGGAAGGGCTGCCTCTGCTGTGGGAAGTCCTGGTAGTGATAGGCTTGGTAGGCGAGGGGCTGATGAAATCAGTGGAAGTGGTGTGACATCACCTGGAGTGGAGGAGCAGACCTGGAGTGGATAGGAGCAGGTTCAGCTGGGCCTGGAGGGTGGTGCAGAAGAGCTGTGATCCTCTCCTACTGGGCCTCAGGCATGTCCATGAGGGTCTTGCTCACGTACGTGATGAAGGGCTTGCTGTTGGAGGATAGTATGTCAAAGTGGACCAGCTGGGAGAGGAGATCTGTGCTGGCTTTGATTGTGTCCCTGATCTCCAAGAGGACAGTGTGGCTCTGCCCCTCCGGTCTTCCTCTCTGCCTGTTTTCTGTGGAGGTGGAGGTGGGGGTGGGGTGGCTTGGTCTCTGATGGCTGCTTCTTCTTGTTCCATCTGAGACAGGGGATCCTCCATGTCCTCTGGCATGGGGAGTGCAGCTGTTGGGGTGTCTGTGTCATAGGGCCCTCCAAAGACACCTGCCTGGACACTGTAGCTTTCTCCTGGCTGGAAGAGGAGTGGCTCTCTGTTGGCTGTCTGAAGGAGAGGGTTGACAGAGGGGCTTCTCCTCGGTGGTGGATCTCACCCTCCAGGAAGCTGTCCCAGGGCTTGGATGGCCTTGGGGCTGGTCCATCACAGCAGCAGCAGCAGGAGAAGCAGCAGCAGCAGCAGGAGAAGCACCAGCAGCACCAGCAGCAGCATCAGGAGAAGCAACAGCAGCACCAGCAGGAGGAGCACCAGCAGCATCAGCAGCTTTAGAGTCAGTGCCAGGGGGTGGGATGTTGGTTTTGTCCTTCTTGCCAGGGCTGGCAGCAGATGGCAGAGGCTTTCTCTTCTTCCCCATGGTGTTCTCTCAAAATGTTTCTGGCAGCAGGTCTTTTCTCTGAATGGTGACTGCTTCCAAGCTGCATCTTTTTATATCTGCGGAGCTTACGCAATTCATCCTCCTCACATGCACAGTGAACGCTTTGCATCTGTTACGCATCCACTATGCATCCTATAGGCGTCCATGATGCATCCGCGTCATCCGCTATGCATCCGCCAAGCATCCGCTCCTTCTGCTACACGTCTGCTTCGCTGTTCTCCCCCGGAAGCCCTGCGGATGCGTCATCCACTTCCATCCACTTCCATCGGCTAGGCTTCCTATGAACATCTGCTTTACATCCCCGCTACATCTTCCGCATATCCGTTCCTTTCTGTTGTTGTCCACTCTGTTTATGCAAATTTGGGGCACTTTTGAGAGTGGATAACAACGGATGGAAAATTTGCTCATCCGCTGTGTCCTTTTTACAGTGTTTGCATCCGTCAGCCAGTGTGACCTAGCCTTAAATGGTTAGGAAATGTGGAGATGGCTGTGGCTTGAGTGCTGGTCTCAGGCATCATTGGGGTGCTTGACCCCGAGAATACAACAGGGGTGGTGTGTTCAGGATGCTGTCCAAGAACTGACTCAGTCCCGTGAGGTTGAGAGGCTCTCCATCAAGGACCTGAGATATGAGGCCCAAGACTGATGACAGATTGTCTGTTGATGGGCTTGGCTGTGGGGTGGAGGAAGAAGGAGTGTAGTGGGACTGTCTGGTCTCCAGCTGGGTGAGGACTGGAGTCTGTGGCATGTGATGTGCCTGGGCCTGGACTAGGAAGGGCTGCCTCTGCTGTGGGAAGTCCTGGTAGGCAAGGGACTGCTGAAATCAATGGAAGTGGTGTGACATCGCCTGGGGTGGAGGAGCAGACCTGGGCTCGGTAGGAGCAGCTTCAGCTGGGCCTTGACTGTTGTGCAGAAGTGCTGTTATCTTCTCCTTCATCACCTGGTACTGGGCCTCAGGCAGGTCCCTCAGGGTCTGGCTCACGTAGGTGATGAAGGTGTTCTGGCCCAAGGATCCTCTGTCCTAGTGGACCAGCTGAGAGAGAAGTTCTGTGCTGGTCTTCATTGTTTCCCTGATCTCCAACAGGACAATGTGGTTCTGGCCCTCCAGTCTCCCTCTCTGCCTGCATCCTATGGAGTTGAGAGTGGGGTGGGTTTGGGTTCGTCTCTGGTGGCTGATGCTTCTTCCTCCATTTGTGACAGGGGATCCTCCAAGTCCACCGACATGGGGAGTGCAGCTGTTGGGGAGGCTCTCTGCCGTGGGGCCCTCTGAAGACACCTACCTGGACAGGTTCGCTTGCTCCTGGCTGGAAGAGGACTGGCTGGCTGTGGGCTGACTGAGGGAGAGGGATGTCACAGGGGCTGCTCCTTGGTGGCGGATCTCACCCTCCAGGAAACTTCACTTGGCCATGATGTACATCTCCCGGTCAGTGAGCTTGACAGCAGCCTGCCTGGATTTCTTGAGGTGTAGCTTGCCATACCAGGTGTGCATGTGCTTCCACCATCCCAGGAGTACATCTGCAATGTACCCCAAGCACTCTGCCTTGTCTCTCCAAGCTGCCTGCTTCTTCTTGGTGTCCCGATACAGTCTATGGCCCTTTCTCCAGAAGTACTCGTTCTCCCTCAGCCTTTCCAGCACCTCATCCTCAGGGACGTCAGAAAAGGTGTACTGTTTTCTCTCTCCCTTCTGCTTCCCTTGCCTCTTCCTCCCTCTGGAAGGGGCTTCAGGGGCTTGAGCAGCAGGGCCTTCAGGGGCTTGAGCAGCAGGGCCTTCAGTAGCAGAGTTTTGAGGGCCTTGGGGCTGGTCCACCACAGTAACAGCAGCAACAGCAGTAGGTTCAGAGTCAGTGCCAGGGGGTGGGATGCTGGTTTTGTCCTTCTTGCTAGGGTTGGAATGAGTAGGCACAGGCTTCTTCTTTTTCCCTGACTGATGAACCATGGTGTTCCTCCTAGATGTTTGTGGCAGCACATCTTTTCCCTGAATGCTGACTGCATGCATGCTGCATCCTTTTATATCAGTGGAGCTGATGCAATTCATACTCCCCGCATGCGCAGTGAATGCTTTACATCCAATATACATCCGTGCAGCATCCGCTTTACTTCCTATAGGCGTACGTGATGCATCCGCATCATCCGCTATGCATCCACCCCCTCCGCTATGCGTCCGCTTCGCAATTCTCCCCTGGATCCCCTTCGGAGGTGTCATCCACTTCCATCTTCTGTCATCTCTTAGGCTTCCTATGAACATCCGTTTAACATCCCCGCTACATACTACCCATGTCCATTCTTTTCCCTTCTTTTCCATTCTGTTTATGCAAATTTTCACCCTTTTTTGACACAAATGACAATGGATGGAGCCACCCCCAAAATTTTGCTTGTCCGCTGTATTCTTTATGCATACGTTTTGCATCCGTTGGCCAGTGGAACTTAGCCTTAACTTTTTAAAGAAGTAGTTACATATTCTGTCTGGTCCAATAGTTAGAGATGGTTTTAGATTGTGTATTGTTTTTCAACATTGTCTTCTGTAAAATCAATATGTATTAGATCATTGTAATTGTCTGTGGTCTGACTAGGAAATATTGGGCATGATCCAGTGCTGTTTACAAATACTGAGCCAAAGAATGTGTTAAAGAGGTTGCCTTTAATGGTGTCGTCATTGCAGTCTTTTCCATTCAGTTCTTTCAGGGGTGGGAAGGACCTTGAGTAGTTTAGTTTGTTGTTTACAAAAATGTCAAAAGTGTGAGTGGAATTGGTGGATAGAAGATTTTCCTCTTGTTTAATGTGACAATTGGTGCATTCAGTTTTTATCTGGTGGCATAAATTTTTGTATTGGCTTTTAAAGTTGTGAACATGACAAGGTTTGTTTGACTATTAAAGTGATCTCTTTTGGAATGAAGCTTTCTTTTTGTTATGGGTAATCAGTTTTTTCTGGTTTTTGGAGTTGTTATTGGTACATATAGTTTGATGACTCTTTTGATTTCAAGGAAAAATATTTTGTTATGGTCTTCATAACAAAATCCCTTGTCAATCAAGGGATAAGAGATCGTTGTGTATAAAATCATAGTTTTTTTTGAAGTTATAATTGCGTATCACATACCATGTTTCTCCAACAATACGGCCTCCACCAATAGGAAGCTCCACCATGTTTTATAGGCATTCAATTTATAAAATCGATTTAAGCCCCTCTCCCCAAATTAAGGCCCATATTAAACATGCAAAATGGTGAGGGAATGGCGGGGTGGGGGGGCTTGCATTTAGGAAGTACTTTTATGCCTGGATATGGTGCTGCTTGCATGGGTGGGGGACTTCATACCGGGAGACCTTTCACCACCATTGCTTTTCCTTCTCCTTTGCTGCGGCACCATTAGAGGAACACCACGTGGCACAGCCACGTGCGGCCAGTCAGGGCTCCTCCCTGCAACCGGAGCCCTGAGGAGACACTTGGATTCAGACGCTCCTGTCGCCACGTTCTGAGGGAAGGCACTCACCCTTCCCGCTGCTGGGAAGGAGGACCTGCCTGTCAGCTTAGCCTGGGGCACCCAGCGCAGCGAGCGCATTCCCCCTGGACCCTCCGCTCATCCTGCTAGGACTGCACCAGAGCCATGCAGGTTGGGCAGAGCTGGGAAAGTGAGCCGCAAGTGCATGCGTGCCTCCTCCTGCCCCTCATTCCCAAATCTCACCCGGGCGAGCAGCGCTTCACTTGCTTTGAAAAGCCTTGGGTTCCTTACCTCTCAGCAAGCAGAAGGAACTGGCTGCAACCTCCTCCTCCTCAGCCACAGCACAGACCTTGTGGGGAGAGAGAGAGAGAAGAGAGGGAGAGATCCTCTCAGGTGAGCACCTTCCCTCAGAATTCGGCGACATGAACGTCTGAAGCCAAGTGTCTCCTCAGGGCTCCGGTTGCAGGGAGGAGCCCTGACTGGTTGCACGTGGCTGCGCCAAATGCCGCAATGTTCTCCTAATGTCATGGCAGCAAGGGAGAAGGAAAAGGTCTCCTGAAACCCAAGATGTCACCACCCACCCACCCAAAGATGCAAGGGGGGGAATTAAGTCACCCTAGAAAAGATGGCCTTATAAAAAATATAAGGCCCGGCCTTATAATGTGAGAAACATGGTAGTTGTGTTGATTTTTGTGTGGACATATGTTCAGACAATAGTCAATCATGCTGTGATCACTTTTGGAAAAGGGCTCTTTAATTTGTATTCCATAAATTGAATTCAAACTATTGCAGAAGATGAGATCGAGGCAGTTGTGTAGTCTAGTATTGTTAGTTACTAGTTGTTCCAGTCCCAGGTTTGTAACAGCATTGTAGAAGGTTGCATGTATGGGTTCAGTTTTACATTCATTTAGGGTACAGTTCATGTGAGGTAGATTGAAGTCACCAAGAAAGATAAAAGTGTGTGGGCAGAATGTTGCCCATGTTAGTGGTGAATTTAGCTTGTTAACATGTTCAATGTCATAATCAGGGGCTCTGTAACAGTAAGAATTGAAATATGATATTTATGGACATTGGTCTCAGGAAGAGCAAGCTCTTGGGTAACTTGGATGTTTTTTAGATGTGAGGACTTTTTATAAAAGATAGCAACACCACCTCCTCTACGGATTTCACAATCTGATCGGGAAACATGATAGTCTCTTACTGTAGTAATGGAGTCAGGGAGATTTGCATTGAGTCATGTTTCACAGACAAATATGATGTCAAATTTAGCCATATTTAGTAAGAAGAGAAATTCAGGTATTTTATTCACAAGGCTTCTTGCATTGAGTAGCTTGCATTTAAGGCCAATTGTAGTTGGAATTGAGGTAGTGAGGGGCGTTCATGCCTAGTTTTGAGTGAATGTGGGTTGGATGAGGTAGGGTTGGACATAGAGTTGTGGGTTGTGTGACTTACTTTTGATACAATCAGCACAGTAGTTAATTCATTGTTTAGATGTCTTTTGAGTTCATTGCAGAGTTTACAGGAGCGGATTCTTTGTAGTATGGATAAATCTGGTCTTGAGTGAAGTTTCTTATGGTTGGTATTGGTTTTTGCAAAGGTGTTTATTGTATGAATGAATATGAGTTTGCTGGACTCATTTTTGCAAAATTTTGCAAAATTTTACAAAATTTTGGGGCCACAGAGCCGTCATTGTATTTGTACCCAAGGCCATCTCTGGTTATTTAAGTGTTATCTTGAGGAGAGATGTTTGTTATATTTGAGGTGCTTATGTTATTATGAACTTTGGTGATGTCATCTCATTCGTTGGTGTCTTCAAGACCAAATAAGATTGCATTTAAATGCTTCTGATCACGTTCCATAGTGTCTCTGATGAGTAAAGAGATATAATTTTGGAATTATTTGATGGGATAGTAATGATTTGTGGTTTGTTGGTTATTTTTCATTTTAGTTGTGATTGTAGTTGTGGTAGTAGTTGTAGCAGTGGTTGTTCAGTTGGGATTTGATTTTGAGCTGATAAGTAGTTGCTTATCAGTTCTGTATCTTTTTTTTTTCAAGAGAAATTAGGCTTTCTTGTATAATTGTTTCAAAATGTGTTGCTAAGCATTTTTCTATTGATTGCATGAGTGATTCTATGCTATCAACTCTGTCAATCAGGGTATTTGGTTTGTTTAGATAAGGAAAACATGATGGACATAGACAAGGGAATGTATCTGATGCTTTTAGGAGATCAGCTAAATCTTTGTTTAAGTTTAAGCAGGCAAGGTGGGTTTGATTGTCACATAATTGATTAATTAATATGAATTGATAGACTTTTTTATTGAAACAATATAGTGCTAGGAATAGGCAATTTCTAACCAGATCTGTTTGATTTCATATCTGATACAGTTCAATACCCTTTCAGCTTTGATCTTTGAAGGGAAAACCAGACAGCACTCAATCAGATCCAAACCAAAAAGGCAGGAACCAATATTGGAAAAACAAATTGCATCTGGCTGACAACACTAAATATGACTTTGAGAATGTCCTGCAAGCTTTACATCATATTAAGATTGAATGCCCCACTGAAGGTTCCCTAATTCCCTGCAAGAATTACATTACCTTGAGGATACTGCTCTCCAAAGTCTAAATGATCGAGATATCAGGCCATAGGCTTAGTTATTCTTATGTCTGATCATACATAATTTATTTATTTTTTCATAATTTTATTCATCATTTGTGCATTTTTAAAAAATAATTCATTGTTCTGATATTCTTTACTTTGACACAAATTCTACATGATGTTTTTTTCTGAATGTTATGCATTAATGCTCTATTCCAGTCTTTCTCTAGCTTAGCAACTTTAAACTGTATCAATGGCAACTCCTAGGATTCCCCAGCCAACAGACTAACTGGTGAATTCTGGGAGTTAAAATTCATACAGCTTAAAGTTGTCAAAGTTGAGAAACATTGCTCTATTATATTAGAAAATAAGAAATAAATATGTAAAGGTAAAAGGTAAAGGTTCCCCTCACACGCATGTGCTAGTCATTTCCAGCTCTAGGGGGTGGTGCCCATCTCTGTTACAAAGCCGAAGAGCCAGCACTGTCTGAATACATATCCATAGTCATGTGGCCGGCATGACTAAACACCCAGAATGCTGTTACCTTACCACCAAAGTGGTCCCTAGTTTTCTACTTGCATTTTTACATGCTTCAGAACTTCTAGGTTGGCTGAAGCAGGGATAAGTTAGTGAGCTCATTCCATTATGAGGAATTAGGGATTCGAACCACCGGACTGTCGACCTTTCTGACAGACAAGCTCAATATCTTACCCACTGAGCCACCACATCCCTTTAATAAATGAATAAAAAACCCCAATTAATTATTTGACACTTAACTGATTATAAACATCTCATTTAAACTTAATATCCTTAAAGAAAAAAAGTTTACATGATACAATAGCTTCATTTTATTAGTCGTTTCTTAGTTCAGGCTTAAGAACAATGATGAAACATTTTGGGAAAAAGATACATCCCAATAACGCAACACTGGAGGACAAAATGAAGAAGATCTCCACAGCCACCATGGCTTTTCCATTGGTACTCAGATAGGTTGGAACAAAGGAAATCCATACAGTTCAACCATTTAACTTTTCTTTATACAATACCATATTTATCTTTTTTATTGTATATGTTTTTATTTTTAACTATCATTATACTCATATTGTTTCTAGTACTTTGATCATCTTTCATTGTAGTTTTCTAATCTTTGCATCTCTTATCTAACCAACTGTACCAGATGTCCAAATGGAATAATATTCTGATTCTATTATTTTTTATTTCCATCATCAACCTGTCCCTTTCAGCGCAATCAAATATTTTCCTTATTACCATTTCCTCTGATGGTGTATTTCTGTTTTTCCAATTTTGTGCGTAACTAATTCTCACAGCTGTTATTAAATGAAGCATCAAGTACTGAGTTTTCCTTTTTTTTTTTAGAAATTTTTTATTAGTTTTCAATAAATAAACAAACAAAACACAAAACATCAAAACATAACACTTATTTTTGGAAAGCGGCTTAGTCCCGGGTTATATATTTTTATTCAGACATAAATTCAAAATTCATGCTCACTTTTTATCCAGCTTCATATCTTATTTCCCATTCTACATTTTCGATATACCTTCTCCCCTCTTTCACTCACTTAAGGCCCGGTCCCACTGGCCGAAGGACACAAAATATATGCATAAAGGACACAACGGAGGAGCAAAATTTTGGGGGTGGCTCCATCTGTTGACATCCACTCCAAAAAG
This sequence comes from Laticauda colubrina, assembly GCA_015471245.1. NCBI lineage: Eukaryota > Metazoa > Chordata > Lepidosauria > Squamata > Elapidae > Laticauda > Laticauda colubrina. Next base: position 634,987 of record BLBF01000082.1, read on the forward strand.
TGGTGAAAATTTGCATAAAGAGAACAGAAAAGAATGGACATGGGTAATATGTAGCGGGGATGTTAAATGGATGTTCATAGGAGGCCTAGTGGATGAAAGCAAATGGAAGTGGATGAGACCTCCGAAGGGGATCCAGGGGAGAATTTCAAAGCGGATGCATAGCGGAAGGGTGGATGCATAGTGGATGAAGTGGATGCATCACGTACGCCTATAGGAAACAAAGGGGATGCCACGCGGATGTATATCGGATGCAAAGCGTTCACTGCGCATGCAGGGAGTATGAATTGAATCAGCTCCATGGATATAAAAGGATGCAGCATGCATGCAGTCAGCATTCAGGGGAAAGATGTGCTGCCACATACATCTTGCAGGAACACCATGGTTCGTCAGTCAGACAAGAAGAGGAAGCCCGTGCCTACTCGTTCAAGCCCTGGCAATGTGAAGAAGACCAGACCCAGCATCCCCCTGTGCAATAACTCTGAAGATGCTGCTGCTGTGATGGGCCAGCCCTAAGACCCTCAAAGCCCTACTGCTGAAGGCCCTGCTGCTGAAGCCCCTGAAGGCACTGCTGCTCAAGCCTCTGAAGGCCCTGCTGAAGCCCCTGCCAGAGGGAGGAAGAGGCAAGGGAAGCAGAAGGGAGAGAGGAAATATGTTTCCTTCGTTTCCGAGGAGCATGAAGATGGAATGGCTGAGGGAGAATGAGTACCTCTGGAGAAAGGGCCACAGACTGTATCGGGACACAAAGAAGAAGCAGGCAGCTTGGAGAGACAAGGCAGAGAGCCTGCGGTACACTGCAAAAGTACTCCTTGTGTGGTGGAAGCACATGCTCACCTGGTATGGCAAGCTACACCTCAAACCAGGCAGGCCGCTGTCAAGCTCACTGACCGGGAGATGTACATCATGGCCAAGTGCAATATCCTTGAGGGTGAGATCTGCCACTGAGGAGTAGCCCCTCTGAGACCCCTCTCCCTCAGAAAGCCCACAGACAGCCAGGAGCCAGCTACCCTGTCCAGGCAGGTATCTTCAGAGGGCCCCACGGCAGAGACCCCCCTAACAGCTGCACACCCCATGCTGGCAGACTTGGAGAATCCGTGGAGGATGACTCCCTGCTGTCACAAATGGAGGAAGAAGAAGCAGCAGCTACCAGAGGCCAACTTACCCCAACCCCCACCTCCATCCCCAGATCCAGAGGATGCAGGCAGAGAGGCAGACTGGTGAGCCAGGACCACAGTGTGCTCTTGGAGATCAGGGACACAATGAAGACCAGCACAGAACTTCTCTTTCAGCTGGTCCAAAGCAACATACCATCCTTGAACTGGAAGCCTTTCATAACCTATGTGAGCCAGACCCTGAGGGATCTGCCCAAGGCCCAGTACCAGGTGATGTAGCAGAAGATCACAGCACTCAAAGCCCAGCTGAACCTGCTCCTACCCAATCCAGGTCTGTTCCTCCACCCCAGGTGATGTCACAGCCCTTCCACGGTTTTCAACAGCCCCTCACCTACCAAAGCTACGACTACCAGGACTTCCCACAGCAGAAGGAGAACTTCCCAGTCCAGGACCAGGTTCATTGGATGCCACAGATGCCACTCCTCACCCAGCTGGAGACCAGACAGCCCCACTACACTCCTCCTTCCTCCACCCCACAGCCAAGCCCATCAATGGACAATCTGTCATCAGTATTAGGCCTGACATCTCAAGTCCTTGATGAAGGGCCTCTCAACCTCACGGGACTGAGACATCTCTCGGATAAATTCCTGAACACACCATCCCCTGTTGTACTCTCGGGTCCAAGCACCCCAATGGTGCCTCTGACCAACACTCAAGCCACAGCCACCTCCATAGTCTCTGCCCGCTTAACAGCTGAGACCATGGATATGACTCAGAGTGACTGAGAATAGTGTCAGAGACTGAGTTGTACTTGTTAAGTTTATCTTTGCTTAAGACACTTTACTTGGTTCATTTTGCTTATTTAATAAAATCATAAAGTTTACCTAAGAAAGTTAAGAAAGGTTTTCTTTGCTTAACACACTTAATACAGTTTACTTGGTTCATTTTGCTTATTTAGCAAAGTCATAATGTTTACCTAAGAAAGTTAATAAAGGTTATCTTTGCTTAAGAAAATTAAGACACTTTATTTGATTCATTTTGCTTAAGCCCATGTCACACTACACCAATGGATGCAAAGAAGATGTAAAATGGACAGAAAAGCTTGCCATCCATTGGAAAATGTGATGCATCCATTGTGTACTCACTGCATACGTCTTTCATACGCTCTATCCGTCGAGCATCTGTCTACTGCTATTTCATCTGCTAAAAAAGTTTTCAGCTACACAAAACTTTTTGAGCAGATGAACTTTCCACTGCGTACGATCTACATCTGCGACACATACAGGCAACAAATGTTCTATGTCCGTTGTCATCCGTTACACGTCTGATGTGTCCTCTCGGCATCCTCTGGCCATCCGCGCAACTCACATCCACTGCAGCTTAAAATGGAAACAGGGAGGAAGTGAAAGGTATGCGGAATGTCTACACAGCGTTAGTTGTATGGATATAGAAAGGATGAAAGCGTATGCATCTCGTATATAAAGCATTAAAACGGACAAAACATTTGTATATGGGAAGTATCTTGGATATTTAGGATGTCTGGAGGATGCCTAGAGTATCTGGAAGGACACAGAGTGGAAAACCGACATTTCCTATAAAAAGGGGGAGGAAATCACCTGGATCTCACTATCTGTCCAACAGCCCTGGTGTGCGGACCTCTTCAGGCTTGCTGCTCTTCCACATGATCCATTGATGTCCACCATGGATCATCTCACACTCCTTTTGGTTGCCGCCATCATTCAATACCAGAACCAAGCCCTCTTCAGACTGGCTCACCTTTTCTATGCAAGGAGAAGAAGGAGATGTCCAAGAGCTGCCTGGGCCTGAAGATGGATCGGGAGAAGAGTGGGCTTTGGACTGTATGACAAGCTGATGGTGAAGCTGAGGAATGAAGACCCTCGTGCATTCCAGCACTTCATGAGGATGCCACCAGCCATGTTTGATGAAGTTGTGGAGTGGCTGAGACCCAGGTTGACCAAGGCAAGCACCAACTTCCCTCCCAGCCTGGACCCTGGACTAAAGGTGGCACTGACTCTCTGCCATCTGGCCTCTGGGACCACATACAGAAACATGCAGTATGCCTGGGGGGTGCCAGACAACACCATCAGCATTGGGGTCAGAGAAGCCTGGAACCTGGGCTCAAGGTGGCACTCACCTGGCCTCAGGGACCACTTACAAAAGCATGCAGTATGGCTGGAGGGTGCCACACAACACCATCAGCATTGTGGTCAGAGAAGTGGTGCAGGCCATCATCGAAGAATACAAGGAGGAGCTCCTCCAGTGCCCCTCCACTGAAGAAGGATGGAAGAAAGTTGCAGAGCAGTGGTATCAGAGGTGGAACTTCCCACACACCATTGGAGCCATAGATGGGAAGCACGTGGTCTGCAAAGCTCCAGCCAACTCAGGGTTCAATTATTTCAACTACAAGGGCTTCTTCAGCATCATCCTCTTCGCCATGGTTGATGCTGACTACAAGTTCATGTACATCGATGCTTCAGGCAACGGGTCAGCTTCAGATGCCCAGATATACAATGCCAGTATATCTGGTGGACTGGAACGCAACCTCATCATGAGTTTCCCAAATCCAGACCCCCTGCCTAACGACACACAAGATGTGCCCTACTTCATCATGGGTGATGACGCCTTCCCCCTCAGAACCTACCTCCTGAAGCTCTACACTTCCAGATACCTCACCCGTGAAGAGAGGATCTTCAACTACAGGCTGCCCAGAGCAAGACAGGTGGTGGTGAATGCCTTTGGCATCCTGGCCAACAGGTTCCAGGTACTTCTCACCACCATGCAGCATCACCCATAGACTGTGAGGAGCATCATGGAAGCTTGTTGCATCCTGCACAATCTTATGCACACCCACTACCCAGTGTTGCAGAACAGGCTTGTGGACCATCAACAAGGGAATGGGGACATGGAGCCTGGTGAATGGAGGCAAGGACAAAACCTGATAGACACTTTGGATTTCCAAGGCCCCAACAGAGCTTCATGTGAAGGAAAGAAGCAGCACAACCTCCTGAATCACTGGTGCAACTCCCCAGCTGGAGGAGTGGAGTGGCAAGACAGGATGGTAGATGCTTAATGGATGCTTCCTTCAGCCTGTCTCATCACACTGATGAGATTGTGCCATATATATTGAGTGGCCTTACAGTGAAAAGGGCATTAATAAAGAGTTTTGTTTATGTTGAAATGTGTGGATAAATGATAAATTGTTATTGATAATAAAGGGCCATATGTGTGGCAGCTGGGAGGGTGGACCATATAGTCCCACTATGCTTGCACTGGAGGTTTATCCATCCCACAACTATCCTTACCCATCCTACAACTATCCTTATCCCACAGCTATACTTACCAATCCCACAGCTATCCTTACCTATCCCACAACTATCCTTCCCACAGCTATCCTTACCAATACTACAAGCATGCAAAGGCTTAACCCTTTTTTCAAAGTTTTCCCCAACACTTTATTCGGTAAAAAAAATGAACCAAGTGTGTGAAGCAAAGGTAACCTTTATTAATAACAAACTGTATGACTTTATTAAAAAGCAAAATGACCCAAGTAGAGTGTCTTAAGCAAAGATAAAGTGAACAGGTGACAACTCAGTCTCTGGCACTCTTCTCAGTCACTCTGAGGCATGCCCATGGCCCCAGTAAAGGGGCCAGGGACTGTGGAGGTGGCTGTTGCTGGAGTGCTGGTCTGAGGCGCCATTGGGGTGCCTGGTCCCGAGAGTACAACAGGAGATGGTGTGTGCAGGAAGCTCTCAGAGAGCTGAGTCAGTCCCATGAGGTTGAGGGGCCCTTCCAGAAGTACCTGGCATGTGAGGCCCAAGACTGATGACAGATGTTCTGAGGAAGGGCTTGGTTGTGGGGTGGAGGAAGGAGGACTTTAGTGGGGCTGTCTGGTCTGCAGCTGGGTCAGGTGAGGCATCTGTGGCATCTGTGGCATCTGTGGCATCCGAGGGACCTGGGTCTGGACTGGGAAGAGCTGCCTCTTCTTTCAGACATCCTGGTAGTGATAGGCTTGGTAGGTGAGGAGCTCTTGAAATCTGTGGAAGGGCTGTGACATCACCTGGGGTGGAGAAGCAGACCTGGAGTGGGTAGGAGTAGGTTCAGCTGGGCCTGGAGGGTGATGCAAAAGAGCTGTGATCCTCTCCTTAATCTCCTGGTACTGGGCCTCGGGCATGTCCATGAGGGTCTGGCTCACGTACGTGATGAAGGGCTTGAAGTTCGAGGATGGTATGTCAAAGTAGACCAGCTGGGAGAGGAGATCTGTGCTGCCTTTGATTGTGTCCCTGATCTCCAAGAGGACAGTGTGGCTCTGCCCCTCCGGTCTGCCTCTCTGCCTGCTTTCTGTGGAGGTGGAGCTGGGGGTGGGGGTGGCTTGGTCTCTGGTGGCTGCTTCTTCTTGCTCTATCTGAGACAGGGGATCCTCCATGTTCTCCAGCAAGGGGAGTGCAGCTGTCGGTGGGTCTCTGTCGTGGGGCCCTCCAAAGGCACCTGCCTGGACACGGTAGCTGTCTCCTGGCTGGAAGAGGAGTGGCTCTCTGTGGGCTGTTTGAGGGAGAGGCTTGACAGAGTGGCTGTTCCTCGGTGGTGGATCTCACCCTCCAGGAAGCTGCACCTGGCCATGACATAGGTCTCCCAGTCAGTGAGCTTGATAGCGGCCTGCCCGGATTTCTTCAGGTGCAGCTTGCCATACCAGGTGTGCATGTGCTTCCACCACCCAAGGAGTACATCTGAAGTGTAGCCCAGGCTCTCCGCCTTCTCTATCCATACTGCCTGCTTCCTCTTGGTGTCGCAATAGGGCCTGTGACCCTTCCTCCACAGGTACTCGTTTTCCCTCAGCCATTCCAGCACCTCCTCCTCATGGTCCTCGGAAATGGAGTACTGTTTCATCTCCCCCTTCTCCTTGCCTTGCCTCTTCCTCCCTCTGGCAGGGGCTTCAGGGCCTTCAGTAGCAGGGCTTTGAGGGCCTTGGGGCTGGTCCACCACAGCAGCAGCAGCAGGAGAAGCAGCAGCAGCAGCAGGAGAAGCATCACCAGCAGCAGGAGAAGCACCACCAGCAGCATCAGCAGGAGAAGTACCAGCAGCACCAGCAGCTTCAGAGTCAGTGCCAGGGGGTGGGATGATGGTTCTGTCCTTCTTTCCAGGGCTGGCAGGAGTAGGCACAGGATTCCTCTTCTTCCCCATGGTGTTTTCTCAAGATGTCTCTGCCAGCAGGTCTTTCCTCTGAATGGTGACTGCTTGTGAGCTGCATCCTTTTATATCCGCAGAACTTACACAGTTCATCCTCCCCGCATGTCCAATGAACGCTTTGCATCCGCTATGCATCCGCTATGCATCCTATAGTCATCCATGATGCATCCGCGTCATCCGCTCCGCATCCACTGCTTCCGCTACGTGTCCGCTTCACTGTTCTCCCACGGAAGCCCTGGTGATGTGTCAACCGCTTCCATCTGCTTCCATCCTCTAGGCTTCCTACAAACATCCACTTTACATCCCTGCTACAACCTCCCCACGTCCGTTCCTTTCCATTGTTGTCCGCTCTGTTTATGCA
>BLBF01000082.1:726661-758812 GCA_015471245.1 Laticauda colubrina
TTCAAGAGACACCAGCAATGTCACAATTATGTTTTGCATCTTTGTTGTCTTCTTTCTCAGTCTTTCAGGTAGATGTTCTTTTGTAATCTAAAAATGACAACTTGTCAACTCTATTTTTTTGTTTTTTGCCTGATCCCTTCTTTATTTTTCCTTCTCAGTCTGTCACTCATAGGCTCAGTTGGTGGAGACTGGAGGGGGTATTTTAGTCCCTGGAGGTTCCCTCCGACTATTCTTTAAATCATCTACATTCACTTTGCTTCAATGGACTGGGTCTGCCATGCTCCAGAAAAAGGAATGGATAGCTAGAATTAGTGATACAGGAAGTAGCAAATTATACAACTTCAAAATCACTGGAAGATTCACCATCTCCAGGGACAATTCCCAACATTGTCTTTATCTCAAGACGAACAGCTTGAAGCCTGAAGAATTTGCCTTGTATTATTGTGCAACAGAAACTGTGACCAATTTTCTCTTTAAGCTTTTACAATTTCTCAAAGGGGCCCTTGAGAGAAGAGGCTGAAAGGAAAAGGCCAACCTTGCCTCTAATTCCTCTGAGCTTCTCCATTCAAGGATCTCCTAGATTTGTTGTTCAAGGCTCAACTTTGCAGTCTTTGCCACTAAAGTGCAATTGTCAGGAAGTGTTCTGACCTAGGCTTCCTTAGAAAGCACAAAACACACATCTTAATCCTGACAAAACTTCTTTTATTTTCACAGTTGTGAATTACATTTATTCACAGCCAGACAAGATTCACAAGGGAATATTTCTAAACACCCACATTATCACATTTAAAATGCAGCCAGAGAACTAATTGTCAGATGCAGGGCAAGACCAAACTTGACACAAAGTCCAACAGAAATTTTCAAAGTTTTAACTGACCAAGTGAACTAATTGCTTCCTACAAAAGCTCATTTTCCATTTGCTCTTCTTTTATGTCCTATGGGAGAGGACAATCATTTCCAAGGTATGGCCTTACTCTGGAGTTGACCCTGCTTTCTCATTTGTTCTTGTCTTCTGCTAGCTCTGTGCATGCACAGGCTGGGAACCCATTCTAGAATCTCTCCTGCATCACTGCTATCTAAACCTGAAAGCAGCTGCTGAATGCCAGCCTGCCCTGGCCCCATTTCTGCCTCAAATGCAGCAACCTCCTTTGGATCTTCTTCAGCCTCCAGACGTGGCCCAGATTCCTCCCCAACCTCATCGCTACTGTCTGACTCTGTTTCCAGCTCTGTCAGCTGCCAGTGGGTACAAAGAAATAAATTATCTTCTCACAAACAAATGTGTAGGCAGAAGCACTGAAAGAAAATATTCAGATACATAAGATATAAAATCTTGGCACTTATCATCAATTTTAGTTGATCTTCTGTTAAGAAATTTGGTGTCTGGTGGGAGAAAAGTCCAGTAATATTAATGATATCTTAGAGTAAAGCCCCTGTCACATTGCACCAACGGATGCAAAGAGGATGTAAAATGGAAAAAAAAGCTTGCCATCCATTGGGTAACGCGATGTACTCACTGCCTCCGTTTTGCTTCCTCTCTATCCGTCCAACATCCGTTTATTGATGTTTCATCCACTCAGTAAGTTTTGAGCTGCTCAAAACTTTTGCACGTAAAATGTATCCAATTCATCCATTCTGCATCCGCTAGGCATCAGTTCTGCATCCGTTACGCATCCGCTATATCCGCTAGGCATCCGCTGCACATCCGTGCAAGTCGCATCCACTCAGACGCAGGGAGAAAGCGGAACGGATGCAGAACGGATGCAGCACGGAAACAAAGCGTTTAAAAAGGAAAAAACGTTCGCAGAGGGGACCTATCTCGGATATTAAGGATGTCTACAGGATGCCTAGAGGATGCCTAGAGGATGCCTAGAGGATGCCTAGAGGATGCAAAGGGACACCTATACTGCCTATAAAAAGGTGGAGCAACTCTTCTGGATCTCACTTTCAGCCCAGCAGCCCAGCTGTGCAGACCTCTGCAGCCTTCATCTGACTCTTGCTCTTCTACAGCATCCAGTCATGTCAACCATGGATCATAACACAGTCCTTTTGGCAGCCACCATCATTCTGCAACAGTGCGAAGCCATCTACAGGCTCTATGAAGTCTACTACGGGAAGAAAAGGAGGCGGCCAAGAAGCGTCTGGGTCCAAAGATGGATTGGGAGAAGAGCAGAGTATGGACTGTACAACAAGCTGATGGTGGAGCTCAGGAACAAAGACACTCGGGCATTCCAGAACTTCATGAGGATGCCTCCAGCCATGTTTGACGAAGTTGTGCAGCGGCTGACATCCAGGTTGACCAAGGCAAACACCAACTTCCAGCCCACCCTGGAACCTGGGCTCAAGGTGGCACTCACTCTGCGCCACCTGGCCTCCGGGACCACCTACAGGATCATGCAGTACGGCTGGAGGGTGCCACACAACACCATCAGCATTGTGGTCAGAGAAGTGGTGCAGGCCATCATCGAAGAATACCTGCAGGATCTCCTCCAGTGCCCCTCCACTGATTAAGGATGGAAGAAAGTTGCAGAGCTGTGGTATCAGAGGTGGAACTTCCCACACACCGTTGGAGCCATAGATGGGAAGCACGTGGCCTGCAAAGCACCACCCAAGTCGGGCTCCACTTATTTCAACTACAAGGGCTTCTTCAGCATCATCCTCTTTGCCATGGTCGATGCACACTACAAGTTCATGTACGTCGATGCTTCAGGCAGCGGCTCATGTTCAGATGCCCAAGTATACAACGCCAGTCAACTCAAGGAGGGGCTGGAAGGCAACCTCATCATGGGCTTTCCAGATCCAGACCCCCTGCCCAACGACAAGCAAGATGTGCCCTACTTCATCATGGGGGATGACGCCTTCTCCCTCACAACCTACCTCATAAAGACCTACACTTCCAGACTCCTGACCCGTGAAGAGAGGATCTTCAACTACAGGCTGTCCAGGGCAAGGTGGGTGGTGGAGAACGCCTTTGGTATCCTGGCCAACAGGTTGCAGGTACTTCTCACCAACATGCAGCATAGCCCAGAGACCATGAGGAGGATAGTGGAAGCTTGCTGCATCCTGCACAATCTCATGTGCACCCACTACCCAGTCTCTCAGAACAGGCTCCTGGACCGTCAACAAGGAAATGGAGACATGGTGCCTGGGGAATGGAGGCAAGGGCAAAACCTGATTGACACTCAGGATGTGCAAGGCCACAACAGAGCCTCACGGGAAGGGAAGAAGCAGCGCAACCTCCTGAAACACAGGTGCAACTCCCCAGCTGGAGCAGTGGAGTGGCAAGACAGGATGTTAGATGCTTAATGGACGCTTCCTTCAGCCTGTCTCATCACACGGATGAGATTGGGCCATGTATGTTGGGTGGGCCTACAATAAACAGGGCATTTAATAAAGAGTTGTGTTTATGTTGACATGTGTGGACGATTGATTACATTATTATTGATAATAAAGGGCCATAGGTGTGGCACCTGGGAGGGTGGACCATACAGTCCCACTATGCTTGCACTGGAGGTTTATCTATCCCACAGCTATTAGCCATCCCAAAGGTATCCTTGCTCATTCCACAGGTATCCCTGCCCACCCCACTGCTATCTTAACCCATCCCACAAGCATGCAAAGGCTTAAGCCAATTCTAAAAGTTTCCACCAAAACTTTATTAAAAAAAAGAAATGAAGCAAGTGTGTGAATCAAAGATAAATTTTATTGAACAACAAGCAGTAAAAAAAAAAATGATCCAAGTCAAGTGTCCAAATAAAGTCCATAGGTAGGTGTGCCCAGTCTCAGGGGTGAAGGGTCCAGGTGCTGTGGTGGTGGGTGGTGCTGGAGTGCCTGGCCTCGAGAGGACAACAGGGGACGGTGTGTTTAGAAAGGTCTTGGACAGCTGGCTCAGCCCCGTGATGCTGAGAGGTCCTTCCTCCATGCCATGGGTTGTCAGCCCCAGTACTGATGACAGATGTACTGAGGCCGGGCTTGGCTGTAGGGTGGAGGAAGTTGTAGTGTAGTGGGGCTGTCTGCTCTGCAGTTGGGTGAGGACTGGCATGGGTGGCATCGCTGTCATGGGTGGCATCATTGGCGTGGGTGGCATCGCTGTCATCAGTGGCATCATTGGCATGGGTGGCATCGCTGTCGCCCGATGACTCTGTTCCTGGACTGGGAAGGGCTGCTGCCTGTGCTGCTGAACCTCCTGGTAGCCATAGCCCTGGTAGGTGAGGGGCTGTGGGAAGCCTTGGAATGGGAGGGACATCACCTGGGGTGGAGGAGCAGGCCTGGACTGGGTGGGAGCAGGTTCCTCTGAGTCTGGAGGGTTGTGAAGCAGCTGGGTGATCTGGTCCTTCACTTTCTGGTACTGTGGATCCACCATTTTCTTGAGGGTCTGGTTGAAATAGGTGAGGAAGGGCTTGTGGTTGGAGGATGAGGAGTCGGTGTGGACCAGCTGAGAGAGGAGATCTATGCTGCTCCGGATGGTGTCCCTGATCTCCTGCAGGAGAGTATGGCTCTGCCCTTCCAGCTGTCCGGCTCTCTGCCTTTCTGCAGAGGCGGAGCTGGGTGTGTGTGGATGTGGCTAGGACTGTGGTGGACTCAATGTCTCCTTTCTCCCACCGCACCAGGGAGTCCTCTACACACTCCACCACACTTACCACACCTGTCCGCGGGTTCTCCGCCGTGGCACGCTCCACAGAAACCTGCCTGGAGACAGGGACTGACTCTCGGCCGGAAGAGGACTGGGTCACAGCAGGCTGCCTGAGAGAGAGGGTAGTGAGAGGGGCTGCTGGTGCTCCTCGGTGGCGGATCTCACCCTCCAGGAAGCTGCACCTGGCCATGACGTAGGCCTCTCTATCTGTCAACTTCACAGTGGCCTGGCCAGATTTCTTCACGTGCAGCTTCCTGTACCAGGTGTGCATATGTTTCCACCAGCCGAGGAGCACCTCCGAAGTGTAACCCATACTCTCCGCCCTCTCTCTCCAAGCAGCCTGCTTCCGCTTGGTGTCCCTGTACAGCCGGTGTCCCTTCCACCACAGATAGTCATTCTCTCTCAGCCACTCCAGCACCTCATCCTCGTTCGTCTCCGCAATGGAGTATTGCCTCCTCTCCCGTTGTCCCATACGCCTCTTCCTCCCTTTGGTAGGACCTGATGGGCCCTCATCAGAGGGACTCTCAGGTAGTAGGGGCTGCTCCTCCACACCAGCAGCAGCACCAGCACCAGCAGGATCATCATCATCATCATCATCATCATCATCATCATCCTCACCAGCAGGATCATAATCAGCATCATCATCCTCACCAGCAGGATCATAATCAGTATCATCATCATCAGCAGCAGCAGCAGCAGCAGCAGGAACAGCAGGACCAGGATCAGCAGCAGTAGAGTAAGCACCAGCAGGGCCAGCAAGTCCAGGAGCACGAGCAGCACCAGGAGCACGAACAGGACAAGCAGGACGAGCAAGACCAGGAGCACAAGCAGGTCGAGCAGGTCAAGCAGGACCAAGAGCAGCTTCAACAGAGTAAGCAACAGCAGAAGCCCCAGCACCAGCAGTAGCACGATCACCACCAGGAGCAGCTTTTGCAGAAGCCCCAGCACCAGCAGAGTCAGGGGCAGGGGGCGGGAGGTTGGCCCTGTCCCTCTTGGCAGGGATGGCAGCAGGTTGCTGAGGCTTTCGCTTCTTCCCCATGGTTGTAGGGTTGCTGGCTGGCAGGGAGGCTGGCAGGCACCAAGGCTGGCAGGAAGCCTGGCAGGAAGCCTGGCAGGAAGGCTGGCAGAAAGCCTGGCAGGTAGGCAGGCAGGCAGGCAGGCACCAAGGCTGGCAGGAAGCATTTCAGGAAGGCTGACAGAAAGCCTGGCTGGAAGGCAGACTTGCAGGGCAGGCAAGGAACTTGAAGTGTCCAGCAGCAGTCTTTCCTCGGAATGCTGGCCACATGCAAGCTGCTTCCCTTTATATCCAGGGGGCTTACATAATACTTCCCCCCTGCATGCGCAATTAATGCTCGGCATCCCTTCCGCTTCCGCTGTGCATCCGCTAGGCTTCCGCTGTGCATCCGCTTTATCCTCTGTGCATCCGCTTTGCATCTGCCTCATCCGTTTGGCGTCCGTTGTGCATCCGCTTTTTCCGTTCCACATCCACTTCGCTGAGGCCCCCCGGAAGTCCTGCGGTTGCACCATCCGCTCCCATCCGCTTCCAGCCCTTGGGCTTCCATTCCGCATCCACCTTGCATCCTCCTTGCATCCGCCCTGCGTCCTCCCCACATCCGTGTTATCTGCTCCGGTTATGCAAATTTTAGCCCCTTTTGACAGCGGATAACAACGGATGGAACATTTTTCTCATCCATTTTGTCTGTTTTGCATCTGTTGGCCAGTGTGACATGTGCTTTACAAGTGTTTGTTCATTCTGAGCCTTTGCTATCCTGACTTCGTTTTTGCAGATTCTGGCTATCTGCTGATATTCTGCCTTAGTTGTATGTCCTTCTTTCCATTTTTTGTACTTGTCCTTTTTTTCTTTCAATTTGCCAGAGAGATCTTTGCACAGCCATGCTGGTTTCTTCTTGGATTTCTTGTTTTTCTTCCTCAGTGGTATTGTGCTTGTCTGGGCTTCTATGATCATACTTTTTAGAGTTTCCCAAGATTCTTGAGTTATTTTCCCCTTTAAGATTTTCATCCATGGCATATTTCCCAAATTCTCTCTGAGTTTATTGAAATCAGCTCTTTTAAAATCCAAGACTCTGGTGTCATTATGTTCTGTTGCTTGTGTTTGTGTATGTTGAATTCTCGTATGACATGGTCACTCTCACCCAAGGTTCCTGCAGTTTCAACTCCATCTATCACTTCTCTGTTTGTAAGAATTAAGTTCAGTATGGCTGTCCCTCTAGTTTCCTCTTCTACCTTTTGGACAACAAAGTTGTCAGCTAAGTTGGTAAGGAACTTACTTGATTTCTCACTTGGTCCAGAATTAGTTTTCCAATTGATATCAGGATAATTGAAGTCCCCCATTACTATTGCATTGTGTTTCCTGCATATGTTTGTTAGTTGGCTGACAAAAAGGTCATCTATTTTTTATTATGCTTGGTTGGGTTGCCTATAATATACACCTATGGCCATGTCATTCTTTTTTTCTTTTATATTGACCCATATGCATTCTAGGAGGTTTTCATCTTTGGTTTCATGAATTTCTGTAGCAATATAGCGGTCCTTTGTGCACTATATGCACAAAAGGAGAAGAAAGCTGAGCCCCCATTGCACTGTAAAATCATTTCTTGGAATTCTGAGTGCATGTCCAATTCAGGGAATGGAGGAGATGTCAACCAAAGAACACAAAGACACACTTGAAAGAGAGAGCAGGAAAGGATAGTACAAAAACCCAATCTATTCCCCACTCATTTCCTCATCTGAGATCCTGGTTTAGTGGCCATGAAGGCAATAACCACAGTGACACTTTTGGCCAGTACACTAGAAATGGCCACTGAGTTGGTGATGCCAAACATTGATTGTTGGAGAAGGCAAGTCACTTTGCCAGGTTGGCTGAAGAAGAACAAAGAGGAGAGAAAAGAGAGCAAAAGAGAGACAAGGAGGGTTATGGTTGTGAATTGGTTGTTGTCTTTGAGAATAGGAGTCCAGTACTTCATAAGTGTTCCAAGTATCTATGATGTCAAGAAAAAAATCCAACAGCTGCTGAGGCTAAACCAATTCCTAAGGTTTCTTCAAAAGTTAGAAAAAACAGCATTTTCAGGATATATCCTTTCTTTTCTTTATTTGGATAATAATCTTCTGAACGTTAAAAATGATCGAAATATATGTTTATAAAATAGAAACCGGTTTTTAACTACATTTATGTAATGCTTAAGGAATTCAAAGTATAAAAGCCAAGAAACATCTCTGCAAACATTAAACTACATTTGACCCAATATCTGAAATGTCCTAAAAGAGAATAAAAAAGCTAGATGACCAAAATCAAGTTCAATTGATGTGTTGAAAAGGAGAAAATCATTGGGTTAAAGAATTTTGGAAAACGGTGAAAATGAATCAGTATGAGCACTGAATTTGAAATGAACAATCATAGTAAATCTTAATAATCATAAACATCTTACACAACTCTTACTTTGACAGAAATAAAAACTTCTACCTTCCTAACACTTATATGTTTCCTATAGATAACAGTGTTTCTAGTCATTTTTCAGCAATTTATCTGAGCCAGAAAAATCACTGGATGCACTAATGTCTCTTTGTGAGTTTCTCCCTTTGGTTGAGGTCAGGCCGGAAAACAATGATGTAGCATTTTGGCAAAAATATGCACCCCAGTAATGAAGCACTAGAGGCCAAGATGGAGAAGATTTCCACAGCTACCATGGCTTTTCCTTTTGTGCTCAGATAGGCTGGAAAGAAGGAGATCCACACACTGCAAAAGGCCAACATACTGAAGGTGATGAACTTGGCTTCATTAAAGCTGTCAGGCAATTTACGGGCAAGGAAAGCCACAATAAAGCTGGCAATGGCTAAGATACCCATGTAGCCCAAGACACAGTAGAAGAAGAAAGCTGAACCCTCATTGCACTGTAAAATCATTTCTTGGAGCTCTGAGAACATGTCCATCTCAGGGAATGGGGGAGATATTGACAACCAAAGAATACAAAGACACACTTGGAAGAGAGATAAGGAAAGAACAGTACAGAAAGCCAATCTTTTCCCTACCCATTTCCTCATCTGAGATCCTGGTTTAGTGGCCATGAAAGCCACAATCACGGTGATGGTTTTGGCTAGTACACTAGAAATGGCCACAGAGAAGGTGATGCCAAACATTGGTTGTCGGAGAAGGCAGGTCACTTTGCCAGGTTGGCTGAGGAAGAAAAAAGAGGAGAGAAAACAGAGCAGAAGAGAGACAAGGAGAGTATAGGTGAGGGACCGGTTGTTGGCTTTGACAATAGGAGTATCCCTATGCTTAATAAATGTTCCAAGTACCCATGATGTCAAGAAGAAAAAACAAAGAGCTGCTGAGGCTAAACCGATTCCAAAGGTTTCTTCAAAAGTTAGAAAGACCAGCAGTTTCAGGATACATCCTTTCTTTTCTTTATTTGGATAATGATCTTCTGGACATTTAAAACAGTCATCCATATCTGTAAGGAATATCAAGGATATTATTTTCATTTAAGCAATCCATATTATTGAGGGGTGCTTTGTGTTCTCTGAATTTGCTTGTTTCCTTGCAGACATTTTATTTCCCTAACTAGATAACATCATTATTGCTAGGAAGGAGTGCTGTTTGTTTATATTCTGGTGTCTTGACTGTCAGTGTGGTGGGGACTGTCTTAGAGATTGGGTCTTTTGCAATTTTTTGGTGGCTCTTTTGCAATTTTTTGATTGGGGTAATGTTTAATTGATTATTGGTCTGAAGTTAACACTGGAGATAATCTGTGTTGATCTGGGTGCTGATTACTGGTGGAGAGCTCCTGGAATCTTTGTGTTCTCTTTGGAGTTGATTGATTGTGTCTTTTGCATAGTCTACATGTGTTGTTTATTGATAGCTGATTTGTCAGAGTGCCAGGAAATTCCCTGGCATTATTGAACTTGGCCCAGTCAAGGATTGTCACCTTTTACCAATTGAAACTATAGTTACCTCCGTCTATATGTTGTGAATTTAAAGAATTTTCTTCATGTCTTTTGATCATCAGTTGGTGTTTATGGATGCACTCTGCCAGTCTTCTGCCTATTTGTCCTATGTAGTGATTGTTGCAATTCTTACTTTGTATGTTGTATGTTACTCCTGTTTTTTTCTTCTAGGGTTGCTGGGTCTTTTGGTTTGCTTAGGATGTTTTGAAGGGCTTTAGTTGGCTAGTGTGTCACACTGATTCCATGCAGTTGTATAATCTGTTGGTGGTTTTGGGGACATTCTTTACATATGGCAAGGTTATTCTTTTTAGGGTTTGAGTTAGTTGTGTAGATATCCATTTTGTTGGAATGTGTTACATAGATTCCCAATTTCCCTTTTTTGTTGTTCTGGATTGTTGCAATGTATTTGGGCTCATTTAAATAAAGTCCTTTCACTGGATACTCATACAACTAACAGCAAACAGCACTCCTTACTGGCATTGATAATGTCACCTAGTTAAGGAAATGAAACATTTACAAGAAAACAAGCAAGCTCAGAGAATAACTAGGACTCCTCATTTCAACGCTGAGCTGCAAATATTCTCCTTTCTTGATAATCCATATTATTGAAAATCACTTTATTAATTTCATGCAACCAATTAATTTACTAAAATTTACTTAAGTTTAATAAAATATGGTAGAATTCCTACCCTACCATTTTGATTTGAAATCTTCCCTTCTGGGCATGGAACACAGTCATAGCAGCAGAACTGATCCCCCTCAATACTTTTCTTCCAGGATCCAGGGAAACATGGGTCATTACATCCGGATAATGGAGGAACCTGGTGATAAACATCAGGGCTAACATTCAAATTTCTTAACAACTGGTTCTGTGAGCATGGCCTGATTTGTGGATGTGGCTTGGTGGTCATGTGGCTAGGTGGGCATGGCTTGTATGTAAATACTGTAAATATTTATGTTAATATTGAAATTATTATTTAGAAAAGAGCAACTTTTACCTAAAACCAGGCAAAGAAGAAAAACAGACTGAGTTGTTTGCAGAATCACAGATTCACTCAGAGATCTACCTTTCACATAAAATTTGCTTGTAGCCAAACTCACAAAGTTAAATCACAACACACCCTGTATGTAGATATTGATTCTTTTTTTATAAAAAAAGAGCAACTTTTACCCGAAATTAGGCAAAGCAGACAGGCAGATTGAGTTCCTCACAGAATGACAGATTCACTCAGAGATTTACCTTTCTATAATCTATTCCCTGAGTCTGCACTGAAAAATAGAAGCTAAAAAGGTTCAGCTCTGCCCTTAGATTAGCTAGAAAGCAAGAAATCCAACAATTTCCTGCTTTCTAGCTTATCTAAACATCCCGTCACAGCTGATAGTTAGAACAGCTGATGGTCCAGGGGAAAAAGGAAAAAATAGGAACTTACTAAAAATTAGGAGAAAGCACCAGGCAGGCAAGTTGGATGATGCACATGGGAGGTAAGGAGTGAATGGACGGGAAGGTGACAGGAGGGACAGACAATGGCATGATTTGCCAGCTTTCCTAACTGTGCAGAATCGTAACAACCAGTTCAATAGAACTAGTCCAAAGAAGTGGAATCCCATCCCTGATAAACATAAATGGTTTATAATTTTTCTTCATTATGGAGGGGAAATATTTTTTATTTCCCAAAAAATAGATAAAAAGATGTAGCAATTTTAAAAATGTAGAAATTAGAATGATGAACAAAATTTCCCATTTGTAGGACAGGGTGAACAGATAATTCCACTTTGTGACAATCTCATGAAAAAAAAATACTGAATTTATTAGCTTCATCCACAAATTAAAATGATGTAGAAACCACAATTATGTGAAAAAGGTCCTGTTTAAAGGGCAAGGAGAGTAAATAATTTCACAAAGTGACAATTTCATGGAAACACGGCCATTTAGTTTCAAATGGAAATGAAACAAAATATACAAACATGGCTTTTGTATTGTAATATCATTTTGTCAATTTAATGTGTGCTTAGTCTTCAACATTGAAAAGAATATTCCACTGTTTCTGTAAAATCCAGGAATCAGATTTTGAAAGAGACTAAGTTCAATATGGGATCATAATGGATCAAGGCATGGTCAATTCACTGATTCAATACCTGTTTAAAACCTGTATTCCATGCAATCATGTCTTCATCAATCCATAATTCCTTCCCTCTTGGAGCCTGTAGATCCAACTTTCCAACTCTAACTCTCTGAAAGGATCTATTAGGAAATGTGATCAAGTTGGTGATGTCAAATCCATCTGTTGCTTCCCCTTTCTCATTCAGGAACACTCTCTCCCCAGCTGAATTGTTAAAAGAAATGCCTTGAAGAAATGAATGGAGCTACTTGAAGAGGAATAGAAGAGAAAGGGAATTGAAAGCAATATAATAGAGAAGAAAACAACATATTCAAGTTTCATTCACTCATTCTTCCCATTCCAATAACTAATTAAATATGTACACTTAGAAATTTGATGATCAATCTAGCATGGAAATTTGCATTATTTATTTTATATTATCTTAAGAAAATATAACAATGAACAGAAGAAGAATGAAAATAGGTTTTTGGAATTATGTCACTTAATCCAATTAAGTTTACCAAAAAAACTAATTCAAATTGGATCATATCTAACATTTATTCATTGGTAAAAAGCTGTTTGGGATTCTGA
The DNA here is from genome assembly GCA_015471245.1 of Laticauda colubrina. Taxonomy (NCBI): domain Eukaryota; kingdom Metazoa; phylum Chordata; class Lepidosauria; order Squamata; family Elapidae; genus Laticauda; species Laticauda colubrina. The sequence continues at coordinate 738,944 of BLBF01000082.1, forward strand.
GGTCTGACTTATTTTCAGATTTTAGAATTTGAGACACAAGTTTTCTTTAATAGATGAATAAGTGTTAAGCCCATGTCACACTGCACCAACAGATGGAAAGAGGATGTAAAACGGAGAGAAACACTTGCCATTAATTGGTTAATGTGATGCATCCGTTCTGTACTCACTGCATACGTTTTTCATACACTCTATCCGTCCAGCATCTGTCTACTGACATTTCATCTGCTCAAAAAGTTTTGAGCTGCACAAAACTTTTTGAGCAGATAAAGTATCCAACGCGTACATAATACATCCACGATGCATACGGGGAACATCCGTTATACATCCGTCGTCATCCATTACGTATCCACTATATCGGCGAGGCATCCACTGTGCATCTGCGCAACTCTCATCAGCTCCAGCGGAAAACAGAAACAGGGAGGAAGCAAAACGGATGCGGAATGGACAAGCAGAGTTAGTAGTACGGACGTAGAAAGGATGAAAGTGGATGCATCTCGCATATAAAGCATTAAAACGGAAAACACGTTCGTATAGGGGACGTATCTCGGATATTTAGGATGTCTGCAGGATGTCTAGAGGATGCAGAAGGACACCTAGCGGAAAAACGATATTTCCTATAAAAAGGGGGAGAAATCACGTGGATCTCATTTTCAGTCCAGTAGCCCTGCTGTGCAGACCTCTTCAGCCTTGATCTTGCTCTAGCTCTTCCACAGCATCCAGTCATCTCCACCATGGATCGTCGCATACTCTTTTTGGTAGCTGCCATCATTCTACAACAGTGCGAAGCCCTCTACAGGCTCTTTCACCTGTTCTACACAAGAAAAAGGAGGTGTCCAAGAAGTGTCTCGGTCAGAAGATGGATTGCGAGAAGAGCCAAGCATGGACTGTATAACAAGCTGATGGTGGAGCTGAGGAACGGAGACCCTCGTGCATTCCATAACTTCATGAGGATGCCTACAGCCATGTTTAACGAAGTTGTGGAGCGTCTGAGACCCAGGTTGACCAAGGCAAACAACAACTTCCGGCCCAGTCTGGACCTTGGGCTGAAGGTGGCAGTGACTCTACGCCACCTGGCTTCCGGGACCATGTACAGGAGCATGCAGTACGCCTGGAGGGTGCCACACAACACCATCAGCATTGTGGTCAGAGAAGTGGTGCAGGCCATCATTGAAGTTTACCTGGAGGAGCTCCTCCAGTGCCCCTCCACTGAAGAAGGCTGGAAGAAAGTTGCAGAGCAGTGGTATCAGAAGTGGAACTTTCCCCACACCGTTGGAGCCATAGATGGGAAGCATGTGACTTGCAAAGTGCCAGCCAACTCAGGGTCCACTTATCACAACTATAAGGGCTTCTTCAGCATCATCCTCTTTGCCATGGTCGATGCTGACTACAAGTTCATGTACATCGATGCTTCAGGCAACGGGTCAGCTTCAGATGTCCAGGTATACAATGCCAGTGACCTCAAGGAAGGGCTGGAACGCAACCTCATCATGGGCTTCCAGATCCAGGACCCCTACCCAATGACACACAAGATGTGCCCTACTTCATCGTGGGGGATGACGCCTTCTCCCTCAGAACCTACCTCATTAAGCCCTACACTTCCAGATGCCTCACCCGTAAAGAGAGGATCTTCAACTACAGGTTGTCCAGGGCAAGACAGGTGGTGGAGAATGCCTTTGGCATCCTGGCCAACAGGTTCCACATACTTCTCACCACCATGCAGCATCGCCCAGAGACAGTGAGGAGCATCGTGGAAGCTTGCTGCATCCTGCACAATCTCATGTACACCCGCTACCCAGTGTTGCAGAACAGGCTTGTGGACCCTCAACAAGGCAATGGGGACATGGAGCATGGTGAAAGAAGGCAAGGGCAAAACCTGATAGACACTGTGGATGTACAAGGCCACAACAGAACTTCACATGAAGGGATGAAGAAGCACAACCACCTAAAACACTGTTGCAACTCCCCAGCTGGAGCAGTGGAGTGGCAAGACAGGGTGGTAGATGCTTAATGGATGCTTCCTTCAGCCTGTCTCATCACACTGATGAGATTGTGCCATGTATGTTGAGTGGCCCTACAATGAACAGGGCATTTAATAAAGAGTTTTGTTCATGTTGAAATGTGTTGATGAATGATTAAATTGTTATTGATAATAAAGGGCCATAGGTGTGGCACCTGGGAGTGTGGACCATACAGTCCCACTATGTTTACACTGGAGGCTTATCTATCCCACAGCTATTACACATCCCACAGGTATCCCTGCCCATCCCACTGCTATTCTTACCCATCCCACCAGCATGCAAAGGCTTAAACCATTTCTAAAAGTTTCCACCAAGACTTTATTGACTAAAAGAACTGAACCAAGTGTGTGAAGCAAAGATAAACTTTATTAATAATAAACCGTGAAAGCAAAATGACCCAAGTAATGTGTCCCAAGCAAAGATAAAATCAACAGGTAGCAACCCAGTCTCTGGTACTCTTCTCAGTCACTCTGAGGTGTGCCCATAGTCTCAGGGGTGAAGGGTCCAGGTGCTGTGGAGGTGGCTGCTGCTGGAGGTTTGGTCGGAGGTGCCATTGGGGTGCCTGGCCCCGAGAGGACAATAGGGGATGGTGTGTGGAGGAAGCTCTCAGAGAGCTGTCTCAGTCCTGTGATGTTGAGAGCCCCTTCCTCCATGACATGGGGTGTCAGTCCCAAGACTGATGAGAGATGTTCTGAGGCCGGACTTGGCTGTGGGGTGGAGGAAGGAGGAGTGTAGTGGGGCTGTCTGGGTGAAGACTGGCATGGGTGGCACTTGTGGCATCGGTGGCATCTCTGGTGTCGGTGGCATCTGTGGCATCAGTGGCATCGGTGGCATCGTTGTCACATGTGGTGTGCGATGAACCTGTGCCTGGACTTTGAAGGCCTTCCTGTGCTGCTGGAAATCCTGGTAGCCATCGCCTTGGTAGGTGAGGGGTTGTGGAAAGACTTGGAGGGTTGTGACATCACCTTGGGTGGAGGAGCAGACCTGGAGTTGGTCAGTGCAGGTTCAGCTGGGCCTGGAGGGTGGTGCAGAAGACCTGTGATCCTCTCTTTTATCACCTGGTACTGGGATTCGGACATATCAATGAGGGTCTTGTTGACGTAGGTGAGGAAGGGCTTTCTGTTTGAGGATGGTATGTTGGGGTGTACCAGCTGAGAGAGGAGATCTACGCTGTTTTTGATGGTGTCCCTGATCTCTAGCAGGACAGTGTGGCTCTGTCCCTCCGGTCTGGGGGTGGCTTTGAGTTGGTCTCTGGTGGCAGTGGCCTCCTCTTGCTCCAAGTGCATCAGAGGGTCATCCATGTGCTCCGCCACAGGGAGTGCAGCTGTCTGGGGGGTCCCCGTCATGGGGCGCTCCACAGATACCTGCCTGGACACAGGAGCTGAATCTTGGCCAGAAGAGGACTGGCTCTCTGTGGGCTGCCTGAGAGTGAGGGTAGACAGAGGGGCTGCTCCTCGGTGGCAGATCTCACCCTCCAAGAAGCTGCACTTGGCCATCACGTAGGTCTCCCGGTCGATGAGCTTGACTGTGGCCTGGCCAGACTTCTTGAGGTCAGCTTCCTGTACCAGGTGTCCATGTGCTTCCACCACCCGAGGAGGACCTCCGAAGTGTAGCCCAGGCTCTCTGCCTTCTCTCTCCAAGCCGCCTGGTTCTGCTTGGTGTCTCGATAGAGCCTGTGTCCCTTCCGCCAGAGGTACTCGTTCTCCCTCAGCCATTTGAGCACCTCATCCTCATGTTCCTCTTCAGTGGAGTACTGTCTTCTCTCCATATCGTGCGTTTGCCTCTTCCTCCTTCTGGCAGGGCTTTCTGGGCCCTCATCAATAGGGCTTTGAGGTTCAAGGGGCTGGTCCACCACACCACCACCAGCAGCAGCAGCACCAGCAGCACCAGCAGTACCAGCAGCACCAGCAGCATCAGCAGCACCAGCAGCACCAGCAGCACCAGCAGCACCAGGAGCATCAGGAGCACCAGCAGGACCAGCAGAATCAGCACCAGCAGAGTCAGCATTAGCACCAGGAGCAACACCAGCAGAGAAAGCACCAGCAGAAGCACTAGCACCAGGAGCAGCACAAGCAGAAGCCTCAGCACCAGCAGAGTCAGCCCCAGCAGCAGAAGCCCCAGCAGAAGCAGAGTCAGCGCCAGGGGCTGGGATGGTGGCCCTGTCCTTCTTGCCAGGGCTGGCAGGAGTAGGCACAGGCTTCCTCTTCTTCCCCATGGGTGTTGGCTGGCGATGTGTCTGACAGCAGGTCTTTCTCTGAATGGTGACCTGCTTGCGAGCTGCATCCTTTTATATCCGCGGGACTGATGCAATACATCCTCCCCACATGCGCAGTGAATGCTTTGCATCTGCTAGGCATCCACTATGCATCCGCTAGGTGTTCGTGAGGCATCCGCGTCATTCGCTAGGCATCCGCTCTGCATCCGCTCCTTCCGCTGCATGTCCTCTTCACTGTGCTCCCCTGGAAGCCCTGCGGATGTGTCATCTGCTTCCATCCGCTTCCATCCACTAGGCTTCCATTGAGCATCCACTTAATATCCTCACTACATCCTCTCCCCGTCCGTTCCTTTCCGTTGTTGTCCGCTCTGTTTATGCAAATTTGGGGTACTTTTGAGAGCGGATAACAACGGATGGAACATTTTCTCATCCGCTGTGTCCTTTTTACATACATTTTGCATCCGTCGGCCGATGTGACCTAGCCTTTAGATACTATTGCAAAAATAGAGCTGTTTCATACTGCGCATACCACATTTAAATTCCTCTAAATATCTGACAGAGACAGAAAACTCAATTTGTGACTCATGATAAAATGAATGAGCGACCCAGAATGTTCTCAGAAAATTGATTATTTTTGAAAGTGATAATAAAAAGTAACATAAATTATCATTTTAAGTATTATTGTGCAAGAATAAAATTTGGAGATTTCTCAAATAACTCCTATCAACATGCATACCATCATTTTTATAGTAGCTTCTCAATAATCTGAATAGCAGAATAAACAAACTGAATAACATCAGAAATCAATGGGACTTTTTTGGTACATATTTTATACAAAACATTAAAACGCAGTTGGAATAAACTTTGGATGTTTTCAAATAAAACAGCAAGCTCAAGGAGAAGAGCATACAACATTTCAAGCAAATGGCTGTCCTATCTTTTCAAAAATATTCCCAATAATGGAGCATCCAGAACTTCTGAAGGCAAATTTTTCCACTGATTAATTGTTATCATTGTAAACAAATTACCCTATGATATTTTTTTCTCATAATAGATTACACATGCAAAATATATTAACATTCTCCAGAATGGGTTCAAAAGATAATTCTACTTCAAGCTGCTCACTGAAAGTCCAAAGGAAAGGGAATACCTGCCAAGGCTGCAACTGTAGAAGATCTGGGTTTATACCTATTATAGTTTTCCTCCTACTGAACCTCAATATGTGTAGAGACTGCAAAGCATGGGCCACAGCATAAATAGCATTGTAGACACTGTAGCTTTGGCCAGTCATTTCCATTTCAAACACAGGTGCAGGAAGATCCTCCAGCTTCATCTCCTCAGTGCATTTTTTACCATACATTCCTTGTAACTCTGGCTTTGGAAATGAACAATCAAAGGACTGTTCCCAAACATCCTGTTGAAACCCATCTCTGTAGTCTGAAAGAGGATTTATGGCCTGAAGAAATTCCCTGAAACCTACAACTGCTCTAGAATGAACAGTGAAGGAAATAGCCCCATGGTACATCTTGAGATCTGAAGTGATTTGAATGCCTGATAATATAAAGTCAATCTTTGCAGTCGTGATCCACACCTTTCTAAATAATGCCTTTTCCTTGCTTTCAGGATCTAGCAGAAATATTATAAATCTTAGCCACATAATTGTCCAGGATTCTCCATAGGCCAGAAATACATTGGATTTTTTAGACAACATATTAAGAGAAATTATTGAGAATGTTTGATAAAGTCCTGGGAAATCTTCCAAGTGGACTTTTTGATCAAGCCTTTCTATAAATGATGAGCAGATTCCATTCTGTGAAAGTAAGGGCTGCATTTTCTGCAATAATTTGTCTCCACTGTTGTTATCAACAGAAAATATGCCAATCCATGTCCACCTGAAATGACGAAGCAATTGGATAATCCCAATGTATTGATGGTCCTCTTTGGGAACCATGAAATAAAGTGAAGAGAGCTTACTGGTCTGAAATTCCTCTTGGGCTAATGAGCCATATGTCAGCTAAAAGAAAGTCCAGTAATATTCTTTAGAATCTTTAGATTAAATTTAATTTTCCTATCTTGTTTTCATACAAAATATATCGAAGGTACATTCCCCCCCAGCATTTTTTAAAGTATATAGAAACAATTTTGGGGGAAATATTTCAAACACAGATTATAGATCAATTTTTTTAATGGAAGCAATTCAGATCTTCCCTCTGGTATGCAATGTGCCCCCATACTCACTTCCTATATCTGGCATCATAACTTCAGAAAAAATACTAAGCAGGAGATCTTAAGCTATGCATAACATCTTAACATCTAAACCGAATTGTTGATGGCTATTCATTACTTCATAATAACAATAAGATTAAGAATTTTTTTTTCAACCTGTTCAGAACTTACTTGTGGAATCTTGAAGAATCCTATAATTTCAGCTACATGAAATGATGTGACAAAATCCAGTCCCCCAATAACAGCCATAAGATTCTTCAGGCTATCACATTTGTAGTTAGGGACAAATTCCTGGGATTTGAAAAGCAGGTCCAAAGTGGTGCGATAGGTCATTCTTGGGTTGTAGTAACTGTCATAGATGTGGAACCCAAGAGTGACATTGGATAAGATCTGGGAGTCCTCATTGATCTCCTTCACAGCAAAAGCCAAAGCAAGGATGTGCTGGTAGAATTTGATAAGTAGACTGCATATGATTTAAACACCCCAGTTGAAAAAAGAAGTTGATCATTCTCAATAGGTGCATTATTTCTGTATGAATATCAAACATTTCTTTTTCTTATGAAAGTAGGAAACTAATATATTTTCTAAAATGGTGAATAATTTGAACTATTTCCAAATTTTCTTTTTCTAAATTTGCATAATTTGCAACAAATAACTGCTAGAAGAAATAAAAATCGTGCATTTCTTCATGATACAAAATTTATTTTCTAATGTTTTTTCACCAAATACAATATGAACAATTCTAGCATGTATTGGTCATTTATTTTATGTGTGTTTTTATAAGATTAGTGATACATATTTTTTTAAAAAAATATTACAAATGTTGTTCAAAAGGTGTTTTGCACTAAAGTTACATACATTATATGACAAATTTTATCATGAGGTAAAGAAAATTGTTTATGATTCTATAACTAGAAACATTTGTAGGACAGAGAGAGTTAGAGTAGATATAAAACCTACATTTATGCTGAAATCCTTTTACTCTCATAAGCAAATTTGAGAATATAATTAAGATTAGAAAAAGAAAACCGTACTTTGGTACATCATAAGAGGTTATACTAGGATATTCCTTAAAATGTATTTCAAAAATGTTGTAAATTATGCGGGATGCCATCCCACCAATGATGAGGTCTCCAGGTTGATACCATTCATGTGGAACAAGGAATGCATCACTTGCAGGGCAACTCAGAGTCACTATTTTCTTCACCAGAAAAATCAGGAGGAGAAACATCTTCACTTTTTAAAATGTATCCTATTTTAGAGGAAATATTGTGTTATTCCAATTGTTATCCAGTGATTAATTCAAGGTTTATATCTGAGCGTGCAGTAGTCAGACAATCCACTATTGGGTATTTGGAGATCCATGAGACTGAAAATTTATTTCTTTAATGGCATCAGGGTTTGAAGAGATATTCTGGCAGAGAAGAAAAGAAGGAATAAACCTGTGGCAAGGACTCTGACACACAGCCACTATTATCCTTGTGCCAATCCCTTGGGGTTTAACATCCACTGATTGCTGTTGAATTGAAATAGCCTTCTCTGCAGTCTTGAAGTTTTTTGCCTAGTGGAGAAAATATGGATTCCTGTAGGAGATGATTACTTTGTTTTTGGTAGAGAATAAGTGGCCAATGTTTTTAAATTACTAAAAAAAATGCAGAGGGGAATTTCCAATACAAAATACACAGGTTATTTGACAATCTATCTCTTCCTGATAAGATCCATGGGATCTAGTAGAGCAGGGAGGCAGGGAATCATGTGGGTATTCTCCCTTAATTAAGGACATCTGTTGGATCCCAGAGGAAATGTCTTCTTCGTAATGTCTCCCTCCCTCTGGAACATCATCCATATGGAGATTAGATTGGTTCCCATTTTGACACTCTTTTGCAGGGGTATCAAACTTGATTTCATTGAGGGCCGCATCAGGGTTGTATTTGACCTTGGTGTGGGGGGGTGAGGTGGGAGTAGTTAGCATGGTGTCACTTGTGTCAGGGGTGCCTGTGGAGGTCCGGGCGCTCTTTCAGTGAAATGGGATCCAAAGCTCTATTTTCTGCTGCAACCCGCTGCCAGCAAAAAATGGAGCTGTGTTTTCACTGGCCAAGGCACTGCAGGCCAGTCCTTTGCAATTTCCAGGGTGGCACCATTGGCCAGATCTAAGCACCCTGCAGGCCAGATCTAGTCCCCGGGCCTTGAGTTTGACACCTCTGGTCTTTTGCAAAGCCCTGAGCGCCTGTTTTCCCAATAGGCCTGTGTAAACCAGAGTGGGTTGGAACCTATCAAATGGCTCATCTGATTGATTGGTATCCTAGGGGATATGTTTTTATTGTTAGTATATTGGGGTTTTATTTTTATTTAAGCAACTCAGAGACACAGAAAGTGATTGGGTGGCCATATACATTCTCTTAAATGAATAAATAAATCTTCTTCCAAGTATATCACAAGGTTTATTCAAGGATGTTCATTACATTTCAGTTTATAAAACTGATAAAGTATGTGCCACCCATTATGAAAACAGAGGAAGCATCACTTGCAGAGTACCTAGTTTCTATCTAAAGCCCATGTCACACTGAACTGACAGTTTGGATGCAAAGAGGATGTAAAATGGACAAAAAAGCTTGCCATCCATTGGAAAATGCAATGCATCCGTTGTGTACTCACTGCGTACCTCTTTCATATGCTCTATCCATAAAACATCCATCTACTGCTATTTCATCTGCTCAAAAAGTTTTGATCTGCACAAAACTTTTTGAACGGATGAACTTTCTGCTGCGTATGATCTACATTTGCAAAACATACGGGCAACAAACATTCTAAGTCTGTTGTCATCCATTACACGTCTGATGTATCCTCTCAGCATCCTCTGGCCATCCGCGCAACTCACATCTGCTGCAGCGGAAAGTGGAAAGAGGGAGGAAGTGAAAAGTACATGGAATGTCCACACAGCGTTAGTAGCATGAACATAGAAAGGATGTAAGCGGATGCATCTCATATATAAAGCATTAAAACGGACAAACCGTTCGTATATGGGACGTATCTCGAATATTTAGGATGTCTGGAGGATGTCTAGAGTATGTGGAAGGACACCTAGTGAAAAACCGACATTTCCTATAAAAAGGGGGAGGAAATCTCACTTTCAGTCCAGCAGCCCTGGTGTGCAGACCTTTTCATCCTTGCTCTTGCTCTTCCACATCATCCATTGATCTCCACCATGGATCATCGCACAGTCCTTTTGGTAGCCGCCATCATTCAACACCACAACCAAGAACTCATCAGACTGTTTCACCTTTTCTATGAAAGGAGAAGGAGACGTCCAGGAGCTGTCTGGGTCCGAAGATGGATTGGGAGAACAGTGGAGTTTGGACTCTATGACAAGCTGATGGTGGAGCTGAGGAATGAAGACATTTGTGCATTCCAGCACTTCATGAGGATGCCACCAGCCATGTTTGACAAAGTTGTGGAGTGTCTGAGACCCAGGTTGACCAAGGCAAGCACCAACTTCTGTCCCAGCCAGTACTCTGGATGAAGGTGGCACTGACTCTGCGCCAACTGGCCTCTGGGACCACATACAGAAACATGCAGTATGCCTGGAGGGTGCCACACAACACTATCAGCATTGTGGTCAGAGAAGTGGTGCAGGCCATCATCGAAGAATACCTGGAGGAGCTCCTCCAGTGCTCCTCCACTGAAGAAGGCTGGAAAAAAGTTGCAGAGCAGTGGTATCAGAAGTGGAACTTCCCCCATGCCATTGGAGCCATAGATGGGAAGCATGTGGCTTGCAAAGTGCCAGCCAACTCAGGGTCCACTTATCATAACTATAAGGGCTTTCTTCAGCATCATCCTCTTTGCCATGGTCGATGCTGACTACAAGTGTCTTAAGCAAAAATAACCTTTATTAACTTTCTTATTTAAACTTTATGACTTTATTAAATAAGCAAAATGAACCAAGTAAAGTGTCTCAAACAAAGATAAACTTAACAAGTAAATAACTCAGTCTCTGACACTATTCTCAGTCACTCTGAGTCATGTCCATGGTCTCAGCTGTTAAGCGGGCAGGGACTGTGGAGGTGGCTGTGGCTTGAGTGCTGGTCTGAGGCACCATTGGGGTGCTTGGCCCCAAGGGTACAACAGGTCGTTGTACATCTGCAGTGTAGCCCAGGCTCTCTGCCTTGTCTCTCCAAGCTGCCTGTTTTTTCTTGGTGTCGCGATAGAGTCTGTGGCCCTTTCTCCACAGGTACTCATTCTCCCTCAGCCATTCCAGCACTTCCACCTCATGCTCCTTGGAAAGGGTGTACTGTTTCCTCTCTCCTTTCTCCTTCCCTTGCCTCTTCCTCCCTCTGGCAGTGGCATGAGCAGCAGGGCCTTCAGGGGCTTGAGCATCAGGGTTTTGAAGGCCTTGGGGCTGGTCCACCACAGCATCAGCAACACCAGCAGCAGCAGGAGAAGCACCAGCAGCAGCAACACCAGCAGCACTAGCAGCAGCACCAGCAGGAGAAGCACCACCAGCAGCAACACCAACAGCACCAGCAGCTGCAACACCAGCACCAGCACCAACAGCAGCACCGCCACCAGCAGCAGCAGGAGAAGCACCACCAGCAGCAACACCAGCAGCACCAGCATCAGCAGCAGCACCAGCAGCTTCAGAGTCAGTGCCAGGGGGTGGGATGCTGGTTCTGGCCTTCTTGCCAGGGCTGGAACAAGTAGGCACAGGCTTTCTCTTCTTCTCTGATTGACAAACCATAGTGTTATTCGAAGATATCTGTGGCAGCATTCTTTCCTCTGAATGCTGACTGCTTGTGAGCTGCATCCTTTTATATCCACGGAGCTGACACAATTCATACTCCCCGCATGCGCTATGAATGCTTTGCATCCACTATGCATCCGCTTTGTTTCCTATAGGCGTCCGTGATGCATCCGCATCATCCGCCACACATCCGTTCCTTCCGCTATGCATCCGCTTCGCAATTCTCCCCTGGAATCCCTTCAGATGTGTCATCCGCTTCCATCCACTGTCATCCGCTAGGCTTCCTACGAACATCTGTTTAACATCCCCGCTATATATTACCCCCGTCCATTCCTTTCCGTTCTTTTCCGTTATGTTTATGCAAATTTGGGGCACTCTTTGGAGTGGATAACAACAGATGGAGCTACCCCCAAAATTTTTCTCATCCGCTGTATCCTTTTTGCACACGTTTTGCATCCGTCAGCCAGTGGGACCTAGCCTTAAGCTAACCTGTTCAAGGAGAAGACCCTACAACAAAATTGACAAATGATTCTCTAATCACTTCATAAAAATCTCAAGTTGTGTAGCACCCAGGATTTCTGAAGGCAAGTTTTTGCATGAATTCATTGTTCTGTCAAGAAATTCTTCCTTATTTCTATGTTTTTCTCATATATAAATGGATTCTAAAATACTATGACTTTCCAGAATGGTTCAGAACATAATTCTACAAGTAAATCAAACTGCTCAATGAAATTAAAATGATGTCAAATGCAAAGGGAATACCTGCCAAGCCTTCCAGATCTTCCAGATTTGGAAAATCAGTTTTTTTCTCCATCCTAGTTTTCACCCTTTTAAACCCTGACATGTATAGAGCCTGCCAAGCATGAGCCACAGCATGAACAGCATTGTAGACACTGTAGCTTTAGCCACTCATTTCCATTTCAAATATAGGTGCAGGAAGATCCTCCAACTTCATCTCCACAGTGCACTGCCTATTGTCCATTCCTTGTAATTCTGGTTTTGGAAATGAACAATCAAATGATTGTTCCCAAATATTCTGCCAAAACCCATCTCTGTTGTCTGAAAGAGGATTTATGGTGAAATTGCTTGAAACCTGCAACTGCTGTTGAATGAACAGTGATGGAAACAGCCCCATGAAACATCTTCAGATCTGAACTGATTTGAACTCCTGACAGTACAAAATCAATCTGTGCAGTCATGATCCACACCTTTGTTAATAATTCAGTTTCCTTACTTTCAGGGTCTAACAGAAATGTAACAAATTTAGCCATATAATTGTCCAGACTTCTCCATAAACAAGAAACACACTGGCTTTCCTCTTCATCAAATGAATGGAAATAATGGAGAGTGTTTGATAATATTCTGAGAATCTTTCACAGTAGATTTGTTGAGGAAGCCTTTTGTATGAACTCTGAGCAGATTCCGTTCTCTGAAAGTAAGGGCTGCATTTTCTGTAAGAAATTTTCTCCATTATTATTATCAACAGAAAATATCCCAGTCCATGTCCACCCAAAATGATGAAGCAGTTGGGTGATCCCAATGTACTGATAGTCCTCTTTGGGGACCATGAAATAAGGTGAAGATAACTTTATGGTCTGAAATTCCTCTTGGGCTAATGAACCATATGTCAGCTAAAAGAAACATAATGGTATTGTATTGAGTCTTTAGATTCAATTTAATTTTCCTATCTTGTTTTTCATATAAATATATCCAAGGAAAATTTTTCTTCCAGTATTCTTTTAAGAATATAGTAATACATTTCTTGGACGAGAAGACCTCCAACGTCCCTTCTAACTCTATTATTCTGAGAATGTTCCCATTACATGAACATATTTTTAACACATGTACTAGATTAATTGTTTTAATAGAAGCCATTCAAATCTTCCCTCAGGTATGGATAATCACTTCCTGTAACTGGCATTGTTGTTTCAGAAAATAATTCCAAATAGTGGACCTTAAACCATGCGGAATGCCTTAACAGAAAACTAAACCTAATCTTTGATGCCCATTAATTATTCAATAACAACCATAGGATTAAGAATTTTATTCTCAAACCCTTCAGTACTGACTTGTGGAATCTTGAAGAATTCTATAATTATAGCTATATAAGATGATGTGACAAAATCCAGCCCCCCAATGATAGCCATGAGAGTCTTCTGGCGATTTGTAGTTAAGGGTAATTCTTGGGATTTAAAAAGTAGGTCCAGAGTAGTGTGATCGGTCATCCTTGAATTGTAATTACTGTCATAGATGTGGAACCCAACAGTGATTTTAGGTAAAATCTGGGAGTCCTCATTGATCTCCTTCACAGCAAAGGCCAAGGCAAGGATGTGCTGGTAAAATTTGATTATTGCACTGAAAATGATTTAAATATCCCAGTTGAAAAAGGAAGTTGGCAAATTCTCATGAATTATTTCTATATGAAATAAACATCTTTCTAAGATGAAGGTAGGAAAGTAATAGGTTTTCTAAAATATGGAATAATTTTTAAACAATTCAAATTACCTTTTCTACACTATTTACATGATTTGAAACAAATATCCACTACAAGAAATAAAAATAGCACTTTTTTCATGGAACTCCATTTAGTTTCTAACTTTTCCCTAAAAAATAAAATATGAACAATTCCAACATGTATCAGTCATTTATTGTGTATGTTTTTTCAGAGTTACAATATATACTTAAGTATGTGTGTGTGTGTCTGTGTATTGTCTTATGCTTATTAAATGTTCTTCAAGAGATGTTTTGCACCAAAGTTTCACACATTTTATGACACACTCCTCAACATAAAGAGAAAAGGTTTATTCTTCTATGACTAAAAACATTCGAAAGATAGACTTAGATTAGATATGATACCTACATTTATACTGAGAACCTTTTACTCTCATAAGCAATTTTTGAGAAAATTATTAAGATTAGAAAAAGAAAACAGAATCCTTACTTTAGTTCTTCATAAGTTGTTATATATGGATGTTCCTTAAAATTAATTTCATAAAGGTTTTAATATGTGTGGGACACTATCCCACCAATGATGAGGTCCCCAGGTTGGTACCATTCATGTGGAACAAGAAAAGCATCACTTGCTGGCAGCTCAGAGTCACTATTTTCTCCATCAAGAAAATCAGGAGGAACAACATTTTCACTCTTGAAAATGTCTCCTCTTTCATCCTAACCTACAATAAAGGTTGTATTATTCCAATAGTGATTAATTCAAGGTGAATTAACCTGAATTAATCTCAGATTGAGATTATTCTCAACCTGAGAATGCAACTAATCAGAAAATCCAACGTTGGGTATTTGAAGATCCATGAGAGTGCAAATTCATGTCTTGAATAAAATGAATAGGTATTTTTGAAGAGGAAAATAGAGGTGGGAAACTCATTGCAATGACTCTGACTCACGGCCATTATTATCCTTCTTTCAATCCCTTGGAGTTCAAGATTCATTGATTATTGTTGACTTGAAACAGCCTTCTGTGCTGTCTTGGAGGTTTTTGCCTTGTGAAGAAAGGATGATGATGCCTACAGGAGATAATTACTTTGTTTTTGATGAGAGAATAAATGGACGATGTTTAAATGTGCACTTGCCAATAAAATATACAGAAGACAATTTTCAAAGAAAGTTGCTTCAGTTTTAAAAGTATGTTATTTTTACAATGAATAATAAATGCAGTTCACCTTCCTTTGCATTGCACTAAGATGCACAGATATTTTGACATTACCTCATTTAAGGAAATTTAAGTACTTGTGCTTTGGGTTTTTTTTGTCTCTGGGTGTAAAATTTCTCCATATTAAATTTTATTTTGTTGGATAGGGCCAATTGTTCAAGTCTGCCAAGATCTTTTTGGATTCTGAATTGAGTAACCACTTTCAGTCTTAATTAGAGTTACACTTTCATTCCAAAGCTAGAAGAAATGACCTTGGAGAGATAAAGGCTAGGTCACATCGGCCAACGGATGCAAAACGTATGTAAAAAGGACACTTCAGACGAGCAAATTTTCCATCCGTTGTTATCCACTCTCAAAAGTGCCCCAAATTTGCATAAAGAGAGCGGACAACAATGGAAAGGAACAGAGGGGGGGAGGACGTAGCGAGGATGTTAAGTGGATGCTCAACGGAAGCCTCGCGGATGGAAGCGGATGGAAGCAGATGGCACATCCAAAGGGCTTCCATGGGAGAACAGCGAAGCAGATGTGCATCGGAAGGAGCGGATGCGTAGCGGATGCCGAGCGGATGCAAAATGGATGCCTAGCGGATGCCTAGTGGATGCAAAGCATTCACTGTGCATGTGGGGAGGATGCATTGCATCAGCCCCGCAGATATGAAGGGAACCAGCTCGCAAGCAGGTCACCATTCAGAGGAAAGACCTGCTGCCAGACACATCTTCAGCCAACAACCATGGGGAAAAAGAAGAAGCCTGTGCCTACTCCTGTCAGCACTGGCAAGAAGGACAGGACCACCATTCCCAGCCCCTGGTGCTGACTCTGCTTCTGCTGGGGCTTCTGCTGCTGCTGCTGGTGCTGACTCTGCTGGTGCTGACTCTGCTGGTGCTGATTCTGCTGGTGCTTCTCCTGGTGCTGGTGCTTTTCTGGTGCTGACTCTGCTGGTGCTGCTGCTGGTCCTGCTGGTGCTGTTGGTGCTGCTGGTTCTGCTGGTCCTGCTGGTGCTGCTGCTGTTGGTGCTGCTGCTGCTGCTACTGCTGCTGCTGGTGGTGGTGTGGTGGACCAGCCCCTAGAACCTCAAAGCCCTACTGATGAGGGCCCAGAAGGCCCTGCCAGAGGGATGAAAAGATGGGATGGGCAGGGATACCTTTGGGATGGGTAATACCTGTGGGATTGGCAGGGATATCTTTGGGATGGGTAATAGCTGTGGGATAGATAAACCTCCAGTGCAAGCATAGTGGGACTGTATGGTCCATCCTCCCAGGTGCCACACCTATGGCCCTTTATTATCAATATAATCAATCATCCACACATGTCAACATAAACACAACTCTTTATTAAATGCCCTGTTCATTGTACGGCCACTCAACATACATGGCCCAATCTCATCCATGTGATGAGACAGGCTGAAGGAAGCATCCATTAATCATCTATCATCCTGTCTTGCCACTCCACTGCTCCAGCTGGGAAGTTGCACCAGTGTTTCAGGAGGTTGCGTTGCTTCTTTGCCTCATGTGAGGCTCTGTTGGGGCCTTGCACATCCTCAGTGTCGATCAGGTTTTGCCCTTGCCTCCATTCCCCAGCCTCCATGTCCCCATTGCCTTGTTCACGGTCCACAAGCCTGTTCTGCAAGACTGGGTAGTGGGTGCGCATGAGATTGTGCAGGATGCAGCAAGCTTCCACGATCCTCCTCATGGTCTCTGGGCTATGCTGCATGTTGGTGAGAAGTACCTGGAACCTGTTGGCCAGGATGCCAAAGGCGTTTTCCACCACCCGTCTTCCCTGAACAGCCTGTAATTGAAGATCCTCTCTTCATGGGTGAGTTATTTGGAGGTGTGGGCTTCATGAGGTAGGTTCTGAGGGAGAAGGCGTCATCCCCCACAATGAAGTAGGGCACATCTTGCTTGTCCTTGGGCAGCGGTTCTGGATCTGGGAAGCCCATGATGAGGTTGCTTTCCAGCCCCTCCTTGAGGTGACTGGCATTGTATACCTGGGCATCTGAAGATGAGCCATTGCCTGAAGCATCGATGTACATGAACTTGTAGTCAGCATCGACCATGGCGAAGAGGATGATACTGAAGAATCCCTTGTAGTTGTGATAAGTGGACCCCGACTTGGCTGGCGCTTTGCAGGCCACGTGCTTGCCATCGATGGCTCCAACAGTGTGTGGGAAGTTCCACTTCTGATACCACTGCTCTGCAACTTTCTTCCAGCCTTCTTCAGTGGAGGGGCACTGGAGGAGCTCCTCCTTGTATTCTTCGATGATGGCCTGCACCACTTCTCTGACAACAAAGCTGATGGTGCTGGGTGGCACACTCCAGCCGTACTGCATGCTCCTGTAGGTGGTCCCTGAGGCCAGGTGGCGCAGAGTGAGTGCCACCTTGAGCCCAGGGTCCAGGCTGGGTGGGAAATTGGTGTTTGTCTTGGTCAACCTGGGTATCAGGCACTGCACAACTTCGTCAAACAAGGCTGGAAGCATCCTCATGAAGTTCTGGAATGCCCGAGTGTCTTTGCTCCTGAGCTCCACCATCAGCTTGTTGTACAGTCCGTACTCTGCTCTTCTGGTGAACCATCTTTGGACCCAGACATTTTTGGGTGCCTCCTTTTCTTCCCGTAGTAGAGTTCACAGAGCTGTAGATGGTTTCGCACTGTTGCAGAAGGATGGTGGCTGCCGAAAGGACTTTGTCACAATCCACGGTGGACATGACTGGATGCTGTGGAAGAGGAAGAGTCAGATGAAGGCTGCAGAAGTCTGCACCACTGGGCTGCTGCTCTGAAAGTGAGATGCAGGCGAGTTGCTCCCCCTTTTTATAGGCAGTATAGGTTTTCTGCTAGGCATCCTCTAGGCATCCTGTAGGCATCCTCTAGACATCCTTAATATCCGAGATAGGTCCCCTCTGCGAACGTTTTTTTCCATTTTAAACACTTTGTTTCCATTCTGCATCTGCTAGGCATCCGTTCTGCATCTGTTCTGCGTCCGTTCCACTTCCTCTCTGCATCCGGGAGGATGCAAGTTGCACGAATGCGGAACGGATGCCTAGTGGATATAGTGAATGCGTAATGGATGCGTAACGGATGCCTAGCGGATGCAGAACGGACGAACTGGATACATTTTCCGCGCAAAAGTTTTAGGCAGCCCAAAACTTTTGGAACGGATGAAACGTCCATAAACGGATGCTGGACGGATAGAGAGGAAGCAAAATGGAGGCAGTGAGTACAAAACGGATACATCGCATTAACCAATGGATGGCAAACTTTTTTGTCAGTTTTACATCCTCTTTGCATTCTTTGGTTCAGTGTGACATGGGCTTTACATAAGTCCAAAAGATTATTTTCTTTGTGCTTCAGTTCATTCCTACCTTTTCTTAAAATAATATCAAAGAAATATTGGAGCGGACATATACTTTTCCATGCAATATTGATTATCAAATTTCTAAGTGTAGATATTTAATAATAGTTATTGGAACATGAAGAATTATATTGCTTTCAATTGCCTTTCTCTTCTTTCCTCTTTCAATTAGCTCCATTCATTTCTTCAAGGCATTTCTTTTAACAATCCAGCTGGGGAGAGACTGGTCCTGAATGAGAAAGGAGAAGCAACAGGTGGATTTGAAATCACCAACTTGATCACTTTTCGAAACAGATCCTTTCAAAGAGTTAGAGTTGGAAAGCTGGATCTACAGGCTCGAAGAGGGAAGATATTATGGAATGATGATGATATGATTGTACGGAATCCAGATTTTAACCAGGTATCAATTAAGTGAATTGTCCATGCCTTAATCCATTATGATCCCATATTGAACCTAGTCACTTTGAAAATCTGATTTCTGGATTTTAAAGAAACAATGGTATATTCTTTTAAAATGTTGTTGATGATCAAGAATTGACAAAATGATATTACAATGCAAAAGCCATGTTTGCCTGTTTGCTTTGAATTAATTTGAAATCCCAAGAGTGGCAGTGTTTCCATGACATTGTCACCAAGCGTTATTATTTTCTTGCCCTATCCTTCAAACAGGAAATTTTGTACATCATTCTAATTTTGATTTTGTTTTTAAATTCCTACATCTTTTTATCTATCCTTTGGCAAATAAAAAATAATTCCCCTCCATAAAGGTGAAAAATTGCACACTTTGTTAAATATCTCCATTTTCAAAACCTTCCATGCTTCTCACCAGATTCCTCCACTTTCTCTTTGCAATGACCCTCATTTCCCTGGATCTCAGAAGAAAAGGATTGAGAGGGATAAGTTCTGCTGCTATGATTGTGTTCCACGCCCAGAAGGGAAGATTTCAAATCAAAATGGTAGGGCAGGAATTCTACCATTTTTCATTAGTCTTAAGCAAACTTTAATAAAATTACTGGAATGCCTAAACTTAACAAGATGATTTTAAATATTACATAATACCTAAAAAGGAGAATATTTGCAGCTCAGAGTTGAAATGAGGAGTCCTTGGTACTCTCTGAGATTGCTTTTTTCTTGAACATATTTCATTACCCTAAATAGGTAACATCATCAATGCTAGTAAGGAATGTTGTCTGCTGTTTGTTGTGTGGATAGTTGTGTGGATCTAGTGAAAGGACTTTATTTCAATGAGCCCAAACACACTGCAGCAACCCAGAACAGCAGAATAAGAAAATGGAGCATCTATACAACACATTCAAACAAAATGTATACTCACACAACTTTATAATATGTCCCTGATCACTCAACTCTTTGTAGCACAACCAACACCAACTCTAAAAATAATTACAATGCCATACAAAAAGAATGTCTCAAAAGCCACCAACAGACTATACAATTTCATGGAATCAGTAAAGCACAGAATCCAACAAAAATACTTCAAAATATCCTAAGCAAGCCAAAGGACCCAGCAGCCCTAGAAGAAAAAACAGGAGTCACCTACAACATACAATGCAAGCATTGCAAGAACCACTATTTAGGAAAGACAAGCAGGAAATTAATTTATTTATTTATTTATTTATTTATTTATTTATTTATTTATTTATT
>BLBF01000082.1:758822-783554 GCA_015471245.1 Laticauda colubrina
ATTTATTTATTTATTTATTTATTTATTTATTTATTTATTTATTTATTTTGTCAAGCAATTATAAGATAACAGGTATAAGTATAAACATAGTTATGGATACATGAAATGGATACATATAAGAAAAATAAAAAAGAAACAATAGGACAGGGATGGTAGACACGTTGGTGGGCTTATGCATGCCCCCTACAATAGTAGACAGTCAGTAGTAGACAGTCTAAGGTTAAAGTTTTTGGGGTCTGGGGAAGAAACCACAGAGTCAGGTAGAGTATTCCAGACATTGACCACTCTGTTGCTGAAGTCGTATTTCCTGCAATCAAGTTTGGTGTTGGTTTACCTTGAGTTGGTATCTATTGTGTGCTCTTGTATTGTTATGGTATTCTGGAATAAGTAGAGGAGTGGAGAACTCTTTTTGTGAAATATTTCTGGACTTTCTCAACTATGTTAATATCAGATACATAATGCGGGTTCCAGATGGATGAGCTGTATTCCAGTATTGGTCTAGCAAATGTTTTGTATGCTCTTGTTGGTAGTATGATAATAACAGAGAAAAAGCTACTCAGGATTAGGTTAACAACTCTTCATGACTTCTTGTTTATATAGTTACAGTGGGCTCTAGCACTTAATTCATTAGAGATGAGAACTCCAAGTTCCTTGACAGAGTTTGGATTATCAACAAGGTCTTGATTATTCAGCTTGTAATTTATTTTCTGATTTTTTTTGCCAATACGCAAGACAGAGCATTTATTTGCATGGATTTGAAGTTGCCATTTGTTTGAACATTCTGACACATAGTCAAGGTCTTTTTGAAGGATAGAAGTATTGTCTGTGGTATTGAATGCAGCTGTGAACATTAACTAGCAGCCAGAAGTCATCATGCAAACTCTTATATTTCACAACATATAGACAAACTTAACCATTGTTTCTAACTATCAAGTAAACAACAGATACTTCCAAAGATCCATCAAATAAGAGCACAATCAAAGAATCTCTAACATTGCTCCCATCTACACAGAGACAAGACATTGGGATATAAACTGAGAGCATACAGCACTCCTTATTATCATTGAGATGTTAGCTAGCTAGGGTAATTAAACATCTGTGAGGAAACAAGTAAGCTGAGAGAGCAGCAAGCACCCCTCAATAATATGGAATGCCCAGATAAAAAAATATCCTTGATTTTCTTTCCAGATGTGGAAGATTGTTTTGAATGTTCAGAAGATCATTATCCAAATAAAGAAAAGAAAAGATGTATCCTGAAACTTCTGGTTTTTCTAACTTTTGAAGGAAACTTAGGAATTGGTTTAGCCTCATCAGCTCTTTGTTTCTTCTTCTTGACATCATGGGTTCTTGGAATATTTATTAAGTACAGGAATACACCTATTGTCAAAGCCAACAACCAGTCCATAACTATATCCTCCTTGTCTCTCTTCTGCTCTGTTTTCTCTCCTCTTTCTTCTTCCTCACCCAGCCTGGCAAAGTGACCTGCCTTCTCCGACAATTAGGGTTTGGTATCACTTTCTCAGTCACCATTTCTAGTGTCCTGGCCAAAACCATCACTGTGGTTGTTGCCTTCATGGCCACTAAACCAGGATCTCAAATGAGGAGATGGGTGGGGAATAGATTGGCTTTTTTTTACTGTCCTTTCCTGCTCTCTTTTCCAAGTGTGTATTTTTTTTGGGGGGGGGGGGTTGTCAACATCTCCTCCATTCTCTGAGTTGGACATTCACTTGGAGCTCCAAGAAATGATTTTACAATGCAATGAGGGGTCAGCTTCTTTCTTCTACTGTGTCTTGGGCTACATCGGTATTTTGGCCATCACCAGCTTTATTTTGGCTTTTCTTGCCCGTAAATTACCTGACAGCTTTAATGAAGCCAAGTTCATTACCTTCAGCATGTTGGCCTTCTGCAGTGTGTGGATCTCCTTCTTTCCAGCCTATCTGAGCACAAAAGGAAAAGTCATGGTAGCTGTGGAGGTCTTCTCCATTTTGTCTTCCAGAGCTGTGCTACTGAGATACATATTCTTGCCAATGTGCTACATGATTGTTTTCAGATCTGACCTTAACCATAGGGAGCATTCACAAAAAGAAAGTGGTTCATCATGTGATATTACTGACTCAGAGAAATTGCCTCAAAAAGAAGTAGAAAATGTGCTATCTCTGTAGAAAGAATACTGTATATAAAGTTATAGGAACAGATATTTTTTATTTTTGAGAAAGAAGTATTTGTATCATTTGTATGATATTTATGATTATTAAGATTTATAACTTGCACATTCCAAAAGAAATGCTCATGCTGCCGTGTTATCATAATTTTTCTAGATTCTTTACCGTATCCTTTCTTCTTTTTAACACATCCATTGAGTTTAATTTTGGTCATCTAGCTTTCTTGTTTCTTCTTATTATGTTTCAATTTTTTTCTCAAAAGATGTCCAATATTTACCGAGACATGTTCATCATTTTTATATTATCCATTCCTTTTTTTAAAAATATATATATATTTTTATACATAAACATTTCTGAATACATCATTTTGTCTGAATATGCTTTTTACAAATAATAACAACCATAACTAGTACTATAAAAATATTGTTCCATTTTCTAATAAGAATACTTATACTTTAATGTCATATAATGTTGTAGTCATACACCATTTCTGTTTTTAATAACAACATTCATTGCTTTCTTTCTCTAACTTCTACTCCATGTATTTAACCAACTGTAGAATTTATTCCATACGAATTAGTATTCTGAGCCTTCTTTTTCTTTTATTTTTAAGGTTAATCTGTATATCTCAGCACATTCTAAAATTTTTTGAATTACCTCCTCATCAGGCAGGGTATTCTCATTTTTTCAGAATTTTGCATACATAATTCTTGCTGCTGTCACTGTAAGTAAAATTAAATATGCAGTTCCTTTATCATAATCCTCTTGGATTATGCCCAGAAAATATACTTCTGGTTTCCAATCTATCTTTTGCTTAATTATTTTTTCCTGCCAGCTCTCTTTTTTCTCCCAATCTTCTTTTGCTTTGGTCCACTTCATGTGGCAGCAAATCCCTCAGATATGATTACATATACAGGATTTTGGAGACAAATTACTGAACATTTTTGCCAATCTTGCCAGTGGTAGATGCATTTTATATAAATATAAAACATTTTATATAAATTGTTAGATATTTACATATTCACCTCTGATTGGTTGGTCCATGGTGGCAGGAATTTGAAGAGCTGACAGTGGTTGTAGCTGTGAGAAGCCCTGCTGTAAAAGGAGTTGCTGTTGCTGCCATCTTCAGTTCTGCAATAGCAAAATAAACAAGTTAAGCCAATCAGAGACTCCCACATCTTCTCATACCCATGATCTATCACTGGCAATGAAGGTGGGGATCTTGAGACATGAAGGACCAGTGAGCACATGGCAGGTGAACTGACAAGAACTGTACAATTGCCGGAATCAACACACTACCTGCACTGTTCAATCTGGCAACCGAAGACTGGGAATCGTACACCAACCAATTCCACATGTTTTTGGAAGGAGGCAATGTGATGAACATTTTGGAGCACACGAAATGAGTCATATTCCTCACCCATTGTGGACCCACCATTTTCAAAATGGTCAAAGACCTCTAAACACCCAACATCATGAAAACAATGGCATGGCCAGATTTAGAGAGAATTCTGAGGGCACACTACACACCTCTGGTATCCTGCCTAATCAAGAGGCACAATTCTACCAGAGAGACCAGAAGGAAGGTGAGAGCATCAGTGAAATTCATCGTGAGCCTGAGCGATCTTGCTGGAGCATAGGATGAGGTGATGAGGGATCGTTTAGTCATGGAACTCAGAGACCTAACACTACAGAGCTGACTCCTGACAAAGTCCACAATAACTCTAAAAGAGGCTATAGAAGAAGCATCAGCCATGAAAGCATCACAGAAATCTACCACAACCATGAGGAAGATGAACAGAATGGCGCAACCTGCACCTACGGAAACTGCCACCATCTACCATGAGAACTTAGAATCTGAGTCCGAATCAGATGACAACAAGGAAATAAACCAACTCCATACAGAAAGACATCCAAAAAAATGAGAAGGAAAGAAGAAGGACTTCTGGTGTGCAGGATGTGAAGAAAATCACCCTAGATCGGAGTGCTGGTTCCGCAATGCTATCTGTCAATGATGCAAGGGGCATATTGTGAGGGCATGCTGGGCATCCAAATCCAACAGCAGGAGACAAAGACAAGGAACACTGTCACGGAGCTGAGAAAACTAACCCAAGAGCCAGTGGAGCCAATTCATCTGGAGCTGATGGAATGACAAGCAGCCACAGTGAGGAATGAAACACATCACACAGTTACAGTGGGCCATTCCAGCACACCGAACACTAGGAAGATCCATGTCCATGTCACCATAGAAGGTAAGGAATGCTGGATGGAAGTGGATTCCGGATCTTACCTATTGATGGTATCCTGGAACACCACCAAAAGATTAAGCCCCAGGCTGACCAAAGATCAGCTGAGCAAACAAAGGGTAATTCTGAAAGACTATCCAGGGAACCAAATTCCTGTCATTGGCATAGGGAAATTCTGAGTAACCTTCAAGAATTACTCAGGAATCCTGCCATGGACTGGCCAAGCCTGCTGGGGCTTGAGTGGTTTAAACCAATAGGGATTGAAGTCACCAACATACACAGCATCACCAAAAGCAAATGAGAAGACAACCTGATAGAGGAGTTCCAGGACGTCTTTGGTGGGAAATTGGGCAAGTACTTGGGGTCCCTTATTTCATTTAATCTAGACCCCACCATAGCCCCAATCAGACTCAAAGCGAGGCGGGTCTTCTTCATGCTTAAACCTAAAATAGATGAGCAGCTTAACAAGCTCATCACCCAAGGTATCCGAGAACCCATTGACTATGCAAAATGGGAAACACCTTTTGTTACACCAGGCAAGCCAGATGGATCCATGCACATCTGTGCTGACTATAAGGCCACCCTGAACTGTGGCCTACAACAGAGTGTGAACCTCATCCCAGTGGTGCAGCACCTTTTCCATTCCCTGGGGTGGGGGAAGGTTTTTTCAAAACTCAATCTTGCATAAGCCTATCAGCAATTACCAGTAGACACTGAGACAGTGGAAGCCCAGACAATCATAACACAATGAGGGGCATTCAAAGGTAAGTGATCACAATTTGGACACAGTGTTGCTCCGGGGCTTTTCCAGAGCCTCATGGGGCACCTATTACAAGGGATTAAAGAGGTGGTGCCTTACTTTGACAATGTCCTCATATCAGCTGAGGACAAGAGACCATTACTAGAATTCCTGAGGGAAGCCTTAAACTGATTCAAAGAGGTAGGGATAAAAGTAAAAAAGGAGAAATGCCAACTAGCAGCCAACAAAGTAGAATTCCTGGGCTATCTGATCGACAGCGAAGGGATCCACCCCACAAACAGTAAAATCAAGGCAATCAAAGAAGTCCCCAGGCCAACAAACAACACTGATTTACAGGCCTCATTCCCAGGCCTCATTAACTTTTACAATATATTTATACTGCAGAAGGCAACAGTGGCAGAGCCACTCCACAGGCTCCTTGACAAGAAGACAGCCTGGGCCTGGTGGCAAAAAGAAGAAACAGCGTTCCAAGGAATAAAAAAATAACAATTACATCTGACCTCATACTAATCCAGTACAGCGAGCCATTAACATGAATGTTAATCTGTGACGCATCACCATTTGGGGTCGGCATGATCATCAGCCACATATTACTGAATGGAAAAGAAGCCCCCATAGCCTTCTACTCAAAGACATTATCCAAACTGGAACAGAGTTATAGCCAACTAGACAAAGAAGTGTTAGGTGCAGTCACCAGAATCAAGTGATTCCACAAATATATCTGTGGAAAGAAGTTTACTCGAGTCACCAATCACAAACCATTACTGGGAATCATCACAGGAGACAGAGCCACACTGAACATCTTGTGACCCAGAATGACGTGTTCGACAGAATTCCTGGCTGCCTATGACTACAACTTAATATATAGGCCTGGGAGGGACCTTGACCATGCCAATGCACTTAGTTGATGCCCCCTACCCAACCTGGGAGAGGACCCAGAACCAACCACAGCCACACTCCTGATAGAGACATTTGAGGAAGCACTGGCAACAGCCACTGACATCATGAGAGCAATGTCGAAAGACAAAACTCTGGCATGAATTTTGAACTGAATAGGGAGAGAGTGGCCCAAGAAGGAGACAGCCAAAGAGACTAAACCATTCAGGAACAGACAGATGGAATTATCAAAACTGAAGAGGTGCATACTTTGGGGAGATCTGGTAATAATTCCTGAGAATTTAAGGGAGGATATAATGGAAATGTTGCATTAATGGATATATGGATATAATAATATGGATATAATGGAAATATTGCCCTGGTCTCCTGGCAGTCTTGCAGGTTGATACCAAGATTTCTATTTTTTTGTCCATCCCTGGCCAACACACATAACTCCTTGCCAGGGATTTCATAATAACTATTCCTAGGTGCAGGGCACCTGGGAATAGCTATAATGAAATCCCTGGCAAGGAGTTATGTGTGTTGGCCAGGGAGGGACAAAAATATAGGGATCTTGGTATCAACCTGCAAGGCCTGCCAGGAGACCAGGCCAGTACCTCCCATGGCACCCAATCACGAGTGGGAAACCCCAAGAGGACCATAGTCAAGGGTACATATCAATTTCATGGGGCCAGTAAAGGGACACACATTTTTTATCATAGTGGATGCATATTCTAAGTTGCTGGAAGTCAGCATTATGCAGTTCAGAACAGCAGAGGCAGTCATTAGAAATCTGAGGAAACTATTTGCCACACACAGCTTGCCAGACATAATAGTATCTGACAATGGGCCCCAACTCATGGCCACCCAATTTGAGGGATTCCTAGCATAGAATAGGATACAGCATGCCCTATTGGCACTGGGATACCCCTCCATGAAAAGGGCAAGTGAAAAGCATGATCTGGTAAACAAAAGAGACACTCCAAAATCTAGCGCCGGGGGACACACAAGCAAAAATAGACAAGTTATTAATATGCAGCACATAACACCAGTGCAGCAACAAACAGAGCTCTTCTGAACTATTTATGTGAAGAAAGCTAAGATCACCCCTAGACAAACTACACCCCCTATATCAGTGGTCTCCAACCTGTTTTGTACCAGGGACCAGTTTCATGCAGAACCACTTTTTTGCGGACTGGCAAAATCAATTCTTCCTCAATAGTAAAGGTTTTCTTAGCTTTAGCAATGCAGTCCATGAAGTTAGGCAAGGAAGTTAGCGCGGAAGTTAGGCAAGGGTGGAAGTGGTTGTCTTTCAAAATAAGAGAGATATATATTTTAATCATGATTTTTCATTCTTTGTGACCCAGTACAAAATGATCCATGGACCAGTACCAGTCTGGGGCCCAGTGGTTGTGGACCCCATCCTATACAACCCAGAGACTAGATTCTAGGACCACTAGATTCACCCAGTAAATGCCGGATGTTCCAAATAGGTGATCAAGTTTACGTTAAAACCTAATAGGGGAGCCCCTTTGGATATTAGTGATGGTGACCCAGGTAACTGGGCCCTGCTCTTACAGGGTCGACACAACAGATGGTTGAAGCTGGAGGAGACACATAGACTAACTAAGAACCTGAGGGACAAAACATAAGCAGAGAGGAAGGGGGATACTCTTCACACAGACCCAACACAAATAGAAAGGAAGGGGAGACCCTTCACATAGATGCAACACACCCAGAGAGGAAGGGAAAGACCCTTCAAACAGATCCAACACAAATAGTGAGGAAGGGGGAGACCCTCACAAAGAAGGCATAGCACAGAACAGGTCCTAACGACTAACGAGACATAACCTCAACAATTAAGAATAGCACCAAAAACACCAAAAGAAAAAAAAGCAGACACTTATCAGAAATACAGGGGCAGGACAGCATGACCAGGCAGGGACTGGCCCACGGCAAAATCAGAAGGGTGGTCTCTAGTGGAAACAAAATGGCCACCTAACTAGAAGGTTCCACGAGGTTCCAATGGAGGGAGCAGGAGAAGCAGTAAGTCCAACTGAATAGCTTGAAGACCAGCCCATGACTGAGCTGTACAGGTTCAGTTGTGCCTATAAGAGCCCTGCCTACCTACATGATTACATGCATTAGGCAAGACAGGATTGGGTAGACCAGACCAGGTAGGGGGGGTGTTAAATATTTACATACTCACCTTTGATTGGTTGGTCCGCAGCAGTGGGAATTTAAAGAGCTGTCACTGGTTATAGCTGCAAGCAGCCTTGCTGTAAAAGGAGCTGCTGCAGCTGCTATCTTCAGTTCTGCAATAGTGAAATAAATGAGTTAAGCTGATCAGACATTCCAATGTCTTTTCTTACCCATGATCTATCATAAATTTTCTTGATATGCTTTAGACTTCCTATCCCATAGTTTTTTCCAACTCTCTAATTCTATATTATAACTGAATTTTTTTGCCCAAATAATCATTGTTTTTTGACTTGTTCCTCCTCCATTTTGTACATCAATAGATAATTATATGCTTTTTTAATCAGTTTTTCCTCTGTCCCCATTGGTATCTGGAGCAGTGGTGGGATTCAAATTTTTTTACTACCAGTTCTGTGGGCATAGCTTGATGGTGTGATGTGGTTTGGTTGGCATGGCGGGGAATGATACTCCAAAATTCCATTCCTTCACCATCCCACTAACCAGCTTTCCAGCTCCATTATCCTGTGCAAGGCAACAAAAGAAGCCAATCAGCTGGGACATGGTAGGCAGAGAATAAATGGGGTGGGGTCACTCAGAGGTGATATTTGCTGGATATCCAAACTACTGAATATTTCCACTACCAGTTCTCCAGAACAGGTCAAAACCTGCTGAATACCACCTCTGATATGGAGGTATGGCCACCAGTCTCAATCCACCCCTTGACTCTGTAATTATTGTTTAGTTTTTAATTCACGATCCTTATTAAAAATGTATTTATAAAATACTTTTTTCTTCTAAGTTGATAAGATTTGGATATATTAATGCTTCCATGGTGGAGAGCCAGACTGGAATTTTCATATAATGTTGTGTTTTATTTTTTCCCCATACACTAAGAAGTGCTTTTCTTAGATACTGACCTTGAAAGTATCTGTGTGCCATACTCCTGCCTTACCATAGGAAAGCATGTCAGCTACCTGAAGATCAAGTCCCTCTAATAGTAATAACCTTCTATGTTTCAGATTTACCCATTCTTTTATCCATACCAAAGCTGATACCTGATAGTAAAGTTCCCAGTCTGGGAGTACAAAACCTCCATTACTTTTAGCTTCCTACAACCTTTTTAACTCTATTCTGGCTTTTTTACCTTCCTGTAAATATTTCAGAATTGTTCTTTTTAAATAATCAAAAATTTATTCTCTAATCTTATTGGTATTGTGTGAAATAGGAAAAGCAATTTTGGCAGTACATTCATTTTCATGGCAGCTGTTCTCTCTGTCATAGATTGTTATATATTCTTCCATCTTTCTAAGTCTAATTTAATTTTCTGCATTAAGCCCATGTCACACTGATCAACGGATGCAAAAAGGACACAGCAGATGAGCAAAATGTTCCATCCGTTGTTATCCGCTCCTAAAAGGGGCAAAAATTTGCATAACCGGAGCGGATAACACAGATGCGGGGAGGATGCAGGGCAAATGCAAAGTGGATGGGGAACGGAAGCAAAGCGGATGGAAGCGGATGGGAGCAGATGGCACAACCGCAGGGCTTCCGGGGGGCCTCAGCGAAGCAGACGTGGAACAGATACAGCGGATGCAGAATGGACACTGAACGGATGAGGTGGATGCACAGTGGATGCACAGTGGATAAAGCGGATGCACAGCGGAAGCCTAGCGGATGCACAGCGGAAGCGGAATGGATGCCGAGTGTTAATTGCGCATGCAGGGGGGAAGTATTACGTAAGCCCCCCGGATATAAAGGGAAGCAGCTTGCACGTGGCCAGCATTCCGAGGAAAGACCTGCTGCTGGACACTTCGAGTTCATTGCCTGCCCTGCCAGCCTGCCTTCCAGCCAGCCTTGGTGCCTGCCTGCCTTCCTGCCAGGCTTTCTGCCAGCCTTCCTGCCAGCCTTCCTGCCAGCCTTGGTGCCTGCCAGCCTCCCTGCCAGCCAGCAACCCCACAACCATGGGGAGAAAGCGAAAGCCTCAGCAATCTGCTGCCATCCCTGGCAAGAGGGACAGGGCCAACCTCCCGCCCCCTGCCCCTGACTCTGCTGGTGCTGGGGCTTATGCTGAAGCTGCTCCTGGCGATGGTGTTTCTGCTGGTGCTGGGGCTTCTGCTGGGGCTTACTCTGTTGAAGCTGCTAATGGTCCTGCTGGTCCTGCTCGACCTGCTCGTGCTTCTGGTCTTGCTCGTCCTGCTGGGGCTTACTCTATTGCTGCTGATCCTGGTCCTACTGGTCCTGCTGCCGCCGCTGCTGCTGATGATGATGATGATCCTGCTGCTGCTGCTGCTGATGATGATGATGATTATGATCCTGCTGGTGAGGATGATGATGATGATGATGATGATGATGATGATGATGATTCTGCTGGTGCTGCTGCTGCTAGTGGTGATGTGGAGGAGCAGTCCCTAAAACCTGGGAGCCCCTCTGATGAGGGCCCAACTGGTGCAGCCAAAGGGAGGAAGAGGCGTATGTGACAACGGGAGAGGAGGAAATACTATATTGAGGCGGCGCACGAGGATGAGGTGCTGGAGTGGCTGAGAGAGAACGACTATCTGTGGCAGAAGGGACACTGGCTGTACAGGGACACCAAGCGGGAGCAGGCTGCTTGGAGAGAGAGGGCAGAGAGTATGGGTTACACTTTGGAGGTGCTCCTCGGCTGGTGGAAGTACATGCACATCTGGTACGGGAAGCTGCACCTGAAGAAATCTGGCCAGGCCACTGTGAAGCTGACAGACAGAGAGACCTACATCATGGCCAGGTGCAGCTTTCTGGAGGGTGAGGTCCGCCACCGAGGAGCACCAGCAGCCCCACTCATGACCCTCTCTCTCCGGCAACCTGCTGAGAGCCACTCCTCTTCCGGCTGAGAGTCAGTCCCTGTCTCCAGGCAGGTTTCTGTGGAGTGTGCCACAGCGGAGAACCCGCAGACAGGTGTGGTTAGCATAGTGGAGTGCATAGAGGACTCCCTGGTGCGGTGGGAGAAAGGAGACATCGAGTCCACCACAGTCCTAGCCGCATCCACCACCCCCAGCTCCGCCTCGGCAGAAAGGCAGAGAGCCGGACAGCAGGAGGGGCAGAGCCACACTGTCCTGCTGGAGATCAGGGACACCATCCGCACCAGCATAGATCTCCTCTCTCAGCTGGTCCACACCGACTCCTCATCCTCCAAACACAAGCCCTTCCTCACCTATGTCAACCAGACCCTCAGGGACATGGAGGAACCCCAGTACCAGGTGGTGAAGGACCGGATCACCAAGCTGCTTCACAACCCTCCAGACCCAGAGGAACCTGCTCCCATCCAGTCCAGGTCTGCTCCTCCACCCCAGGTGATGTCCCTCCCATTCCAAGGCTTCCCACAGGCCCTCACCTACCAGGGCTATAGCTACCAGGAGGTTCAGCAGCACAGGAAGCAGCCCTTCCCAGTCCAGGCACAGAGTCATCGGGCGACACCGTTGCCACCTGTTTCACTGATGCCACCGATGCCACCCACGCCAATGATGCCGATGACAGCGATGCCACCCACGCCAAAGATGCCATCGACAACAGCGATGCCACCCACACCAATGATGCCACCCACGCCAGTCCTCACCCAGCTTCAGAGCAGACAGCCCCACTACACTACTCCTTCCTCCACCCCACAGCCAAGCCCGGCCTCAGTACATCTGTCATCAGTACTGGGGCTGACACCCCATGGCATGGAGGAAGGACCTCTCAGCATCATGGGTCTGAGCCAGCTGTCCGAGAGCTTTCTCAACACACCATCCCCTGTTGTCCTCTCAAGGCCAGGCACACAAGCACCACCCACCACCACAGTACCAGGACCCTTCACCCCTGAGAGGGGCACACTTCCGAGTGACCAAGAAGAGTGCCAGAGACCTGGTAGCTGGCTACCTATGGACTTTATTTGGAAACTTGACTTGGGTCATTTTTTTTTTTACAGCTTGTTGTTCAGTAAAGTTTGTCTTTGATTCACACACTTGCTTCATTTGTTTTTTTTTAAAAAGTCTTGGTGGAAACTTTTAGAATTGGCTTAAGCCTTTGCATGCTTGTGGGATGGGTTAAGATAGCAGTGGGGTGGGCAGGAATACCTGTGGAATGAGCAGGGATATCTTTGGGATGGCTAATAGCTGTGGGATAGATAAACCTCAAGTGCAAGCATAGTGGGACTGTATGGTCTACCCTCCCAGGTGCCACACCTAGGGCCCTTTTTTATCAATAACAATGTAAGCATGGATCCACACATTTGAACACAAACACAACTCTTTATTAAACGCCCTGTTCATTGTAGGCCCACCCAACATACATGGCCCAATCTCATCCGTGTGATGAGACAGGCTGAAGGAAGCATCCATTAAGCATCTACCATCCTGTCTTGCCACTCCACCGCTCCAGCTGGGGAGTTGCACCAGTGTTTCAGGAGGTTGCGCTGCTTCTTCCCTTCCCGTGAGGCTCTGTTGTGGCCTTGCAAATCCTCAGTGTCGATCAGGTTTCGCCCTTGACTCCATTCCCCTGCCTCCATGTCCCCATTGCCTTGTTGGCGGTCCAAGAGCCTGTTCTGCAAGACTGGGTAGCAGGTGCGCATGAGATTGTGCAGGATGCAGCAAGCTTCCATGATTCTCCTCACGGTCTCTGGGCGATGCTGCATGGTGGTGAGAAGTACCTGGAACCTGTTGGCCAGGATGCCAAAGGCGTTCTCCACCACCTGTCTTGCCCTGGACAGCCTGTAGTTGAAGATCCTCTCTTCACCGGTCAGGAGTCTGGAAGTGTATGGCTTCATGAGGTAGGGTCTGAGGGAGAAGGCGTCATCCCCCACAATGAAGTAGGGCACATCTTGCGTGTCGTTGTGCAGGGGGTCTGGATCTGGGAAGCCCATGATGAGGTTGCCTTCCAGCCCCTCCTTGAGGTGACTGCCGTTGTATACCTGGGCATCTGAAGTTGAGCCGTAGCCTGAAGCATCGATGTACGTGAACTTGTAGTCAGCATCGACCATGGCAAAGAGGACGATGCTGAAGAAGCCCTTGTACTTGAAATAAGTGGACCCCGACTTGGCTGGAGCTTTGCAGGCCACATGCTTGCCATCTATGGCTCCACTGGTGTGTGGGAAGATCCACCTCTGATACCACTGCTCTGCAACTTTCTTCCATCCTTCTTCAGTGGAGGGGCACTGGAGGAGCTCCTCCTTGTATTCTTCGATGATGGCATGCACCACTTCTCTGACCACAGTGCTGATGGTGTTGTGTGGCATCCTCCAGCCGTACTGCATGCTTTTGTAGGTGGTCCCTGAGGCCAGGTGGCGTAGAGAGAGTGCCACCTTGTGCCCAGGTTCCAGGCTGGGCCGGAAGTTGGTGTTTGCCTTGGTCAACCTGGGTGTCAGGCACTGCACAACTTCGTCAAACATGGCTGGAGGCATCCTCATGAAGTTCTGAAATGCCCGAGTGTCTTTGTTCCTGAGCTCCACCATCAGCTTGTTGTACAGTCCATACTCTGCTCTTCTCCCGATCCATTTTTGGACCCAGACGCTTCTTGGCCACCTCTTTTTCTTCCTGTAGAAGAGTTCACAGAGCCTGTAGATGGCTTTGTACTGTTGCAGAAGGATGATGGTTGCCAAAAGGACTGTGGTACGATCCACGGTGGACATGACTGGATGCTGTGGAAGAGGAAGAGGAAGATGAAGATGAAGGCTGCAGAGGTCTGCACAGGTGGGCTGCTGGTATGAAAGTGAGATGCAGACAAGTTCCTCCCCCTTTTTATAGGCAGTATAGGTGTCTCTTTGCATCCTCTAGGCATCTTTAATATCCCAGATAGGTCCCCTCTGTGAACGTTTTTTCCATTTTAAACACTTTGTTTCCATGCTGAATCTGTTCTGCATCCATTCTGCATCTGTTCCGCGTCCGTTCCGCTTCCTCCCTGCGTCCGGGCGGATGCGCAGCAGACGCCAAGCGGATATAGCGGATGCGTAATGGATGCGTAATGGCTGCGTAGCGGATGCATAGCAGATGCAGAATGGATGAACTGGATACATTTTCTGCGCAAAAGTTTTAGGCAGCCCAAAATGAAACGTCAATAAACGGATGCTGGACGGATAGAGAGGAAGCAAAACGGAGGCAGTAAGTACATCACGTTTTCAAACAGATGGCAAGGTTTTTTGTCCGTTTTATATCCTCTTTGCATCCATTGGTTCAGTGTGACATGGGCTTTAGTTTTATGTAATTGCCCTCTTTTATTATTGCACACCTGGAAGTTAAACAGATGCTTAAGTATCTGACCTTCTTTAAGGCCGGGTCCCACTGCACTTACGGGGACAGACTTGTCAACCATCATCAAGGGAATGGGGACATGGAGCCTGGTGAATGGAGGCAAGGACATAACCTGATAGACACTGTGGATGTACAAGGCCCCAACAGAGGTTCACATGAAGGGAAGAAGCAGTTCATCCTACTGAGATACTGGTGCAACTCCCTAGCTGGAGCATAACACTGATGAGATTGTGTCATGTATGTTGAGTGGTCCTACAATGAATAGGGCATTAATAAAGAGCTTTGTTTATTTTAAAATGTGTTGATCAATGAATAAATTTTTATTGATAATAAAGGTCCATATATATGGCAGCTGGGATGGTGGACCATACAGTCGCACTTAGCTTGCACTAGAGGTTTATCTATCCCACAACTATCCTTATCTATCCCACAAGCATGCAAAGGCTTAACCATTTTTTCAAAGTTTTCATCAACACTTTATTAAATTAAAAAAATAAACCAAGTGTCTTAAGCAAAGATAAACTTTATTAACTCTCTTAGGTAAACTTTATGACTTTATTAAATAAGCAAAATGAACCAAGTAAAGTGTCTTAAGCAAAGATAAACTTAACAAGTAAACAACTCAATCTCTGACACTATTCTCAGTCACTCTGAGTCATGTCCATGGTCTCAGCTGTTAAGTGGTCAAGGATTGTGGAGGTGGCTGTGGCTTGAGTGCTGGTCTGAGACACCATTGGGGTGCTTGGCCCTGATGGTACAACAGGGGATGGTGTCTTCAGGAAGCTATCTGAGAACTGACTCAGTCCTGTGAGGTTGAGAGGCCCTTCATCAAGGACTTGAGATGTCAGGCCCAATACTGATGACAGATTGTCCATTGACAGGCTTGGCTGTTGGGTGGAGGAAGGGTTGGGAGGAGTGTAGTGGGGCTGTCTGGTCTGCAGGTGGGTAAGGACTGGCATCTGTGGTGTATAATGAACCTGGGCCTGGACTGCAAAGTTCTGCTTGTGCTGTGGGAAGTCCTGGTGGTCATATCCTTGGTAGGTGAGGGGCTGTTGAAAGCCGTGGAAGGGCTGTGACATCACCTGGGGTGGAGGAGAAGACCTGGACTGGGTAGGAGCAGCTTCAGCTGGGCCTGGAGGGTTGTGCAGAAGTGCTGTGATCTTCTACTTCATCACCTGGTACTGGGCCTCAGGCAGGTCCCTGAGGGTCTGGCTTACATATGTGATGAAGGTGTTCCGGCCCAAGGATGCTCTGTCCAAGTGGACCAGCTGAGAGAGAAGTTCTGTGCTGGTCTTCATTGTGTCCCTGATCTCCAACACCATACTGTGGTCCTGGCCCTCCAGTCTGCCTCTCTGCCTGCATCCTCTGGAGCTGGGTGTGGGGGTGGCTGCTGCATCTTCCTCCATTTGTGACAGCAGGGCATCATCCCCCATGGGATCCTCCAAGTCTGCCGGCATTGGGAGTGCAGCTGTCGGGGGGGTCTCTGCCGTGGGGCCCTCTGAAGACACCTGCCTGGTCAGGGTAGCTGGCTCCTGGCTGGAAGAGGAGTGGCTCTCTGTGGCCTGTCTGAGGGAGAGGGGTGTCAAAGAGGCTGCTCCTCGGTGGTGGATCTCACCCTCCGGGGAACTGCACTTGGCCATGACATACATCACCCAATCCATGAGCTTGACAGCAGCCTGCCCGGATTTCTTGAGGTGTAGCTTGCCATACCAGGTGTGCATGTGCTTCCACCATCCAAGGAGTACTTCTACAGTGTACCCCAGGCTCTCTGCCTTGCCTTGCAATTTAGGCTTGCAGTTTAGTTTTTTTCTTTTTAAATTTCCATTCCTTTTATTCCTGGGATCTGTCTAATATTGTTGCAGCAGATCCTGTTTCCAAATCAGGATACAAGACTACGAATGGTTGGAGAATACAGGTTTATTTTGCGCAAAAGTTTCAGAGCATTCACGTGACAAATTCTGAACCCCTGGCTCTTCCTTAGGCATCACTTTTATACATATTATGAGCTCAGGCTAGGCTGGGGTGTTCCTTTTATTAAGTTTTACTAAAAAAAGGATTTATAACATACATATAGAGCAAAGGAGAAGTACACTGATTTCTCAGTTATCTTGAACTGTTATTTTCCATATCCACCATTGATTCTGGGAACATAGCTGGTTCCTTATTCCAGTAACTTTATGGTTTTACACAATATTGTTGTTTTTAAGCAAAGCTCAGAGTCAAGGGACTTCTGCTAAATTTTCTGTGTAATTTTCCAGCCTGCTTCAATATGTCTAGTTAACACATCTAAAGTTAAGATAAATAATGAAGGCGATAGCAGACAGCCTTGTCTTGTTTTCTTTTTTATATTGAAGTTTTCTGTCACATCTGCAATCACCATCACTTTAGCCTTCTGTAATGTATAAATTGTTTTTATCCTCTGTGAACATTTTCACTAAACTCCATAGATCTTAGTTGTTGCAACATGAATTACCAGTTGATATTATTGCATGCTTTTCGGGCATCTACAAAAATTAAGGCTAGTTGTTTTTCATTATGCTTTTCATAATATTTCAGCATATCCAGAATTATTCTTACATTTGGATCAGAAAGGGTTCCTGCCTCAGAGACAAATTTGAAATAATGAAAGAACAATTTGGATATTATCCATTCCTAAATTGTTACATAAATACAGCAAAAAGCTGATTAACATTTTATGCAGACATAGTTCTCCTAGTAATACAGAATATCAGTTTTGGATTTGTGCAAATGCAAAATGTATTGAGTTTGTGAATCTTGTACATTTATCTCCATTTTAAAAAAGGCTGGCCATTATTTGAGCAGATACCCTTGTATAGCTTTAAGTAATAAATCATATTAATTGAGCTTGATTATGTATGGAACTATATTTTTTTCTTCCTGACATTGATTTCCACTCCAAATATTTTTTTGGGAAACAACAGAAACAACCAATATTTCATCTGACTTACAAACAGAATCAGTGTCTGACCACTGAACAGTTGACTCCTGAACTGTGTGTCCAATTTGTGCAATGTTGCAACACTCCAATTATTACAACAAATGCAGAATTAGGAGCTATTTGCACCCTTTGATCCTCTGACACCAGCTGCTGCCTCAGTACTACAATCTGTGTTGCAAAGGAGTCATGGAAGCTCACCAGAAAGATTCAGAGAAGAATCGGAATGAACGAGAACCTTCAAAGCATAAGGAGAATTGTTTATGAGATCCCGAACAGTGCAATTCCCAATCCACCAATCATGAATTCTCTTCATTCTGAGTCTATTGATGGCCTCAACAACTCATTCAGAATTTACATCACTTAAGTAATGCCTTAATTATGAATCACTATCACAAGTTTATAGACATTTTTAGGGGTCACTTCAGAAATCTGATAGGGATATGACAATAACTTGCCTAATCCATTAGCTCAAGTAATAGAAAGGTTGGACTGTGTATGTAGCAAATACAAGTTGATCACAGTCGACCTAGAGTAAAATAAGGCAACTGTAATTGCATTTTTTAGATGGGGAATGAATGACCAAATTGGCATTGAAATCATCAGGCAAGGGCATCAAAAGATACTGGACCAAATCTACTATATCTGTATTATCATAGACTCATGGTTAGAAGTTCTTCAAAGCCAGCTGGAAATGGTTGGTGAGCAATTTAAAAATGTGAGTAAAAAAATGGATGACTCCTTGGTATAACTGGAAATGGACAAGGCTGCAGCATATCTGAGATTCCAAAATATAGTGGAATCTAAAGAAGAGGATTTAGAACAAATGATGGCAGGAATACTAGCAGACCGATTGGAAAAAGATAAGGACAATATTCTGAAAGAGTTAGATGGAGTACATAGAGTGTATACAAATTATGCAAGATGACTTAAACATCCAAAAGAAGTCCATGTGAGATTTGCCAGAAGGAAAGTTTGAGATATTATATATAAAATCTCAAAAGAAACAATTAAATATAAAGGAAAAGAAATCTTGGTGCTTAAACAAATCCCAAGAAGAGTGAGAGAGCAGAGGCAAGATTATAAATTCTTGGCAAACCAATTAAATCAGTATTAAATCATATTCAGATGGCTAATTCCATAGGGAATGCTAATCACATGGGAAGAAAGAAAAATTAAAGTAGACTCCCTGGAAAAAGCCCAAGAATTCTATGAACAATTGGTAGGTTCTGAAGATTTGAGTAGTACAGACAAATTAGAAACAAATTTGCAAGATGACCAAGATTATCACAAAACTAGAGATGGGAATTATAGGAATTCAAAAAATAAACAAGACCAAGAGAGAGAGAAGAGCCGAAGATGCACAATCAGCCACAAAGAGAGGCAGGAGTAACTACAAGACAAAGAGCAAGAATCAATTTGGTAATGGACGAAGTAAAGAAAATATTATCATTTAACATATATGGCCTAAACTCTAGGATAAAAAAGAAAAGAATATTAACAAATTAATTAAACAAAATGCAGATATAATATGTTTACAGGAAACTCATATCAGGAAGGAAGAAGAAAAATACCTAGAATGCTCCAAGCTAGGAAACTGTATACGTCACCAGCAGATTTTAGGAAAAAGAAAGGTGCAGCAGTATATGTGAAAGATGACATGAAAGCAGAGCCAATTTGAACAGACCCCAATGGAAGAATTCTGGTGTTACAAATTTGGATTAAATCAATCCCAATTCTACCAGTGGTAATTTATGCCCCAATGATAACCAAAAGGAATTTTTTAAACAGTTACAAGGAAAAATAGTGGAATTAGAAAAAAGGAATATTTGTATCTTGGGGGATTTCGATGCTATTGTGGACCACCAGAAAGATCACAGTAGTGGGGGGGTGGGGGGGGGGCAGAGAAGAAAAAAAGAGAATTACCAAAAACATGTGAGGAAATGATGACTGAACTAAATATGATAGACATGTGGAGAAAATAAAACCCTGAGAAAAAGCAATTCACATTTTACTCTAATCCTCACCAATCATGGACATGAATTGATATGGTGTGGATGAATGGTGAGCTAGTAAATGAATTAAAAGAGATTGAAATTTTACCAAACAAATGGGCAGATCACAATCCGATTCAGATAGTGTGGAAAGGTAGGAAGAAACCAATGAAAAGGTGGACTCTAAATACACAGCTAATTAAAGAGAAAGAATTTATGAATAGACTTGACGAGGAATTAGATTATTTTTTAAAAGAAAATAATAATGAGGCAACTATGAAGCAGAATATTTGGGATACAATGAAGGCAAAAATAAGAGGCACAACAATATCATACACCTCTAAAAGAAATAAAGAAAAATATGCCCAACAAAATAAATTAGAACAAAGAATCAAAGAAATAGAAATTCAGCTGCAAAACACCCCAAAAGATTGTAAATTGAAAAAACAGATAATAACTAAACATAAATTAAATTGAATTGAATAAGAAGGAATGGCTTCGAAGTTGAATACAGCCAAACAGATATTTTTTGAACAGGCCAACAAACCAGGAAGATGGTTGGCCTACAAACTTAAAAAAGAAAAACAAAAAAGATTGATCTACCAATAAATAGATGAGAATGAGGATGCCCAACAAGGAATAGAACAGAAAAAAGAAATTGCATGTAAATTTTTTGAAGATCTTTATAGAAAGAGGGAGGTAAATGAGGACATGATAAGAAATTATTTGGGTATTACTAAAGATAAAATAATCAAGGAGGAGATGAAGGAAATGTTAACAAGAGACATTAGATGGCCCAAGTTAAAAACAGCAATAGAAAATCAAAAGAGCAATAAACCCCAGGACCTGATGGGATACTAGGGGAATTTTATAAGAAAATAGAAGAATAAGTCGGACCTCTCATGGTGAAAGTATATAATGAGGTCCTACTTGCAGCAAGAATGCCGGATTCATGGTAGGAGACACTGATATAGTTGATTCCGAAAGAAGATTTAGATTTATGACTTATACAAAATTATAGAGCAATTTCCCTGTTAAATACTGATTATAAAATATTTACCACAATTAGAGCAAATAGATTAAAAATATTGAATGAATATATACATAAAGACCAAAACAGATTTCTTCCTAATAGACAAATTAGGAATAATTTAAGAATAGTACTAAATGTTTTGGAATACTACAAAGCCCACCTGGAAAAACAAATAGCCCTTGTATTCTTGGATGTACAGAAGGCCTTTGATAATCTAAATTGGCAATTCCTCATCCAACAAATTTACAATATGAATTTAGGCACTAAATACGAAAACATTGTGATTACAATTTATGGTTCACAAAAGGTAAATATTATAATTAACGGAGAGTACACACACTCAATAAAAATAGAGAAAGGAGTTAGGCAGGAATGTCCACTATCTCCCCTGCTCTTCATATTATTTTTGGAAACATTGCTTACACGAATTAGACAGAATCCAGGAATAAAAGGACTACAAATTAAGAAAGAAGAACATAAACTTCAGTCATTTGCGGATGATATGGTATTTTTCACAGAGGTACCAATTGAAGCAGGTCAAGAATTATTGAAAGAGTTAGATCAATTTGGGAAAGTTGCAGGACTTAAAATTAATAGGGAGAAACAAAATTAATAACTAAACATTT
The DNA here is from genome assembly GCA_015471245.1 of Laticauda colubrina. Lineage (NCBI taxonomy): Eukaryota > Metazoa > Chordata > Lepidosauria > Squamata > Elapidae > Laticauda > Laticauda colubrina. Next base: position 779,932 of record BLBF01000082.1, read on the forward strand.
AAAACAAAAACAAAAATTAAAGTTGGAAAGGATAATGGGATTACAAATAGTGAAAAAAGTTAAATACTTAGGAATTGGGTTGATAGTTCAATGCAAAACGCTAATGGAAAATAATTATAATAAATTATTACAGCAAGTTAAAAAAGATTTAGATATATGGTTTAAATCACAGATCTCCTCATTAGGGAGGATTGCAACTATAAAAATGAACATTTTGCCCAAATTTATTTTTTGGAACTTAACAAGATAATCACCAAATTTATTTGGCAAGGGAAAAAAACTGAGGATAAACCTAAAGGCAATGCGAGATATGAAAAGCAGGGGAGGTATGGCACTCCCAAATTGGGAATTATACAATAGTGCAGCCTCCTTACTTTGGTTGAAAGAATGGGTAAATTTGTCAAATAAAAGAACCTTATTTCTAGAAGACCATAACTTACAGAGGGGATGGCATGTATTTTTATGGGACGCTGGAAAAATTAAGCAGAAGTATTTTCACAGACATATAATTAGAGATTCTTTATTGGCTAATTGGAACAAAATAAAAAAAAAATTATCTAAAAAAATCCCAATCTAAATCTCAACGATGGAGGCGATGATACATTCAAATAATCTGGACCTTAATAAAATGATAAAATACAAAGACCTTGATGTGCAAGGAACTTTAAAATCATGGCAAGATTTTCAAGAACAAGGGATTCAAATGGACTGGTGGGCTTACTTGCAAATTCAAAATAAATATAGCCAGGACAAGAAAAAGTTTGGAATTTATGCTAAGCTACAACAATTTGGTAACATCCTATTAGACTCAGATAAAAAAAATATAACAAAATTTTATAATTATTTATTAGAGATAGAATTAGAAGAGGAAGTAGTCAAAGGCAACATGATAGCTTGGAGTAGAAACATAGGACGTAGCATTACATGATTAGAATGGGAAAAGGTCTGGACAAGGTTTAATAAAATTACAAAATCAGCAACATAAAGGAAATGCTAATAAAATGTTTTATAGATGGCATCTCTCGCCCTCAAGAATAGCAAAAATGTCTCCTAACATGAATCCAAATTGCTGGAAATGTAAAAAGAAAAACAGAACATTCTTTCACATGTGGTGGTCCTGCACTGAGGCCCAAAGATACTGGCATAGAATTTTAAAAAATGGTTAGAGGAAATAATGGTGGAGCAAATTGAATTAAAACCAGAATTCTTCTTATTGGGGATATTTAATAGACAAATTTCTAAAAAAGTCAAATATATAATACTGCACATTCTTACTGCAGCCAAAATAACCTTTGCACAGTGTTGGAAACAAGTAGATATTCCAACAGAGGAAATGGTCATTCAGAAGATAACAGCCTATGCAGAGATGGATAAGTTAACCTGAACACTTAAGGAAAAAGAAACATCAGAATACAATAGAAACTGGGAATGCTGGTATAAATGGATTGAACAAAAATAGAAAATATATAAGAATATAACGTAAAATGTAAAAGAGGTAGTAATTATATATTCACAACAAGATGTATTTGTAAATATATCACCAATATTGATAACAAATAAGGAACCATGGACTGTCGATAATATAATTGTTCAGGTTTTTTTAATCATTTTTTCCCTTTTTCTTTTTTTTCTCTGTGTTGTGCATGTGTTTGTTTCACAGTTTAGTTGTATATTTAATAAAGTTTGTTTTAAAAGCAAAAAAAAAGTGCTTCAAAGCCAATTCGGATGTCAGAGATATCTGATATCACATATTAGCTATTCAGCCTCATCTCCCTTATTGCTGCAAAGGATTAAGTCATGGAGACAGTAGCCACCGAAATAGGAGCCATAAAGAATTCACCCGCTACTGAAAAAAGATGCAGGTGTGGAGAACTATCACTCTGTTTTTTACTTTGGAGATTTTGGGCATGGAGTGAGAATGTGCCCAACCAGGGTCTCCAGAAGAAAGATCTCCAACCAGATCATGGGAATTTATTATGTTAAACACAGAAGCCATGACCAGGGAAAACAAAACGAAACACAAGAGCTCACAAAAGGGACTATTCAAACATTAAAGAGAAAGCAACACTATGAATATGCATTGCTGAAAATTTATATTGACCTGACCCTCTCAGACAAATATAAACAAGGGACTGCAGTATCAGTGGATTCTAGGACAAGAACCTTTGAGATGAGTAGATACAATACTTCACAAAATTTAAAAGTTGACCCAATTATGTGATCACCTCTGCAAATAGCAGTCAGCCATCATACTAAACTGTCAACCCTGCTATGTCACCAGCCACGTTCACTTTCAGACGAATTTGGGATCAGAGTCCTTGAAACATCAAATCCCATTATAAATTGGAGGATGGAACTGTGTCTTTTGCGACTCCAAATTACCAACTTGTCCAAGTACAAGCAGGAGGCCAGAAAATCCATCGCAGTCACTGACAGTGTACCCCAAAGGGGGAAGAACCAAGTTACCAGTTAAATGCACATATTTTCCAGATGTTTTTGGGGAGGAAGAAGAAATCTTCCACATATAGTGACCACAATTGTGCTATAGAACTGGTCTTGGGGGATGGCGCTAAAATTCTACTTAGATAAAATACCCATGTCAGCTAAGTGATGCCCCAGTTCAATGCATTGGATCAAAACAAAGAAAACCTTCAAATAGTTTTAGGAACAACTGAGGGATGACCTCCAAGGAGCCCCACCAGATAATGGATCCTTAGTTAGGGGACAGAATAGTAGTACCCCCTCTTTGATATTCTGGTCTGCTGCTTGTTTATTAGCTTTGCCATGATGACTAAAGAGCAAAGCATGAAAAATGGTTGCTGGAATTAGGTACATCTAATTTAATGAAAAGTAGGACTAGTAGTGACATTATAGCAATGTTACAATATCTCAGGGGTTGCCATAAAGATGAAAGTGTCAACCTATTCTCCGAAACACTTGAGGGTGGGAAACAAGTAATGGATGGAAACTCATCAAGGAGAGAAGCAACCAAGAACTAAGGAGAAATTTTCTGACAGTGAAAACATTAATCAGTTTAATGACTTCCCTCCAGAAGTTGTAGAAGTTGTGCAGCACTGAAGTTTTTTGAAAAGCGACTGGACATCTGTTTGTCTGAAATGGTATAGGGTTTCCTGCCTGAGCAGGGGATTGGACAAGAAGACCTCCAAGGTCCCTTCCAACTCTGTTATTCTGTAGAAATAATAAAGGTGGCATATACTGTAAAAATTAAATTAAAATAATAAAATAAAAATAAAGTAAAATAAAGATAAAGTAAAGTAAAACAAATCTGATGTTGTGAATTAGAAGATTAGAAGACAAAATGTGCAATGACGATATAAATTCAGTTCAATTTGTAACTGTATATTGAAGTGAACATTTCCATGCCATCAATAATAGGCTTATTGTTATTCTTTATTAAAATTCCCATAAATTCTTTGGAGTGGACTGAGCCAGCTGGATCAATTTGGTACAAAGTTTTTTTTAACCTCTTTTTGACTTTACATTCAAAGAACTGCTAGGAATTCTAGGTTCAATGGATTACCTTTACTAAATTGGACCTTCCTTCCTTCCTTCCTTCCTTCCTTCCTTCCTTCCTTCCTTCCTTCCTTCCTTCCTTCCTTCCT
>BLBF01000082.1:829065-870793 GCA_015471245.1 Laticauda colubrina
GAGCATCTAGGAATATCAAAGCCATTTGTTTTTCAGGATGAGCCTCATAATATTCCAAGGTATCCAAAATTACTCTCATGTTGTCTCTAATTTGTCTCTTTGGTAGAAATCCATTTTGATCTGGATGAATAAAATTATTTAAATATTTTTTCAGTCTTTCTGCTAAGATTGAAGCAAAGATTTTATAATCTGCATTCAATAAGGAAATAGGTCTATAGTTCTTAATTTGCAACGGGTCAGCCTCTTCCTTTAAAATAAGTGTAATATAAGCCTCTGACCATGTTTTGGGTGTCATCTTTTTTAACATAACTTCATTCATAATTTCTAACAATGGAGTGTTCAATGATTCTTGAAATTTTTTATAGAATTCTGCCGGAAGTCCATCTGGACCTGGTGCTTTCCCATTATTTTGTCTTTTAAATGCTTCATTTAGTTCCATCATTGTTATATTGCTTTCTAACATTTCTTCAGTCTCTTTAGGTATCTTCGGTAAGTTAGCATTCTGTAAATACTGTTTAATTTTTTTCTCATCAATATTCTCTTGTTTATATAGTTGTCCATAATAATCTCGAATAATTTCCTTTTTCTCCTTATTACCACAACAAACTTGACCTTGATCATTTATTAGTTTCAATATTTTTCTTGATTCCTTCTCCTTTCTCAGTTTATATGCTAACCATCTACCTGGTTTATTTGCATCTTCAAAATAATTCTGTTTAGAATTTCTAATTTTCTGTGCCAGTTCTTCTTTCTCTATTAATTCCATTTTATGCTTAATTAGATCCAGTTTCAATTTAATATCTTTTTTCTGTGGTATTTTCTGTAATTCTTTTTCAAGTCTTATATATTCATCTTCCAAGGCCTTAGAGGTTTGTCTTTTCCTAATATTCTTTTTTCTTGTATAGTCTATTATCAAACCTCTTACATATGCCTTCATTGTATCCCAAACATTCTGTATTGAGGTATCTTCTTTTTTATTTTCTTTAAAAAAAAAGACTAATTCCTTCTCCATCCATTGTATAAAATCTTTCTCCTTTAAAATGGTATTGTTTAATGTCCATCTCGATCTTTTTTTTTGTCCCTTCCATTTAATTGTCATTGGACTATGATCTGCCCAAGTACTTATTTCAATATTTGTTTCTTGAATAGTAGATATTAATTCTGTTGAGATCCAAATCATATCTAACCTGGACCATGATAAATGTCTATTAGAATAAAAAGTATATTGTTTAGTTTTAACATTTCTTTCCCTCCAAATATCTTTTAAGGTTAATTCATCTGTCATTTTAAAAAAAGATTTAGGGAGAATCTTTCTATTTTGTTTTGTTGTTGTTGTTATATAGTCCAATTTATTGTCCACAATTCCATTAAAGTCTCCCATCATGATTATGTTAACATAGTCCAGTCTAATTATTTCCATATGTAGTTTTTTATAAAACTCTTCTTGTTTATCATTCGGAGCATAAATTGCAGTCAAGAGTATTTTTTTATTATTATCCATTATTTCCACCATTAATACTCTTCCATCTTCATCCGTGTAGATCAGTTTTGCTGGAATATCTTCTTTAATATAGAGAACCACTCCTCTTTTCTTACATTGAATCAAAGAAGTAAATATTTTCCCTAATTTTGGCTGTACTAACAAATGCTCATGTTGCTTTTTAATATGAACTTCTTGTAAGCAAATTATATCAAATTTTAATTTCTCTAATTTGTGAAAAGTTTTCCTTCTTTTAACAGCTGAGTTAAGTCCATTTATATTCATTGTAATCAGTTTTTTTTCTTCCATGATTATGCTTTATATTTAGGTCTAACAACTCTCGTAGCTCTCACTTCACGTTGTTCTTTACTGTCTACCTGTCCACCTACAACTCCTTTCTCTTTTTCAGTCTCCAGTTGTTCCTCCAGAAGCTCAATTAATGAGATCTCTTTCTCTGCCTCCTCTTTTTTTCTTCCAAAAAATTCTGCATAAAAAAATTCTGCTTTTTCAATCGAGTCAATTCTATGTCTCTGCTCTTGCCACGTAAAAATTAGTCCTTCTGGTATCAGCCATCTGTAGTTCACTTCATTTTCCAGTAGCATTTTGGTCAAAAATCGATATTTTCTTCTCATCTCTCTCACTCTTCTAGGTATTTGTTTTAAAACTACAATCTCTTTGCTTTTATATTTCAATACTTTTTCTCTTGCCACTTGTAGTATTTGTGTTCTGATGGATTTTTTAGTAAATCTAATATGTACTTCCTTTGGTAGTTTATTTCTCATCGCATATCTTGTATAAACTCGGTATATCTCACCTACTCCGTCCATCATTTTTTCCTTAGTAATTTCCAGAAGATCTGCCAATATTTCTATCATTATCACAGCCAAGTTTTCTCCTTTTTCCTCTTCTATATTTTGAAATCTAAGATAAAATTCTGATCTTTCCATCTCCCACCTCAACATCCCATTTTTTTCTTGTTCTATCACTGTTAATCTAGTGTCAATATTTCCAATCTTCTCCTCTCTTTGTTTTCCTTCTTCCTCAATTTTTTGGAATCTCTCCTCATATTTTCCCATCATTTGTTTAAAATTTTCATCAGATTTCTCTATTTTTTTGTCCATGGTATCTATTTTTATCTTAATATCTTGAATTCCTTGCATAATCATCTGTAAATTTACTTTTTCTTGTTCCTTATCTTGCTTCAACATTGTCTGAATTGAAAGTTGTCCTTCAAGTGGTGGGGAAGCAGAGGTAGAAGCAAAAACGCCGAATGATTTTGGCTTCCTGCTCATTTTAATATTTCCAAGTCTTCAAGCTCTCTTTGACTTTAAATCCAGCTGGTATAGTAACCAAATATAGTCCAAAAAATCAAAAAGAAAAAGAAAAAATCCAATATTAAAAAGCCCAAAGCCAAAAAAGAAAAAAGGAAAAAGGAAAAAGAAAGGTCTTCAGGTTCTTCTAGACCCTAATCCAATTAAAATAGATGGAAGAAGCAAAGAAGGAGAAGAAAAAAGAAAAAACTCTGAGGCTTTCCCTTTGAAATAAAAAGCAAAAATGCTAGAGTTAAAATTAACCAAAAAGGCTGGCGAGTAGGTGTTTCAAAAGTATATATATATATATATATATATACACTGTACACTGCACTTTATTTCTTTATCCAAGGCTCTTATTATGACTGTCTTCTCCAGCAGCTTCAAAGCCAAACCTCAAATGTTGAGATATTGATAAGAGTCCAAGAGAGCACCTGTAATAATATTTTACTGTATTCTCCCTCTATCTTATCACATTAAAATGTCCTTGAAAAGAAGTGCTTTTCTCCCCAATTCAAATAAAATATTTTCAAGCCTCTAGTTGGCAGTGTTACAGCATCTCTAAATACTCTTTCCCCCCCCAGCCAGAAGAAAAAATGTTTATAAAAAACTCAAACAAAAGAAAAAGATAGTCAAAGGGAGCCTCTATCCTAAAAAGAAAGTTAAAAAGATAAAAAATAAAAATCAAGTGAAAAATAAAAATATATATAAGAGAAAATTCAATCCGGTTACCTACAAAGTCACCTTAAAGTCCTCAAAGAAAATAAGAAAAAAATAATAATCCAAGTCTCAATTTGACATCACTTAAACGCCGCTCAACCCAGGTTCAGTCAAAAGAAAAATAAAGCCACAGATTTCTTCTTTGTTCAGGATGTCCTTTCAAGTCTTAATCAATTTATAATGCAAAAGAATTTCTCACCCAACCGATACACGCTCATTTAAATCCCTTTCTTTCCGGAGTTGTCCCGACTTCAGCAGCTTTAGAGGCTGCCTTTCTGCTTCCAGCAAAAGGTCTTCTCCCGGATCAAACCAGAGATTTTGCGATGTCTCTGGGATCCTGGGACTATGCCCTTCACAATCCCCGTCTCTACGGGACGGTTTAGGTCCGTTAGAACCGACCAGAGGCAAAAATATCAGCTGAGATCTCAGAGCCCCGAGATCGCAGCTGTAACACCGAGACGTAGCTCCGCCTTCCTCCAAATTTGGGGCACTTTTGAGAGCGGATAACAATGGATGGAAAATTTGCTCATCTGCTGTGTCCTTTTTACATACGTTTTGCATCCATCTGCCGATGTGACCTAGTCTTAAAGAGTTAGAGACGCTGAGGGGAAAAGAAAATGTCTTCACCAGGTTTGGTTAGGCCAACTAGCCTGGATGAGGAACAGAGTTCAACTTTCTTTCATCTCTGTGCTTTTAAGAAAAACCCAAGGTTATTAATGAATATTTTAAGTTCATTTACAAGGAAAATTTCATCCTTGCATTTACTGTGTGTTTAAATGATTTTACCTGATCCTTTTTTTTCCTTAAACTTGTGAAGCCAGTTTTTCCCTTTCTCATCTGTTGTGTCCCCATTTTATTGAAACTGATTTATCTGTTTAGTAACTGCAATACTGATGTGTTGTTTTTCTTCCCCCTCAAACTCTGTCTACAAGCTATCTACTCCCCCCCCCAAAAAAAAACTCTAATCCTTTTACAAAGCCTTTCTTGGTAGAATTATCAGTGAAGAGGGGAGGCGACCCTTGTTCTTTGTCTTTCAGCCCTGCAACATGTGGAAGCAAATGCTATCCCCTTAGAGGAGACATTCCATCCATTAGAGCCAGGAATTGGCTTTGGATACAGCATCCACTGGAAGTCTTGTCAGCAAACCCGAGTGGAGGCAGACCTTCCCAAGCCTGACTGACCACCCACACCACCAGGCCAAGCCTATGCCACCCAGAGACATGAAGAAAAGAACCCTGAGATGGACCAGTAAAAGTCTTTTCAATCTCAAGAAGATAGTTAGAAAGATTATGGGGGGAGGGTGGAAATTCATTGTAATTGGAAATTCATTGTAATATGTACATTGTAATGTTTTCTTTCTTGTATCATTTATATTGTAACCAGTTTGATGTATTCATGTAAGGATTGCATTTGAGTGACTGGCCCAGCAAGTTCTGGACATCTTAGACTTCTGTCTGGTGAAAGGGAAAATAGTCCAGCATTATATGTTTTGTAAAATGATACATTATCTGTATTGTAAAGTACATTTACAATATACAATACATTATCTGTATTGTAAAACAGTATTATCTGTATTGTCAAACTAACTGCATATACAAACACATACATAGAGACACACCATTCATAATTAGACAGAGGTTATCCCTTTCATGTGCCTCCACATAAAGCTGTTCCTAGCTTCCTTTTTTAGTTGCTCCTAGCTTCCTTTTTTGTGTTTATTGTTTTAATTTTTGCTGCTCTGTGGCATTAAGGCCCAAGCAAACCTCCTTCCTGCTAATTCCATGGAGGAAGGGGCATTCCCCTCAGGCAATTCCTGAAGAAATAGCAGAAAAGAGATCTCCAAATCCCAAGCCCTGACTGTGACTCACAAATTATGCTTCCCAGTTGCCCTGTAAAGCAGAACGTGTTGCACTGGTGGTTTCATGAGTAGAAGTCCCATGACTCATCGTATGTAATTTTAAAAATACTAAATAGTCCAGATTGCACATTGACTAACCTCAATTTGACCTCACAAACCCTGGAAGCTAAGAGTTAGGCAGGTAGTAATCATAACCTTGGAAATGGGCAGTCTGTAATTTAAAGGTTGTGGAGAATATAGAGTCTTGTGTTTACAACCAGACTGTAAGGTCATGAAAAAGTACATCAAAATCTGAAAATTAATTGGCATGAAAAATTGGACACAGAAAAAACAAAAACAAAACAAAAGTTTTCCCAGGCTGCTAGTCCTTCATGACTGAAAGCTTTTGGAAGCCACTGAAAAAATCCTTTTCTGTTGCCTCTTTTTCAATGCCTCCCCCTTTGCATCAGAAAAATTAAAAGCACCCATCAAGTCTCCCTGATCTGATCACCTTTTAAACTTTAGTCAAAACACTCATGTGTTTTGAAAAAAAAAAAAGAGGGATTGTTGGAAGTTGTGATTCATCCCTCTCCTCAGAAAAGAAAAGAAATTTTAAAATGTCAGAAGGGGAAGGAAAATTCCACTAAAAGAAATGAGAGGTGAAAACACAAGCAGGGTCAGCTCCATTAGCCCCACCTTTGCATGGGATACAGAAAAAGCCTTCAAATTAGCTAAGATCCTTTCCCTTAGAAATCAAATAGATGGCAACCTGTAAAAAAAATAAACTCCAATAAGAAAAAGGATCAAGACACATGAGAAAAGGAAATACTCATCAAAATGCAGTCATAAAAAACATGGCAGGAAAAAAAATATTTAAAACCATGATAGCAAACCAAAAGGTGTAACAGGAAACTCAGGATATTGCAAAGTGAACAAGCAGCTACTGTAAAACAATTACTCCTTTCTAAGGGAAAGGATCTGATTTCTAAGGGAAAAGTTCTTAGCTAATTTGAAGGCTTTTCTGTATCCCTTGCAAAGGTGGGGCTAGTGGAGCTGACCCTGCTTGTGTTTTCACCTCTTATTTCTTTTAGGGGAATTTTCCTTCCCCTTCTGAGATTTTAAAATTTCTTTTCTTTTCCTAGAAGATGGATGAATCATAACCAAGATCCCAGGAAAAGATCCCAATTTCAAGAGACATGATTCAAATGCCATAAAAAAAACTCATCACAAATCAAAGGTTTCAAGGGTTCACACTTACAAAATCAAAGGACCTGAAGGCTATAAGAAAGGGGTTTTTCTACTCACAAAATTAGATTAGTCTCAGGAATGCTGTAGGATTTATTCTTACTTGTATTCCTTTTTATAAACTGATTCTGATTCCAATGCAGCTGACCAATTATTTTGTAGTGAATTTTCCAGCTGGGAAAATTTGAATTGACAAAGGAGAGAGCTCAGCCTTTTTACTTTTCAACAATCAACTAGCTCATGTGGATTCTCATTTTTATTCTGAAAATTTTATTTTCAGAATAACTTATCTCTTCAATGTGCTTTAACTGACTAAGTAGGCTGTATTGCATATACAATAAACCCCTCTGGTTTATTGTATTATTCTGTATGCTGAGTCACCTTTTCTAATTTCTGTAATACATAATTACACATTACAAGTTTAATTTTTATCATGTCCCTTGTATCTTGCATATCCAATCTTATGTCTTGTAAGTCCAGTCTTATATCAATAAGTAGTTCATCCATGATATATTCTCCTTTTTTCTTTTTCTTTCTTCTTCATTAATAGTTGAAATCCTTTTCTTTGATAAATATATTCAATTTCAGAGTCCAGTATCTTATTTCAGCCAATATTTTTTGAGTTTATTTTCAACAATTCATACTCTTAAATCTTTATTTCAAATCTTCTAATTGGCCTCCCAACTGTTTCCCAAATTATGGGATGGTCCTATGACAATAATAAAGTTCCTTTTATTTTCTTTCAAGTTCCAAGATCCAAAATCTCAAAAAGATCAGACGCTTGTTTTAAAACATATTAAAGTTTTCCTGTACCATCAGGTGGCACTCTTCAGTCTTTTTCTTTTTAACTTTCTTTGTTGAATATGATGTTTTTATTAAGTTCGCTAAATTCAATCATTAGCTATTCTTTTCAACACACTCGATTCCAGCATTTAGTTATGCCCTTTAAGTGCCCACAAATCAATATCTGTCCAGTTTAATTTTTAAACCTTTGTTTTGTTAATGTATTTTCCTTTAAATTACTCCTCCAGATTAGTCCAGTAAAATAATCAAATCCAAATTTAAAAGCCCATTTTCTTTCTCACTTTCTCTGGTTGCCACTTCCACACACTTTCCTCCAAAATAGCCCTTTAATTTGATACCGGAGTACCTCAAAAGCAATGTCCTTTGCCTAGTTCACATTCTGTCTGCTACTTCTCTCTCCAGCATGAAACTTATTTTCCCGGAATGTTCTTCATCTTTGTGGTGGACATTTTAACACCACTGCTGCAGCTTGCCTTTGGGAGGGATGTTCCTATCAAGGAAGGGAGTTGTGGCTCCCCTCAACCTTCCAGGCAATTCTCCCTTCTTTACCACCCCACCAGGGTGGTTCCGGTCTCAATCAGGACCCTCCAGCAAGAGAGCTCAGGTGAAACCGTGCACAATTGCAGATTCCGTACAGACACCGATGAGGAACAAACTGGAAGTATCAGGCCAGCCTATTCCTCATCAGCTTTAAGGACTGCCTCCACAAACAAATAAAAAAGGAGGGATTTTGAGTCCCCAATTTAATTTGTGTCCCCAATTTGTCTAATTTGTCATGGGTAACACAACAGGTTAAAAAGTATAATTTACCTTAAGGCTAGGTCATACTGGCCGACGGATGCAAAACGTATGCAAAAATGACACAGCGGACGAGCAAAATTTTGGGGTTGGATCCATCCATTGTTATCCGCTCTCAAATGTGCCCCACATCTGCATAAACAGAACGGAAAACAATGGAAAGGAACGGACGGGGGTAGTATGCAGCGAGGAGGTTTAGGGGATGTTCGTAGGAAGCCTAGCGGATGGAAGCAGATGGAAGCGGATGAAACATCTGAAGGGCTTCCGGGGGAGAATAGCAAAGCGGATGTGTAGCAGAAGGAGCAGATGCATAGCGGATGATGCAGATGCATCAAGGACGCCTATAGGATGCATAGCGGATGCGTAGTGGATGCAAAGTGCTCACTGCGCATGCAGGGAGGATGAATTGCATCAGCTCCGTGGATATAAAAGGATTCAGCTTGCAAGTAGTCACCATTCAGAGGAAAGACCTGCTGTCAGAGACATCTTAAAAGAACACCATGGTTCAACAGTCAGGGAAGAAGAGAAAGCCTGTGCCTACTTCTGCCAGCCCTGGCAAGAAGGACAGAACCACCATCCCACCCCCTGGTGCTGACTCTGAAGCTGCTGGTGCTTCTGCTGCTGCTGCTGCTGCTGCTGCTTCTGCTGCTGCTGCTGGTGGTGGTGGTGCTCCTGGTGTTGCTGCTGCTGCTGCTGCTAGTGGTGGTACTGCTGGTGCTTTTCCTGCTGGTGCTGCTGGTGCTGCTGCTCTGGTGGACCAACCCCAAGGCCCTCAAAGCCCTGCTGCTGCAGGCCCTGAAGCCCCTGCGAGAGGGAGGAAGAGGCAAGGGAAGGAGAAGGGAGAGAGGAAACAGTACTCTATTTCCGAGGACCATGAGGAGGAGGTGCTGGAATGGCTGAGGGAGAACGAGTACCTGTGGAGAAAGGGCCACAGGCTCTATCGTAACACAAAGAGGAAGCAGGCAGCCTGGAGAGACAAGGCAGAGAGCCTGGGCTACACTTCATATGTACTCCTGGGATGGTGGAAGCACATACACACCTGGTATGGCAAGCTGCACCTGAAGAAATCTGGCCAGGCCACTGTCAACCTCACTGACCGGGAGATGTATGTCATGGCCAAGTGCAGCTTCCTGGAGGGTGAGGTCTGCCACCTAGGAGCAGCCCCTCTGACAACTCTTTCCCTCAGACAGCCCATAGACAGCCAGTCCTCTTCCAGCCAGGAGACAGCTACCATGTCCAGGCAGGTGTCTTTGGAGGGTCCCATGGCAGAGACCCCCCCCCAACAGCTGCACTCCCCATGCCAGAGGACGTGGATCCCCTGTCTCAAATGGAGCAAGAAGAAGCAGCAGACAGATACCAACCCACCCCCACCCCCAACTCCACCTCCACAGAAAGCAGGCAGAGATGCAGACTGTAGGGCCAGAGCCACATGGTGCTATTGGAGATCAGGGACACGAGAAAAACCAGCAGAGATTTTCTCTCTCAGCTTGTCCAAAGTGATATACCATCCTCGAACCGCAAGCCCCTCATCTTGTACATGAGCCAGACCCTCATGGACCTGTCCGAGGCCCAGGACCAGGTGATGAAGGAGAAGATCACAGCACATCTGCACCACCCTCCAGGCCCAGCTGAAGCTTCTCCTACCCAGTCCAGGTCTGCTCCTCCACCCCGGGTGATATAACAGTCCTTCTACGCCTTTCAACAGCCCTTCCCCCTCCAAGGCTACGAGTACCAGGACTTCCCAAAGCAGAGGCAGCCCTTCCCAGGCAAGGCCCAGGTACATCGCATGCCACAGACGCCTCACCTGACCCAGCTGCAGACCAGACAGCCCCACTACACTCCTCCTTCCTCCACTCCAAGCCCCTCAGCCAAGGGGCTCAACAGAAAATCTGTCATCAGTCCTGTGCCTGACATCCCAGGTCCTTGAGGAAGGGCCTCTCAACCTCATGGGACAGTGTCAGCTCTCTGAGAGCTTCCTGCACACACCATCTCCTATTGTACTCTCAGGGCCAGCACCCCAATGGCGTCTCAGACCAGCACTCCAGCAACAGCCACCGCCACAGTCACTGGCCCCTTTACATCTGAGACCATGGGCATACATAAGAGTGACTGAGAATAGTGTCAGAGACTGAGTTGTTACTTGTTCACTTTATCTTTGCTTAAGACATTTTACTTGGTTCATTTTGCTTTTTTTAATAAAGTCATACAGTTTACTGAAGACAGTTGTTAATAAATGTTATCTTTGCTTCACACACTTGGTTCATTTTTTTACTTAATAAAGTGTTGGGGAAAACTTTGAAAAAATGGTTAAGCCTTGGCATTCTTGTGGGATAGGTAAAGATAGTTGTGGAATGGGTAAGGATAGCTGTGGGATGGGTAAGGATAGCTGTGGGATGGATAAGGATAGTTGTGGGATGGGTAAGGATAGTTGTGGGATGGTGAAGGATAGCTGTGGGATAGATAAACCTCCAGTGCAAGCATAGTGGGACTGTATGGTCCACTCTCCCAGCTGCCACACATATGGTCCTTTTTTATCAATAACAATTTATTCATTGATCAATACATTTCAAAATAAACAAAGCTCTTTATTAATGCCCTATTCATTGTAGGACCATTCAACAAAAAGAGGATGATACTAAAGAAGCCCTTGTAGTTGTAATAAGTGGACCCCGACTTGGCTGGAGCTTTGCAGGCCATGTGCTTCCCATCTATGTTTTTCCTCAACGGTGTGGGGAAAGTTCCACCTCTGATACCATTGTTCTGCAATTTTCATCCAGCCTTCTTCAGTGGTGGGGCACTGGAAGAGCTCCTCCACGTATTCTTCAATGATGGCCTGCACCACTTCTCTGAACACAATGCTGATGGCATTGTGTGGCACCCTCCAGGCATACTGCATGTTTCTGTATGTGGTTCCAGAGGCCAGGTGCTGCAGAGTCAGTGCCACCTTCAGTCCAGGGTCCAGGCTGGGATGGACGTTGTTGCTCAGCTTGGTCAACCTGGGTGTCAGGCGCTGCACAACTTCGTCAAACATGGCTGGTGGCATCCTCATGAAGTGCTGGAATGCACGAGTGTCTTCATTCCTCAGCTCCACCATCAGCTTGTCATAGAGTTCAAACTCCACTCTTCTCTCGATCCATCTTCGGACCCACACAGCTCTTGGACATCTCCTTCTTCTCCTTGCATAGAAAAGGTGAAACAGTCCGAACAGGGCTTGGTTCTGGTGTTAAATGATCGCAGCTACCATAAGGAGTGTGTGATGATCTATGGTGGAGATCAATGGATGATGTGGAAGAGCAAGAGCAAGGGTGAAGACATCTGTACACCATGGCTGCTAGACTGATAGTGAGATACAGGTGATTTCCTTCTCCTTTTTATAGGAAATGTCAGTTTTCTGCTAGGTGTCATTTTACATACACTAGGCATACTCCAGACATCCTAAATATCCGAGATACATCCCATATACAAACGTTTTGTCCATTTTAATGCTTTATATACAAGATGCATATGCTTACATCCTTTCTATTTCCATCCTACTAACACTGTGTGGACGTTCCATGTACCTTTCTCTTCTTCCCTCTTTCCGCTTTCAGCTGCAGGGGATGTGAGTTGAGGAGATGCCCAGAGGATGCAGAGATGATACAGCGGACGTGTAATGGATGACAACAGACGTAGAACGTTTGTTGCCCGTATGTGTCGCGGATGTACATTGTACGCGGTGGAAAGTTCATCCACTCAAAAAGTTTTGTGCAGCTCAAAACTTTTTGAGCGGATGAAATAGCAGTAGACGGATGTTTGACGGATAGTGTGTATGGAACACATGCGCAGTGAGTACACAACGGATGCATCGCATTTTCCAATGGATGACAAGCTTTTTTGTCCATTTTATATCCTCTTTGCATCCGTTGGTGCAGTGGGACATGGGCTTTAAATCAATTGAATCCTAAATCAGTTATGTTTCTATTTAAAATTCAACTACTTGGGGAAAAAGCTGTGCTGCTCTGCTTTCTCTTCTAGGACCTTTGTGGATTCCAGCACATTGTGTCTGTGTGACACCAATCCCTAGATCCGGTCCCCGAAAAATGACTCTATAGATGGCACAGTGTCCAATAGAGGCTCATTTGTTTATGCTTGGTTGTTTAAGCTCTCCTTTGGCAACACTCCAAACACTCACTTGAGCAATTAATGAAGCAAAACCTCTTTCTGTAATAGTTCAAATCTTCACTGGTTTAAGTGGATTTTTATTAAATGAGACTTTTAACTATAAGACTATATCTAATTGGGGATTTGCTGCCTATTATCCACTCCCTGATGTGATTGCTTTGCACACCCTTGTGGTAGCAATCCCTGCAAATATAACCGATGTAAAAATAGTTAATTGTACATCTTCAAGTAAAAAAACTCACTGTCATAGCATTAGCTCACCTATTTGAAGTGCACAGCTTTTGAGGAGATTTCCTTTCATTTTGCCCATGTTTGGCTACCTCAAGGATTTTTTTTTACATGTGGTCCAGAAACTTTTAATTATAACAATAATAAGTCTTTACCGATTAGCCCTTGAGCCATATCAAAATGCAAAGCTCCAGCAACAATTCATTACAAAAATTCAATAAAAGCAATTCAAAGTGAAATCTGATAATATTCTATTCAAAATGGAACTTGACAAAATTCAATTTAAAATGGAATCTAGACAAAACACGATCCAAAATGAAATGGTAATAAAATACAATCCAAAATAAAATTTACGACAAGCTGATGGTGGAGCTCAGGAGCGAAGACACTCGGGCGTTCCAGAACTTCATGAATATGCCTCCAGCCATGTTTGATGAAATACTGCAGTGCCTGACACCCAGGCTGAGCAAGACAAAAACCAACTTCTCGCCCAGCCTGGAACCTGGGCTCAGGGTGGCACTCACTCTGCACCACCTGGCCTCAGGTACCCCCTACAGGAGCATGCAGTACGGCTGGAGGGTGCCACCCAGCACCATCAGCGTTGTGGTCAGAGAAGTGGTGTGGGCCATCCTTGAAGAATACAAGGAGGAGCTCCTCCAGTGCCCCACCACTGAAGAAGGATGGAAGAAAGTTGCAGAGCAGTGGTATCAGACGTGGAACTTCCCCCACACTGTTGGAGCCATAGATGGAAAGCACATGGCCTGCAAGGCAGGCTGGCTGCAAGGCTGGCAGGGAGGCTGGAATGCAGGCTGCCAGCAAGGCTGGAACGCAGGCTGGAAGGCAGGCTTGCAAGGAGGCTGCCCAGGAGGCTGGGAGTCAGGCTGGGAATCAGGCTTGGAGGCAGGCTTGGAGGCAGGCATGCAGGCAGGGCAGGCAAGGAACTCGAAGCAGCAGGTCTTCCCTCAGAATACTGGCCACGTGCGAGCTGCTCCCTTTATATCTGCGGGGCTTGGGCAATGCACCCCCCCCCGCATGCGCAATTAACGCGTGACATCCGTTCCACTTCCGCTGTGTATCCGCTAGGCTTCCGCTTTGCATCTGCTTCATCTGCTGTGTATCCACTAGGCTTCCGCTGTGCATCTGCTTCATCTGCTGTTCATCCGCTGTGCATCCATTTTTTCCGTTCTGCGTCCGCTCTCCTGAGACCCCCCCCGAAGCCCTGCGAACGCGGCATCCGTTCTGCATCCGCTGGGCTTCCGTTCCACATCTGCTTTGCATCTGCCCTGCATCCTCCCTGCGTCCGTTTCATCCACTCCAATTATGCAAATTTTTGCCCCTTTTGAGTGCAGATACAACGGAAGGAACATTTTCCCCTTCCGTTGTGTCCTCTTTGCATCCGTTGGGCAGTGTGACACGGCCTTAACTTCCAAGCACATCCAATATTTGGAATTATAGTGTTGGGATGTGCTTGGGGGAATATACACATTTACCAATTTTAACTCAATGTTAACTGGTCATTTTCAAATTTGACAGCTAGAAAGTACGGATACTTATCTTCATTATATAATTTCTCTCCCTACCATTGTAACTCTTGCTTTATAAGAATGCATAGTCCACCAGGGGTTCTCCATTTGTTCTTTATTTTTTGAGCTGAGGAGGGCCATCCCTTAAAGCCTAGCAGTTGTACTGATTTGTCCGCTTTGGTTCGCCAAATTTCTTGAAGGGCTATTATGTCAAATCTAGAGAAAAAGCTCATTAATCCACTATCAGCTATCCCTTTCCAGCCCATTATGTTCCAGGTCACCAACTTCTCAGAAGCAAGATGATCTGGTTTGGTTAATTGGATGGATGGTAAAGATGTCAGATGTGAACTTGACATTGGAGCCAGATCAATACTATCTAAGCTTCCCATATAAACACAATTGTTGTGAGGTTCGATATTTCTCCTCATGGGTTGCAGAACTTGTTGATGCTCCTCTATATCTCGGTTGCCAATATGCCTTTGCTCTTGCTCCAAGAATGATTTTTTTCCCCAATGGGCAGGTACTCTGGTTTAAATCTATAAATGTAGATTTATGTTCATTTTTGGAGTGGCATAGCTGTGGATTCATCTTGTGGAAAGCTCTTATGGGAGCTTCTAAATCAATTGAAGATGGAAGCTGGATTATCTCCTTACTGTTTGTCAGGTTAAGGGGCAATGTGTAACAAAGCCCTTTGTCTTTCAGTTGTTTCTCAGAGGCTGGGTCAGTCAGTGCAGTTACCCCACAGTCATCCTGTGTGGCAGTACCTTCTTTTACTGTTCAGGTGGAAGCAATTTGTTGATTAAATATATTGTCACAAGATTGTGTGGTTAGTGGGGGCAAATTAAATAGAGGCTTTGCTTTAGATTGAGTTGTTGTCAATGCCTCCTTTAGGTCATCCAATCTTTGAATGATGTTAACTTGCTCAGGTTCTGACAATGCACTGAATAAGTCAATCAATGTTTCCTCTGGCACATCCTCAGCAGTTCCTACAGCTGTGGGTAACACAGTTTGTATATTGCTTCTTTGCCTTCTCAGAGTCAGTTCAGTTGCAGCAGCCTCAGTTTAGCAATTTGAGAGGTGTTCCAATGTAAATTTAAAGCAACAGTTCCCACTTGGTGATGCTGTTTCAGGAGTGGGTATACTTTTTCTGAGCAAAAAGCCCTTATTGTAAATATTGACAAGGTGCTCAGAAAAGGCTTCATTCTGAAAAGCATGGAGGGTATTATGGGTTGTTTAAACAATAGGAGAATTCTCATGCATTGCATTCTTGCTGGCAGCCACTCTGCATGTAATAGATCTATCAGAGTGAGTCACAATGGAGAAGCTGGCTCAGGGACAGCCTAATAGCTTTGCTATTACTCCAACACCCTCTATTTACTCTCTTGCCATAAATTTGCAAGACTGTAGTTAGACTGTAGTTATGTTTGCCATCTCTTAGGCCTTTACATTATTTAGTTTTTTCTCCATATGTGTTCAAATTATTGGGAGGAAAATGAGGTCCTTCGCTAGTTTCACCAGTTTGTGGGTAAATCCCTCAGTTATGATTCATTTCCAGCATTTTGTAGAGAAGTTTCTGAACATTTTTGCCAATCTTGCCAGTGGTAGATGCCTCCTATGAAACATTTTATATAAATTTTATTTATATGCCGAAGCCATCGTCAATTTATACTTCCTATTCCATAGTTTTTGCCACCTCTCTAGTTCAAAATTATAACTGTATTTTTTTGTCCAAATAATCATTGTTTCTTTGACTTTCTCCTCCTCCATTTTGTATATTAATATGCTTTTTTAAAATCAGTTTTTTTATCTGTCCCCATTAGTATTTTATTTAGTGACATTGATTCTTTATTTTGTCCCCATGTGTTAACATCCTTCTCAAAACTTGTTTGTATCTGGAGCAGTGGTGGGATTCAATTTTTTTTTTACTATCAGTTCTGTGGGCATGGTGGGTGTGCTGTGGCTTGGTTGGCATGGTAGGGAAGGATACTGCCATTTCCATTCTTTCCCCACTCCACTAACCTGCTTTCCAGCTCTGTTCTCCTGTGTAAGGCAACAAAAGAAGATCAAGCTGATTAGCTGGGACTCGGGACACACAGAAATGATGGGGATGGGGCCAGTCAGAGGTGGTATTTGCTGGTTCTCCAAACTAATCAAAATTTCCACTTCCGGTTTTCCAGAACTGATAAGAACCTACTGAGTGCCACCTCTGATCTGGAGGTATGACCAGCATTCTAAATCCGCCCCTAACTCTGTAATTGTTGCCTAGTTTTTAATTCATGACCCTTATTCAAAATGTATTTATAGAATACATTTTTTCAAAGTAGATAAGATTTAGATATATTAATGCTTCCATGGTGGAGGGCCAAACTGGAATTTTCATATCATGTTGTCTTATAATTTTTCTGATACACTAAGTAGTGTGTTTCTTAAGGCCCGGTCCACTGGCCGACGGATGCAAAACGTATGCATAAAGGACACAGTGGACGAGCAAAATTTCAGGGGTGTCTCCATCTGTTGTCATCTGATCCAAAAAGTGGTGAAAATTTGAATAAACAGAATGGAAAAGAACGGAAAAGAACAGATGTGGGTAATATGTAGCGGGGATGTTAAACAGATGTTCATCGGAAGCCTAGCAGATGAAACCAGATATAAGCGGATGATACCTCCGAATGGGTTCTGGGGAAGAATTTCAAAGTGGACGCATAGCGGAAGGGGCGGATGCATAGCAGATGAAGCGGATGCATCACGGACGCCTATAGGAAACAAAGGGGATGCTGCACAGATGTATTTCGGATGCAAAGTGTCCACTGTGCATGCGGGGAGTATGAATTGCGTCAGCTCCATGGACATAAAAGGATGCAGCATGCACGCAGTCAGCATACAGGGGAAAGACGTGCTGCCACAAATATCTTGCAGGAACACCATGGTTTGTCAATCAGGCAAGAAGAGGAAGCCTATGCCTACTTGTTCAAGCCCTGGCAAGGTGAAGAAGGATAGAACCACCATCCCACCCCCTGGCACTGACTCTGAAGCTGCTGCTGCTTCTGCTGCTGCTGTGATGGACCAGCCCCAAGGCCCTCAAAGCCCTGCTGCTGAAGGTCCTGCTGCTCAAGCCCCTGAAGGCCCTGCTGCTCAAGCCCCCTGAAGGCCCTGCTGTTCAAGCCCATGAAGGCCCTGCTGCTCAAGCCCATGAAGGCCCTGCTGCTCAAGCCTCTGAAGGCCCTGCTGAAACCCCTGCCAGAGGGAGGAAGAGGCAAGGCAAGGAGAAGGGAGAGAGGAAACAGTACACTGTTTCCGAAGAACATGAGTATGAGGTGCTGGAATGGCTGAGGGAGAATGAGTACCTCTGGAGAAAGGGCCACAAACTGTATCAGGACACCAAGAAGAAGCAGGCAGCTTGGAGAGACAAGGCAGAGAGCCTGGGGTACACTGCAGAAGTACTTCTTGGATGGTGAAAGCACATGCACACCTGGTATGGCAAGCTACACCTCAAAACATCCGGGCAAGCCACTGTCAAGCTCACTGACTGGGAGATGTACATCATGGCCAAGTGCAGTTTCCTGGAAGGTGAGATCTGCCACCAAGAAGCAGCCCCTCTGAGGCCCCTCTCCCTCAGACAGCCCACAGACAGCCAGTCCTCTACCAGTCAGGAGCCAGCTACCTGTCCAGGCAGGTGTGTTCAGAGGGCCCCACAGTAGAGACCCCACAGACAGCTACACTCCCCATGCCAGCAGACTTGGAAGATTCTGTGGACACCCTGCTGTCACAAATGGAGAAAGAAGCAGCAGCCACCAGAGGCTAACCCACCCCCACCCCCAGCCCCAGCTCCAGAGGATTCAGGCAGAGAGGGAGACTGGAGGGCCAGGACCACAGTGTTCTGTTGGAGATCAGGGACACAATGAAGACCAGCACAGAACTTCTCTCTCAGCTGGTCCACTTGAACAGAGCATCCTCGGGCCAGAACACCTTCATCACCTATGTGAGCCAGACCCTGAAGGACCTGCCCAAGGCCCAGTACCAGGTGATGAAGAAGAAGATAACAGCACTTCTGCACAACCCTCAAGGCCCAGCTGAAGCTGCTCCTACCCAGTCCAGGTCTGCTCCTCCACCCCAGGTGATGTCACAGCCCTTCCAAAGCTTTCAACAGCTCCTCACCTACCAAGGCTATGACCAGCAGGACTTCCCACAGCACAAGCAGAAGTTCCCAGTCCAGGCCCAGGTTCTTCAGATGCCACAGACACCAGTCCTCACCCACTTGCAGACCAGACAGCCTCACTACACTCCTCCTTCCTCCACCCCACAGCCAAGCCCATCAACGGACAATCTGTCATTAGTATTGGGCCTGACATCTCAAGTCCTTGATGAAGGGCCTCTCAAACTCATGGGACTGAGTCAGCACTCGGATAGCTTTGTGAACAAACCACCACCTGTTGTACCCTCGGGGCCAAGCACCCCAATGGTGCCTCAGACCAGCACTCAAGCCACAGCCACCTCCACAGTCCCTGCCCACTTAACAGCTGAGACCATGGACATGACTCAGAGTGACTGAGAATAGTGTCAGAGACTGAGTTGTTTACTTGTTAAGTTTATCTTTGTTTGAGACACTTTACTTGGTTCATTTTGTTTATTTAATAAAGTCATAAAGTTTACATAAGAAAGTTAATAAAGGTTATCTTTGCTTAAGACACTTAATACAGTTTACTTGGTCATTTTGCTTATTTACTAAAGTCATAAAGTATACCTAAGAAAGTTAATAAAGGTTATCTTTGCTTAAGACACTTGGTTCATTTTTTTCACTTCATAAAGTGTTGGTGAAAACTTTGAAAAAATGGTTAAGCCTTTGCATGCTTGTGGGATAGATAAGAATAGTTGTGGAATAGATAAACCTTCAGTGCAACCATAGTGGAACTGTAAAGTCCACCATCCCAGCGATCCAGATGATTTTCTCCCCCTTTTTATAAAAAAATATTGGTTGTCCGTTATGGGGCCTTCTACATACTCTAGACATACTGCAGACATCCTAAATTTATGAGATACATCCCAGATACAAACGTTTTGTCCATTTTGAATAGATTATGTATGAGATGCATTCGCTTACATCCTTTCTATTTCCATGCTACTAATACTGTGTAGACATTCCGTGTACCTTTTGTTTCCTCCCTCTTTCCATTTTCAGTTGCAGTGGATGTGAGTTGAGGGTATGGCCAGAGGATGCAGAGAGGATACAGCGGATGTTTAATGGATGATAATGGACATAGAACATTTGTTGCCTGTATATGTCGCGGATGTACATCGTACGTAGTGGAAAGTTCATCCGCTCGCAAAGTTTTGTGTAGCTCAAAACTTCTTGTGCAGATGAAATCGAAGTGGACAGATGCTCGACGGATAGAGCATATGAAACATGTATGCAGTTAGTACACAATGGATGCATAGCATTTTCCAATGGATGGCAAGCTTTTCTTAACAGTTTACATCCTCTTTGCATCCATAAGTGCAGTGAGACAGGGCCTTAATATTCTATTCGTGTTAGTTTCTTTTTCCATATCATTCTTTGTAACACTCCAACAAAGCTGTGTTCCTCGGCCATGGCTGTGATGTCCTAACCCTCCCCCAATTCTGTTGTTTCTTTTCTGTATAGGTGGTCTCTGTCAGAAAATTCTGACCTGGGTCAAATCCAGGGGTGAAGAAACTAGAAGAAGATCATAAACTGACTTGTGCTGTCATTGGATTCAACATTCACATCCATGGGTTGGACTGGGTCAGACAGAAACCTGGTCAAAGACTGGAATGGAGAGTTTACCATCACATGTCTAGTAGAAACTCTTATTCTCCCACAATCCAAGGAAGGTTTACTAGCTACAAATACAGTTCCAAATGTCTATCTGCAAATGAACAGCCTAAAAGTAGAGGACACAGCCATATATTACTGTGCTGGGGAAAGCACAGTGAAAGGAATCCTATGAGGTTGCATACAAAATCTCTTCCCCACATTAATAAAGTGTGCCTAAAAGTGTCTCCAGAGAACCATTCAATGATTGGTTCACATTTGGAAGTGAATCACCAAAAGTTAGTGGAAGAGTTAATAAAAAAACAACAATAAAGAACAAATAGTGCACATTTAATGTTGTTGAACAATGTTTACTTATCGACCTCCAATTAGCCTGCTGTGGTTTTGCCATCCTAATACAAGATGTCATTTCACATTGTGTTCATGTCTCCCATCATGCTTCTATCTGTGCTTTCATCTGATTTAATCTAACTTTGAATTCTCCTGCCTCTTTCCCAAATCTATGGAAAAGTTTAATTACAACTATTTAATTGCCTTCCTATCAATCCTGTCTCCCAATGACTTCAATCCTGGATGGAGATCATGAAAACTATATTGCCCACATTGAAAAACTTCTCACTGGAAGAGAATGGCAAGCCACTTAGTATTGCCTAAAAACCTGCATGAAAGTGTCTATGTAATTAAAATCTGGTGGAGATTTCTATGTGCTGTGATTCAGTAAGACATCAAAATGAATTGGTAGTCTTTCTAAATTCAGGGCTTAGAATTCTTAGTGACTATGTAAAAAGGAGCTACCTAGATTAAAGCCCATGTCACACTGCACCAACTGATGGAAAGAGGATGTAAAATGGAGAGAAACACTTGCCATCCGTTGGTTAACGCGATTCATCCATTCTGTACGCACTGCATACGTTTTGAATCCTCTCTATCCGCCCAGCATCCATTGACTGAGGTTCCATCCACTCAAAAAGTTTTGAGCTGCTCAAAACTTTTTGAGCAGAAAATGAATCCAACGCATCTGTTCTGCATCCACTACGCATACGGGGAACATCCGTCCTACATCCATTGTCATCCGTTATGCATTCTCTATATCCGCTAGGCATCCGCTGCCCATCTGCGAACTCAAATCCGCTCCAGCAGAAAGCAGACACAGGGAGGAAGTGAAACAGACGTGGAACAGACGCGCAGCGTGAGTAGCACGGGCGGAGAAAGGATGAAAGTGGATGCAGCTCGCAAAGAAAGCATTTAAAAGGGAAAAAACGTTCGCAGAGGGGACGTATCTCAGATATTAAGGATGTCTAGAGAATGCCTAAAGGATGCAAAAGGACACATAATAGAAAACCTATATTGCCTATAAAAAGGGGGAGGAACTCACCTGGATCTCACTTTCAGTCCAGCACCTCTGCTGTGCAGACCTCTGCAGTCTTCATCTGGCTCTTGCTCTTCCACAGCATCCACTGATGTCCACCATGGATTGTAACACACTCCTTTTGGTAGCCACCATCCTTCTGCAACAGTGCGAAGCCATCTACAGGCTCTTTCAACAGTTCTACGAGAAGAAAAGGAGGCGGCCAAGAAGTGTCTGGGTCCGAAGATGGATTGGGAGAAGAGCAGAGTATGGACTGTACAACAAGCTGATGGTGGAGCTCAGGAACAAGACCCTCATGCATTCCAGAACTTCATGAGGATGCCTCCTGCCATGTTTGATGAAGTTGTGGAGCAGCTCAGACCCAGGTTGACCAAGGCAAACACCAACTTCCGGCCCAGCCTGGAACCTGGGCTCAAGGTGGCACTCACTCTGCACCACCTGGCCTCAGGGACCACCTACAAAAGCATGCAGTACGGCTGGAGGATGCCACACAACACCATCAGCACTGTGGTCAGAGAAGTGGTGCATGCCATCATCGAAGAATACAAGGAGGAGCTCCTCCAGTGCCCCTCCACTGAAGAAGGATGGAAGAAAGTTGCAGAGCAGTGGTATCAGAAGTGGAACTTCCCCCACACCGTTGGAGCCATTGATGGCAAGCACGTGGCCTGAAAAGCTCCAGCCAAGTCAGGGTCCACTTATCACAACTACAAAAGCTTCTTCAGCATCATCCTCTTCACCATGGTCGATGCTGACTACAAGTTCATCTACATCAATGCTTCAGGCAACGGGTCAGCTTCAGATGCCAAGGTATACAATGCCAGTGACCTCAAGGAGGGGCTGGAATGCAACCTCATCATGGGCTTCCCAGATCCAGACCCCCTGCCCAAAGACACGCAAGATGTGCCCTACTTCATCGAGGGGGATGACGCCTTCTCTCTCACAATCTACCTCATGAAGCCCTACACCTCCAGATGCCTCACCCGTGAAGAAAGGATCTTCAACTACAGGCTGTCCAGGGCAAGGCGGGTGTTGCAGCATTGCCCAGAGACCGTGAGGAGGATCGTGGAAGCTTGTTGCATCCTGCACATTCTCATACGCACCTGCTACCCAGTGTTGCAGAACAGACTCGTGGACCTCCAACAAGGCAATGGGGACATGGAGCCTGGGGAATGGAGGCAAGGGCAAAACCTGATAGACACTATGGATGTGCAAGGCCCCAACAGAGCTTAATGTGAAGGGAAGAAGCAGCGCAACCTCCTGAGACACTGGTGCAACTGCCCAGCTGGAGCAATGGAGTGGCAAGACAGGATGATAGATGATTAATGGATACTTCCTTCAGCCTGTCTCATCACAATGATGAGATTGGGCCATGTGTGTTGGGTGGGCCTACAATGAACAAGGTATTCATTGAACAAGGCCTACAATGAACAAGTTGTGTTTATGTTGACATGTGTGGATGAATGATTACATTATTATTGATAATAAAGGACCATAGGCGTGGCACCTGGGAGGGTGGACCATACAGTCCCACTATGCTTGCACTGGAGGTTTATCTATCCCACAGCTATTACCCATCCCAAAGCTATCCCTGCCCATCCCAAAGATATCCCTGCCCATCCCACAGCTATTACCCATCCCACTGCTATCCTTACCCATCCCACAAGCATGCAAAGGATTAAACCATTTCTAAAAGTTTCCACCAAGACTTTATTGACAAAAATAAATGAAGCAAGTGTGTGAAGCAAAGATAATCTTTGTTAATAACAAGCTGTAAAAGAAAAATGACCCAAGTCAAGTGTCCAAAGCAAAAATAAAGTCAACAGGTAGCCACCCAATCTCTGGCACTCTTCTTGGTCACTCTGACGCGTGCCCAGTCTCAGGGGTGAAGAGTCCAGTTGCTGTGGAGGTGGCTGCTGCTGGAGTGCTGGTCTGAAGTGCCACTGGGGTGCCTGGCCCCAAGAGCACAACAGGGGACGGTGTGTGGAGGAAGCTCTCAGACAGCTGGCTCAACCCTGTGATGTTGAGAGCCCCTTCCTCCATGACATGGGGTGTCAGCTCCAATACCGATGACAGATGTACTGAGGCCGGGCTTGGCTGTGGGGTGGAGGAAGGAGCAGTGTAGTGGGGATGTCTGGTGTGCACCTGGGTGAGGACTGGCATCGGTGGCATCAGTGGCATGGGTGGCATCGGTGGCGTGGGTGGCATCCGTAGCGTGGGTGGCATCGGTGGTGTCCGATGTACCTGTGCCTGGACTGGGAAGGGCTGCCTGTGCTGCTGGACCTCCTGGTAGCGTTAGCCTTGGTAGGATACGGCCTGTGGAAAGCATTGGAAGTGCAGTGACATCACCTGGGGTGGAGGAGCAGGCCTGGACTGGGTGGGAGCAGTTTCATCTTGGAGGTTTGTGAAGAAGATTGGTGATCCTGTCCTTCACCACCTGTTACTGGGGTTCCGACATGTTCATGAGGGTCTGGTTGACATAGGTGAGGAAGGCCTTGCGGTTGGAGGATGGGGCCACAGTTTGTACCAGCTGAGAGAAGAGATCTCCGCTGCTCCTGATGGTGTCTCTTATCTCCAGCAGGACAGTGTGGCTCTGCCCCTCCAGTTTGCCTCTCTGCCTTTCTGTGGAGGTGGAGCTGGTGGTGGATGCGGGTTGGGCTCTGGTGGAAGTGCCGTCTCCTTTCTCCCACTGCATCAGGGGGTACTCCACGCACTCCGCCACGGGTAGTGCAGCTGTCGGGGGGGTCTCCGTCGTAGCATGCTTCACAGATATCTGCCTGGACACAGGAGCTGACTCTTGCCAGAAGAGGACTGGCTCTCAGCAGGCTGCCTGAGTGAGAGGGTTGTGAGAGGGGCTGCTCCTCGGTGGTGGATCTCACCCTCCAAGAAGCTGCACTTGGCCATCACGTAGGTCTCTCTGTCCGTCAGCTTGACCATGGCCTGGCCAGATTTCTTAAGGTGTAGCTTCCTGTACCAGGTGTGCATATGCTTCCTCCAGCTGAGGTGTACCTCCGAAGTGTAGCCCAGGCTTTCCGCCTTCTCTCGCCAAGCAGCTTGCTTCCTTTTGGTGTCATGATAGAGCCTGTGTCCCTTCCACCATAGATACTCATTCTCCCTCAGCCACTCCATCACCTCCTCCTCATGTTCCTCTTCGATTGAGTATTGCCTCCTTTCCCGTCACGCGTCTGCCTCTTTCTCCCTTTGGCAGGGCCATATGGGCCCTCATCAGAGGGGCTTCAAGTTTGTAGGGGCTGCTCCTCCACAACACCACCAGCAGCAGCAATAGCAACAACAGTAACAGCAAAAGCAGGACCAGCAGCACCAGCAGCACAAGGATCATCAGCAGCAGAGTAAGCACCAGCAGCACTAGCAGGACCAGGAGCACCAGCAGGACCAGCAGGACGAGGAGAAGAACCAGCAGAGTAAGCACCAGCAGAAGCACCAGCACCAGGAGCAGTGTCCGCAGAGTAAGCACCAGCAGGAGCTCCAGCACCAGGATCAGCGCCAGCAGAGTAAGCACCAGAAGAAGCACCACCACCAGAAGCAGCATCAGCAGAAGCACCACCTCCAGATGCAGAATCAGCAAAAGCCCCAGCACCAGAAGATCGAGCCCAGGCAGCAGAAGCCCCAGCAGAAGCAGAGTCAGGGCCAGGGGGTGGGAGGGTGGCCCTGTCCCTCTTGCCAGGGCTGGCAGCAGATGGCAGAAGCTTCCATTTCTTCCCCATGGTTGTTGGGTTGCTGGCTGGCTGGCTGGCTGGCTGGAGATCTGTGTCTGGAAGCAGGTCTTTCCTCAGAATGGTGACCTGCTTGGGAGCTGCTTCCATTTATGTCCACGGGGCTGATGCAATGCATCCTCTCCGCATGTGCAGTGAATGCTAGGCATCCGCTAGGCATCTGCTAGGCTTCCGTTAGGCATCCGCTAGGCTTCCGCTCTGCATCAGCTTCTTCCGCTTGGCATCCGCTGTGCATCCACTTCATCCGCTCGGCGTCCGCTCTGCATCCACTCTTTCCGTTTCACGTCCATTTTGCTGCACTCCCCTGGAAGCCTTGCGGATGTGCCATCCGCTCCCATCTGCTTCCATCCACTAGGCTTCTGTGGAGCATCCGCTTCCCATCCCCCCTACATCCTCCCCCCGTCTGTTCCTTTCCGTCTTGTCCGCTCTGGTTATGCAAAATCGGGGCACTTTTGAGAGCGGATAACAACGGATGGAACATTTTTCTCATCCGCTATGTCCTTTTTACAAACATTTTGCATCTGTCGGCCAGTGTGACAGGGCCTTAAGATAGAGAATATAAGCCCAAGCATCCGTATCTTGGTTCCGAAGGGAACACATTCTAAAATACATTATACTACAAATAAATAAGAAATGGAAGACCAATCTTATCTCCCAATGACTTCAATCTTGAATGGATACTATGAAAATTCTAGAGTTGTATTCTACATTGTCTATGTGAAAAACATCTAAGGGGAATGGAATGGCAATCCACTTCCTCAATATTGCCTAATAACCTGCAGATTTGTGTTTCTGCAATCATTGAAGAGTGAAAGTCAGCTGTAAAATTCTGTGTACAATGATTCAATAAAGACATGAAATGAAATGGTGGTTTTTTAAGATATGTGTTTAGGATTAGAAATCTTGGTGATTATGTAAAAAAAGCTGGTTAGTTTAAAAGAAGATACTATAAGCCCAAGCATCCGTCCCTTGGATCCTAAGGGAACACATTGTAAAATACATTACACTACAATTAAATAAGAAATGAAGCACCAAGTACAATTTATACAAGAAAATGATCTGGATGGATATGTGAAAATATTGCAATGCTTCCATTTGCAGAAGAGATTAGTGAATATAGTGCAAGACATGCTAATATTCATCTCATATTTATACAGTTTCCAACATGATTTATGCAAACTCGACATCACTTTCACTTCTCATTTAAACCATCAAAGTTCCCCATCACAAACAGACAGACAGATTCACCTCACAGAAGCCCTCAGAGAAAAAAGACATTTCTCCACTATGCCACCCTTCCTTCCAGTTCTCCTCACATTGGCTATCTTTTCTTCCCGTGTGTTCAATTTGCCATTTTATTCTATTATTTTTATTGCTTCACTGAGGTGAAGTTTCACTTCTTAAAAATGGCTGTGATGTCCTAACTCTCATTAAATTCTGTTCTTTCTTCTGTTTCGGAGGCTTCTCCAAGGTAGTCCTGACCCAGTCAGATCCAGTGCTGAAGGCATCAGGAGAAGCTCATAAACTGACTTGCGCTGTCACTGGATTTAACGTTAACAGCTACTGGATGGAATGGGTCAGACAGAAACCTGGCCAAGGATTGGAGTGGCTTGTTCACTATTATGATTCTGGTAGCAAGTATTATTAGCCAACAATGCAAGAGCTCTTTACTGTCTCCAAGGACAGTTCCAACTTTTATTTGCAAATGAACAATCTCAAAACTGAAGACACAGCTGTGTATTACTGTGCAAGAGACATGGGGACAGGATTCCTCAGAGATCTCATGCAAAAACTCTTCCTTGAATGACTGAAATCTCTTGAAACAGGATGCCAGAAAACAACCTAGATTTGTCCAGCCTATGAAACAAAATCAGTCAGGCAGAGAGGAGTGAGATAAATAGCCCAAAGAAAAACATGAGAAACAGAGAGATTATTCACCCATACTTTATACAGTTGAACAAATTTTGCTTATGAAGTTCCACCTCATAAGCAAAAATTGTGGACTGTTGTGGTTTTCAGCAGAATTTTTCTTCTCCAGATGCAAAACAACATTATAATACATATTGCTTTTCCTCTTCATGCTTTCATTCATTTAACTCATTCAACTTTTGGAGTTATAGGATCTTTTATTTTTCACCATTTCCCATGTACTAAGTTGTATTTCTCAAAATTGTGATACATTATTATCAATTATATACCCAAATATATGTAGTTGTGAAATCTTATTTCTTTATTATAAAACATGAAAGAATTCTCAATGTAACCATTCATTTAGGACAAATGTTTGCTTTCAGTGCTCAGTTTTGTCCTATTAGTGGTTGAACATTTCCTTACTTTTTTCCCACAAAGATATTGTTTTCCTCACTATGTTCCCATTCAGGCAGAAATACCATAGATAGGTGGAGGGAAGGTTATTGTTTTTTATTGTTTTTATATTGGGTTTTTTTCCTTGTAAGCTGCATAGAATCACTGAGCTGGGCGGCAATAAAAAATAATTAATTTAATTAATAAATAAAAATAAAATAGATTTGATTATCAGTAAAACATTCTGCACACTGTGGTAACTAAGTGTGGATGGGGAAAATGAAATATGTAGGGCACACACTGGGGAAGACAAATGGAAATAGTATATTCTTCTGCCAAAATCCAGTGTCCAGTAATGAAAATTCATTCATCCACACTGTATTTACTACTCTATATGGATAAAAGAAGAGAAGGAAAAACAGTAATGGAAGCAGGTGTTTAAAAAAGTGTGAAATAAAAGAAAGAAAAATAAGAGTAGAAAATTGAGTTGGAAGGCAGGAAGGTGGGAAAGAAGGAAAGAAGGAAGAGAGGAAGGGTGGGAGAGAAGAAAGGATTAGATATTAACAGAAGTTAGAAGAAGTAATCAATGTATCACATTTTAAACTTAAAGCCCCTGTCACACTGCATCAACGGATGGAAAGAGGATGTAAAACGGAGAGAAACACTTGCCATCTGTTGATTAACGCGATGCATCCGTTCTATACTAACTGCATACGTTTTGCTTCCTCTCTATCCGTCCAGCATCTGTTTATTGACGTTTCATCCACTCAGAAAGTTTTGAGCTGCTCAAAACTTTTGAGCGGAAAATGTATCCAATTTGTCCATTCAGCATCCGCTACGCATCCGCTAGGCATCCGTTCTGCATCCGTTACTCATCCGCAATATCTGCTAGGCATCTGCTGCGCATCCACGCAACTCCATCCACTCCAGCAGTAAACGGACGCAGGGAGGAAGCAGAACAGATGCAGAATGGATGCCTAGCGGATGCAGCATGGAAACAAAGCATGTAAAACTGAAAAAAAAGTTCACAGAGGGGACCTATCTCGGATATTAAGGATGTCTAGAGGATGCCTAGAGGATGCAAAGGGACACCTAGGGGAAAACCTATACTGCCTATAAAAAGGGGGAGCAACTCACCTGGATCTCACTTTCAGAAAAGCAGCCCTGCGGTGCAGACCTCTGCAGCCTTCATCTGACTCTTCCTCTTCCACAGCATCCAGTCATGTCCACTGTGGATCGTAACAAAGTCCTTTTGGCAGCCAACATCCTTCTGCAACATTGTGAAGCCATCTACAGGCTCTGTGAACTCTACTACGGGAAGAAAAAGAGGCAGCCAAGAAGCGTCTGGGTACGAAGATGGTTCACCAGAAGAGCAGAGGATGGACAATACAAGAAGCTGATGGTGGAGCTCAGGAACAAAGACATTTGGGCATTCTAGAACTTCATGAGGATGCCTCCAGCCATGTTTGATGAAGTTGTGCAGCGGCTGACACCCAGGTTGACCAAGGCAAACACCAACTTCCAGCCCAGCCTGGAACCTGGGCTCAAGGTAGCACTCACTCTGCGCCATCTGGCCTCAGGGACCACCTACAGGAGTATGCTGTATGGCTGGAGGGTGCCACACAACACCATCAGCATTGTGGTCAGAGAAGTGGTGCAGGCCATCATCGAAGAAAACCTGGAGGACCTCCTCCAGTGCCCCTCCACTGAAGAAGGCTGGAAAAAAGTTGCAGAGGAGTGGTATCAGAGGTGGAACTTCCCTCACACCATTGGAGCCATCGATTGCAAGTACGTGGCCTGCAAAGCGCCAGCCAACTCAAGGTCCTCTTATCACAACTACAACGGCTTCTTCAGCATCATCCTCTTCGTCATGGTCGATGCTGACTCCAAGTTCATGTACATCGATGCTTCAGGCAACGGCTCATCTTCAGATGCCCAGGTATACAACGCCAGTCACCTCAAGGAGGGGCTGGAAGGCAACCTCATCGTGGGCTTCCCAGATCCAGACCCCCTGCCCAACGACACGCAAGATGTGCCCTACTTCATTGTGGGTGATGACGCCTTCTCCCTCACAACCTACCTCATGAAGCATACACCTCCAGATGCCTCACCCGTGAAGAGAGGATCTTCAACTACAGGCTGTCCAGGGCAAGGCGGGTGGTGGAGAACGCCTTTGGCAACCTGTCCAACAGGTTCCAGGTACTTCTCACCACCATGCAGCATCGCCCAGAGACCTTGAGGAGAATCGTAGAAGCTTGCTGCATCCTGCACAATCTCATGCGCACCCGCTACCCAGTCTTGCACAACAGGCTTGTGGACCTCCAGCAAGGCAACGGGGACATGGAGCCTGGGGAATGGAGGCAAGGACGAAACCTGATAGACAGTGAGGATGTGCAAGGCCCCAACAGAACCTCACATGAAGGGAAGAAGCAGTGCAACCTCCTGAGACACTGATGCAACTCCCCAGTTGGAGCAGTGGAGTGGCAAGACAGGATGATAGATGATTAATGGATGCTTCCTTCAGCCAATCTCATCACACGGATGAGATTGGACCATGTATGTTGGGTGGGCATACAATGAACAGGGCATTTAATAAAGAGTTGTGTTTAAGTTGACATGTGTGGATGATTGATTACATTATTATTGATTATAAAGGGCATAGGTGTGGCACCTGGGAGGGTGGACCATCCATTTCCACTATGCTTGCACTGGAGGTTGATCTATCCTACAGCTCTTACCCATCCCAAAGGTATCCCTGCCCATCCCACTGTTATCTCAACCCATCCCACTGCTTTCTTTATCCATCCCACAAGCATGCAAAGGCTTAAACCATCTCTAAAAGTTTCCACCAAGACTTTATTAAAAAAAAGAAATGAAGCAAGTGTGTGAATCAAAAATAGACTTTATTAACAACAAGCTATAAAACAAAAATGAGTCTCTGACACTCCTCTTGGTCCCTCAAGCTCAGGGGTGAAGGGTCCAGTTGTTGTGGAGGTGGCTGGTGCTGGAGTGCTTGTCTGATCCCCCACATCATCAGCTCCTCCAGACGCAGAAGCAGCAGAAGCCCCAGCCCCAGAAGAGCGAGCCCGTACTACAGAAGCCCCAGCAGAACCAGAGTGAGGGCCTGGGGGTGGGATGGTAGCCCTGTCCCTCTTGCAAGGGCTGGCAGCAGATGGCTGAGGCTTTCGGTTCTTCCCCATGGTTGTGGGGTTGCAGGCTGGCAGGGAGGCTGGCAGGAACCAAGGCTGGCAGGAAGGCTGGCAGGGAGGCAGGCACCAAGGCTGGCAGGAAGGCTGGCAGGCAGGCAGGCACCAAGGCTAGAAGGCAGGCAGGCACCCAGGTTTGCCGGAAGGCTTGCAGCAAGGCTGGCAGGATAGCTGACAGGGAGGCAAGCACCAAGGCTAGCAGTAAGGCTGGCAGGCAGGCAGGCACCAAGGCTGGCAGGCAGACATGAACCAAGGCTGGCAGGAAGGCAGGCACCAAGGCTGGCAGGCAGAAAGGCTTGCAGCAAGGCTGGCAGCAAGGCTTGCAGGCAGGCATGCAGGCAGGGCAGGCAAGGCTGTCAATCCATCCGTCAGCAGGTCTTTCCTCTGAATCGTGACCTGCTTCCGAGCTGCATCCCTTATATCCGCGGGCCTTACGCAATGCATCCTGCCCGCATGCACAATTAACGCTAGGCATCCATTAGGATTCCGCTGTTCATCCACTAGGCTTCCGCTCTGCATCCGCTTCATTCGCTCGGCGTCCGCTTTGCATCCATTGTATCCGTTCCACGTCCACTCTGCTGAGGTGCCCCGGAAGCCTAGCAGTTGTGCCATCCACTCCCATCTGCTTCCATCCGCTGGGCTTCTGTTCCGCATCTGCTTTCCATCCGCCCTGCGTCCTCCCAGCATCCGTTCCTTTCCATGTTATCCGCTCCGGTTATGCAAATTCTCGCCCCTTCTGAGAGCGGACAAGAACGGATGGAACATTTTTCTCGTCCGTTGTGTCCTTTTTACTAATGTTTTGCATCCGTTGGGCAGTGTTGACTTTATCTTTGTTTGGGACACTTGACTTGGGACATTTTGCTTTTACAGCTTGTTATTAATCAATATTATCTTTGCTTCACACACTTGCTTTATTTATTTTTGTCAATAAAGTCTTGGTGGAAACTTTTAGAAATGGTTTAAGCCTTTGCATGCTTGTGGGATGAGTTAGGATACCTGTGGGATGGGCAGGGATACCTGTGGGATGGGTAATAGCTCTGGGATGGGCAGGGACGCCTGTGGGATGGGTAATAGCTGTGGGATGGGTTAGGATACCTGTGGGATGGGCAGGGATAACTGTTGGATACATAATAGATGCGGGATGGGCAGGGACACCTTTGAGATGGGTAATAGCTGTGAGATCAGCAGGGATACATTTGGGATTTGTAATAGCTGTGGGATGGGTTAGGATACCTGTGGGATGGGCAGGAATATCTGTGGGATGTGTAATAGCTGTGGGATAGATAAACCTCCAGTGTAAGCATAGTGGGACTGTATGGTCCCAGGTGCCACACCTTTCACGTGAAGGGAAGAAGCAGTGCAATCTCCTGAAACACTGTTGCAACTCCCCAGCTGGAGCAGTGGAGTGGCAATACAGGATGATAGATGCTTAATGGATGCTTCCTTCAGCCTGTCTCATCACACTGATGAGATTGGGCCATGTAAGTTGAATGGTCCTACACTGAACAGGGCATTTAATAAAGAGTTGTGTTGATATTGAAATGTGTGGATCATTGATTACATTGTTATTGATAGTAAAGGGCCAGAGGTGTGGCACCTGGGAGGGTGGACCATACAGTCCCACTATGCTTGCACTGGAGGCTTTTCTATCCCAGAGCTATTACCTATCCCAAAGGAATCCCTGCCCATCCCACAGCAATTACCCATCCCAAAGGTATCCCTGCCCATCCCACAGCTATTACCCATCCCAAAGGTATGCCTGCCCATCCCACAGCTATTACCCAGCCCAAAGGTATCCCTGCCCATCCCACTGCTATCCTTACCCATCCCACAAGCATGCAAAGGATTAAACCATTTCTAAAAGTTTTCACCAAGACTTTATTGACAAAAATAAATGAAGCAAGTGTGTGAAGCAAAGATAATATTGATTAATAACAAGCTGTAAAAGCAAAATGTCTCAAGTCAAGTGTCCAAAGCAAAGATAAAGTCAACAGGTAGCCACCCATTCTCTGGCACGCTTCTTAGTCACTCCGAGGTGTGCCCAGTCTCAGGGCTGAAGGGTCCAGGTGCTGTGGAGGTGGCTGCTGCTGGAGTGCTGGTCTGAGGGCGTCATTGGGGTGCCTGGCCATGAAAGGACAACAGGGGACGGTGTGTGGAGGAAGCTCTCAGAGACCTGGCTCAGTCCTGTGATGTTGAGAGCCCCTTCCTGCAGGACATGGGGTGTCAGCCCCAATACCGATGACAGATGTTCTGAGGCCGGGCTTGGCTGTGGAGTAGAGGAAGGAACAGTGTAGTGGGGATGTCTGGTCTGCAGCTGGGTGAGGACAGGCATGGTTGGCATCTGTGGTGTGGGTGGCATCTGTGGCATTGGTGGCATCTATGGCGTGGCTGGCATCGGTGGCATACGATGTACCTGTGCCTGGACTAGGAAGGGCTCCCTGTGCTGCTGGACCTCCTGGTAGCCGTAGCCTTGGTAGGTGACGGACTTTGGAAAGCCTTGGAAGGGCAGTGACATCACCTGGGGTGGAGGAGCAGGCTTGGACTGGGTGGGAGCAGGTTCATCTTGGTCTGGAGGGTTCTGAAGAAGATCTGTGATCCTGTCCTTCACCACCTGGTACTGTGGTTCTGACATGTTCATGAGGGTCCGTTTGATGTAGGTGAGGAAGGGCTTGCAGTTGGAGGATGGGACATCAGTGTATACCAGCTGAGAGAGGAGATCTATGCTGCTTCTGATGGTATCCCTGATCTCCAGCAGAACAGTGTGGCTCTGCCCCTCCGGTCTGCCTCTCTGCCTTTCTGTGGAGGTGGAGCTGGGGGTGGATGTGGGTTGGCCTGTGGTGGAAGTGCCCTCTCGTTGCTCCCACTGCGTCAGGGGGTTCTCCACACACTCCACCACAGGTAGTGCAACTGTCGGGGGGTTCACCATCGTGGCACGCTCCACAGACACCTGCCTGGACACAGGAGCTGTCTCTTGGCCAGAAGAGGACTGGCTCTCAGTGGGCTGCCTGAGAGAGAGGGTTGCGAGAGGGGCAGCTCCTCGGTGGTGGATCTCACCCTCCAAGAAGCTGCATTTGGCCATCACGTAGGTCTCTCGGTCCATCAGCTTGACCGTGGCCTGGCCAGATTTCTTGAGGTGCAGCTTCCCGTACCAGGTGTGCATGTGTTTCCTCCAGCCGAGGAGCACCTCCAAAGTGTAGCCCAGGCTCTCCGCCTTCTCTCTCCAAGCAGCCTGTTTCCTTTTGGTGTCTCGATAGAGCCTGTGTCCCTTCCGCCAAAGATACTCGTTCTCCCTCAGCCATTCCAGCACCTCATCCTCATGTTCCTCTTCGATGGTGTATTGCCTCCTCTCCCGTTCACGCGTCTGCCTCTTCCTCCCTCTGGCAGGGCTGGCAGCAGATGGCTGAGGCTCTCTCTTCTTCCCCATGATTGTTGGGTTGTTGGCTTGCTGGCTGGCTGGCTGGCTGGCTGGAGCCGTGTCTGGCAGCAGGTCTTTCCTCTGAATGGTGACCTGCTTGTGAGCTGCTTCCCTTTAAATCCGCGAGGCTGATGCAATGCATCCTCCCCACATGCACAGTGAGTGCTGTGCATCCACTATGCTTCTGCTAGGCTTCCGCATGGCATTCGTTTCATCCACTCAGCATCCACTCTGCATCCGCTCTTTCCACTGAGCATCCACTTCGTTGTGCTCCCCGGAAGCCCCGCGGATGTGCCATCTGCTCCCATCCGTTTCCATCCGCTAGGCTTCTGTGGAGCATCCGCTTAACATCCTCGCTATGTCCTCTCCCCGTCTTTTGCTTTCTGTTGTTGTCCGCTCTGGTTATGCAAATTCGGGGCACTTTTGAGAGCGGATAACATCGGATGGAACATTTTCTCATCTGCTGTGTCCTTTTTACAAACGTTTTGCATCCGTCGGCCAATGTGACAGGCCCTTAAATTTCAGAAGCTCAATCGGCAGACCAAGTAACCACTCGAGCCAAGCCAACTGCAACTCCAAACATTTGGAAGAAAAGGTGACTACAGAATTAAAAATGGCCCTATTGACTGACCCTTGGTTCCTGGACCATCAAGCCAAGTTGACAATGAATGACGGACTAGCTTGGAAAAGGACTAAGTTTTATGTACCCACAACCCTAAGACTACTGGTACTAAAGCGTTGTCACGACTCCCAGCTGGGAGGCCACTTCAGATTCCTAAAAACTCTACATTTATTGAGAAGACAGTTCTGATGACCAAAAAGGAAACTTGACGTCAAGGACTACGTGAAAAGTTGCTCAATTTGTGCCAAAATGAAACACAGAACTGAAAACCCCTTGGCCTCCTGCAACAAGTTGCTGAACTAACTCAACCTTGGGAAGAGATCGCAATGGACTTTATTGTTGAATTACCTAAGAGTGAAGGGAATACAATCATTTGGACTATAATTGACTTATTTTCTATACAGACCCATTTTACAGCCTGCAAGGACTTCCATCTGTGAAAAAACTTGCAAAGCTGTTTGTGAAACATATCTATACAATACATGCAGTACCTTGTAGAATAATATCAGACAGAGGGGTAAAATTTACTGCAAAGTTTTGGAGGTATTTATGAAATCCATTGGTTCCTCTAATGGATTATCCTTAGCTTTTCATCCTGCTTGTAACAGAGCAGTTGAGAGGGCTAACACCATGAGTGAACAGTACATTAAGGCCCTGTCACACTGCCCAACGGATGCAAAATGTTAGTAAAAAGGACACAACGGATGAGCAAAAAGTTCCATCCATTGTTGTCCGCTCTCAAAAGGGGCAAAAATTTGCATAACCGGAATGGATAACACGGAAAGGAACGGACGCGGGGAGGACGCAGAGCAGATGGAAAGCGGATGCGGAACGGAAGCCCAGTGGATGGAAGCGGATGGGAGCGGATGGCACATCTGCTAGGCTTCCAGGGGACCTCAGCAAAATGGACGCAGAATGGATACAGCAGATGCAGAGTGGACGCCGAGCAGATGAAGC
This sequence comes from Laticauda colubrina, assembly GCA_015471245.1. Lineage (NCBI taxonomy): Eukaryota > Metazoa > Chordata > Lepidosauria > Squamata > Elapidae > Laticauda > Laticauda colubrina. Next base: position 864,564 of record BLBF01000082.1, read on the forward strand.
GGATGCACAGCGGATGCACAGCGGATGAAGCAGATGCAGAGCGGAAGTCTAGCGGATGCATAGCGGAAGCTGAACAGATGCCGAGTGTTAATTGCGCATGCGGGGAGGATGCATTGCATAAGCCCCGCGGATATAAAGGGAAGCAGCTCGCACATGGCCAGATTCAGAAGAAAGACCTGCTGCCGGATACATTGAGTCCTTGTCTGCCCTGCCTGCATGCTTGCCTGGAAGCCTTGCTGTAAGCCTTCCTGCCAGCCTTCCTGCCAGCCTGCCTCCAAGCCTGCCTCCCAGCCTCCTTGCTCTCTGCCTGCCTGCCAGTCTTGCTGCCAGCCTGCCTTCCAGCCTCCCTGCCAGCCAGTCTGCCTGCCAGCCTTGGTGCCTGCCTGCCTGCCTGCCTTCCTGCCAGCCTTCCTGCCAGCCTTCCTGCCAGTCTTGGTGCCTGCCTGCTTGCCAGGCTTCCTGCCAGCCTTACTCCGAGGCTTCCTGCCAGCCTTCCAGCCAGCATTGGTGCCTTCCAGCCTCCCTGCCAGCCTCCCTGCCAGCCAGCAACCCCACAACCATGGGGAAGAAGCGAAAGCCTCAGCAACCTGCTGCCATCCCTGGCAAGAGGGACAGGGCCATCGTCCCGCCCCCTGTCCCTGACTCTGCTTCTGCTGGGGCATCTGCTGCTCGGGCTCACTCTTCTGGTGCTGGAGATTCTGCTGAAGCTTCTCCTGGTGGTGGTGCTTCTGATGGTGCTTACTCTGCTGAAGCTGCTCCTGGCTATGGTGCTTCTGCTGGTGCTTACTCTGCTGAAGCTACTCCTGGTCCTGCTCGTTGTGCTCATGCTCCTGGTCCTGCTCGTGCTCCTGGTCTTGCTGGTGCTTACTCTACTGATGATGATCCTGGTGCTGCTGCTGCTACTGCGGGCGCTCCTGCTGCTGCGGATCCTGCTGGTGCTGGTACTGCTGGTGCTGCTGCTGGTGCTGCTGCTGATGGTGATGATGATTATGATCCTGCTAGTGATGATGATGATGATGAAGTTGATGATCCTGCTGGTGCTGCTGCTGCTGGTGGTGTGGAGGAGCAGCTCCTACTACATGGGAGCCCCTCTGATGAGGACCCATCTGGTCCTGCCAAAGGGAGGAAGAGGCGTATGCAACAACGGGAGAGGAGGCAATACTATATTGAGGAGGAACATGAGGATGAGGTTCTGGAGTGGCTGAGAGAGAATGACTCTCTGTGGCAGAAGGGACACCAGCTGTACAGGGACAGGCTGCTTGGAGAGAGGCTGTACAGGCTGCTTGGAGAGAGAAGGCGGAGAGTATGGGATACACTTCAGAGGATCTCCTTGGCTGGTGGAAACACATGCACACCTGGTACGGGAAGCTGCACCTGAAGAAATCTGGCCAGGCCACAGTTAAGCTGACGGAAAGAGAGACCTACATCATGGCCAGGTGCAGCTTCCTGGAGGGTAAGATCCACCATGGAGGAGCACCAGGAGACCCTCTCAGAACCCTCTCTCTCCGGCAGCCTGCTGAGACCCAGTCCTCTTCCGGCCGAGAGTCAGTCCCTGTGTCCAGGCAGGTTTCTGTGGAGCGTGCCATGGCGGAGAACCCGCGGACAGGTGTTGTAACTGTGGTGGAGCACGTGGAGGACTCACTGGTGCAGTGGGAGAAAGGAGATGGTGCATCCACCACAGCCGTACCCGTATCCACCACCCCCCAGCTCCACCTCCACAGAAAGGCAGAGAGCAAGACAGCAGGAGGGGCAGAGCCACACTGTCCTGCTGGAGATCAGGGCCAGCATAGATCTGGACCAGCATAGATCTCCTCTCTCAGCTGGTCCACACCGACTCCCCATCCTCCATCTGCAAGCCCTTCCTCACCTATGTCAACTAGACCCTCAGGGACATGGTGGAACCCCAGTACCAGGTGGTGAAGGACCGGATCACCGAGCTGTTAAACAACCATCCAGATCCAGAGGAACCTGCTCCCACCCAGTCCAGGTCTGCTCCTCCACCTCCACCACAGGTGATGTCCCTCCAATTCCAAAGCTTCCCACAGCCCCTCACCTACCAGGGCTACGGCTACCAGGAGGTCCAGCAGCACAGGAAGCAGCCCTTCCCAGTCCAGGCACAGAGTCATCGGGTGACACTGTTGCCACCGGTTCCACTGATGCCACCGATGCCACCAACACCAATGATGCCACCGACGACAGCGATGCCACCCATGCCACAGATGCGACCCACGCCAGTCCTTACCCACCTGAAGACCAGACAGCCCCACTACACTACTCCTTCCTCCACCCCACAGCCAAGCCCGGCCTCAGTACATCTGTCATCAGTACTGGGGCTGACACCCCATGGCATGGAGGAAGGACCTCTCAGCATCGCGGGTCTGAGCCAGCTGTCTGAGAGCTTCCTCAACACAGAGTCACCTGTTGTCCTCTCGGGGCCAGGCACCCCAATGGGCCTTCAGACCAGCACTCCAGCACCAGCCACCTCCACAGCACCTGGACCCTTCACCCCTGTGACTGGGCACACCTCTGAGTGACCAAGAGGAGTACCAGAGACTGGCTGGCTGGCTACCTGTGGACTTTATTTGGACACTTGACTTGGGTCATTTTTCTTTTACAGCTTGTTGTTCAATAAAGTTTATCTTTGATTCACACACTTGCTTCATTTCTTTTTTTTTTAATAAAGTCTTGGTGGAAACTTTTAGAAATGGTTTAAGCCTTTGCATGCTTGTGGGATGGGTTAAGATCGCAGTGAGGTGGGAAGGGATACCTTTGGGATGGGTAATAGCTGTGGGATAAATAAACCTCCAGTGCAAGCATAGTGGGTCTGGATGGTCCACTCTCCCAGGTGCCACACCTATGGCCCTTTATTATCAATAACAATGTAATAATCATCCACACATGTCAACACAAACACAACTCTTTATTAAATGCCCTGATCATTGTAGGCCCACCCAACATACATGGCCCAATCTCATCAGTGTGATGAGACAGGCTGAAGGAAGCATCCATTAATCATCTATCATCCTGTCTTGCCACTCCACCGTTCCAGCTGGGGAGTTGCACCAGTGTTTCAGGAGGTTGCACTGCTTCTTTCCTTCACGTGAGGCTCTGTTGGGGCCTGGCACATAGACAGTGTCTATCAGGTTTTGCCCTTGCCTCCATTCCCCAGGCTCAATGTCCCCATTGCCTTGTTGGAGGTCCACGAGCCTGTTTTGCAAGACTGGGTAGCGGGTGCGCATTAGATTGTGCAGGATGCAGCAAGCTTCCACGATTCTCCTCACGGTCCCTGGGCGATGCTGCATGTTGGTGAGTAGTACCTGGAACCTGTTGGCCAGTATGCCAAAGGCGTTCTCCACCACCCACCTTGCCCTGGACAGCCTGTAGTTGAAGATCCTCTCTTCACGGGTGAGGCATCTGGAGGTGTAGGGCTTCATGAGGTAAGTTCTGAGGGAGAAGGAGTCATCCTCCACGATGAAGTAGGGCACATCTTGCATGTCGTTGGGCAGGGGGTCTGGATCTGGGAAGCCCACGATGAGGTTGCCTTCCAGCCCCTCCTTGAGGTCACTGGCGTTGTATACCTGGGCATCTGAACATGACCCATTGCCTGAAGCATCGATGTACATGAACTTGTAGTCAGCATCGACCATGGCGAAGAGGATGATGCTGAAGAAGCCCTTGTAGTTGAAATAAGTGGACCCCGACTTGGGTGGAGCTTTGAAGGCCATGTGCTTGCCATCTATGGCTCCAACAGTGTGTGGGAAGTTCCACCTCTGATACCACTGCTCTGCAACTTTCTTCCATCCTTCTTCAGTGGAGGGGCACTGGAGGAGCTCCTCCATGTATTCTTCGATCATGGCTTGCACCACTTCTCTGACCACAATGCTGATGGTGTTGTGTGGCACCCTCCAGCCGTACTGCATGCTCCTGTAGGTGGTCCCTGAGGCCAGGTGGCGCAGAGTGAGTGCCACCTTCAGCCTAAGTTCCAGGCTGGGCCGGAGGTTGGTGTTTGCTTTGGTCAACCTGGGTGTCAGCCGCTGCACAAGATCATCAAACATGGCTGGAGGCATCCTCATGAAGTTCTGGAATGCCCGAGTGTCTTCATTCCTGAGCTTCACCATCAGCTTGTTGTACAGTCCGTACTCTGCTCTTCTCCTGATCCATCTTCGGACCCAGACACTTCTTGGCCACCTCCTTTTCTTCCCGTAGTAGAGTTCACAGAGCCTGTAGATGGCTTCGCACTGTTGCAGAACGATGGTGGCTGCCAAAAGGACTGTGTTACGATCCACGGTTGACATAACTGGATGCTGTGGAAGAGCAAGAGTCAGATGAAGGCTGCAGAGGTCTGCACAGCTGGGCTGCTGGGCTGAAAGTGAGATGCAGGTGAGTTGCTCCCCCTTTTTATAGGCAGTATAGGTTTTCCCCTAGGTGTCCCTTTGCATCCTCTAGGCATCCTCTAGACATCCTCTAAACATTCTTAATATCCGAGATAGGTCCCCTCTGCGAACATTTTTTTCCATTTTAAATGCTTTGTTTCCGTGCTGCATCCGCTAGGCATCTGTTCTGCATCCGTTCTGTGTCTGTTCCGCTTCCTCCCTGCGCCCGAGCAGATGCGAGTTGCACGGGATGCGGAACGGATGCCTAGTGGATATAGTGGATGTGTAACGGATGTAGAACGGATGCCTAGCGGATGCAGAACACACGAATTGGATACATTTTCTGCTCAAAAGTTTTGAGCAGCTCAAAACTTTCTGAGCGGATGAAACGTCCATAAACGGATGCTGGATGGATAGAGAGGAAGGAAAATGGTGGCAGTGGATACAGAATGAATACATCGCATTAACCAATGGATGGCAAGCTTTTTTGTCCATTTTACATCCTCTTTAGTGCAGTGTGACAGGGGCTTAAGATGCTATGTAAATTATCAACAAGAAAATTGGGCTGAGTTATTACCTTTTGCAGAGGTTGCTTACAATAATGCAATACATAGCAGCATGGAATTGACTCCATTCCAAATCAACACTGGAATGAATTTTGTCCCGATGCCAGAGTTACCTAGACAACCTCCCTCTTCCATGTCCCTAACAGAATGGATGAACTCATTAAAGAAAGGATGGGAAGACATAAAAACTGCTTTGACCGAAGCTGCAAAAAATTAAAAAAACAAGCGGATAAACATAGATCCCTTCAACCACCTTTTAAAGTAGTAGACAAAGTATATTTGTCACCCAAATATCTTAGGTTGAAACTGCCCAGTAAGTAGCTGGGTCCAAAATTCTTGGGTGCAATCTCATTTTCAATTTCAATCTCGTCACTTTCCAATGAAGTCTTCCTCGAATATTGGGGAAAATTCATCCAGTATTGCATTGTAGTTTACTAAAACCAACTACTATATTGATGATAAGACCACTACCACTCACTCCCCCTAAACAGTTGATGGTACATGGGGAAACACATTATGAGATTCAAAAAATTCTCGATTACACCATGGCTGATTCCAATATCTGATCTTATGGAAAGGATACCCCCTCTGAGATGCTAGCTGGGGAAAGAGTTGGGATGTTGATGGTGATCAATTGGTAAACCAATTCCATGAGGATTTTCCCCAAAACCCAAAGCGTCCTTGTGGGGGGGGGGGAAAGGAGGTTAAAGACAATGTATTAACCCATGTATGTTTTTTTTTTCTTTTCTTTTAGGAGGAGGAATTTTCAAGGGGGGATGCCTGTCAGTTTTGAAATTTAGTTGCCACATTTTTTTAGAGAGAGGAGTTGCAAAGTTCAAGGTTATTCTGCATGTCGTATTAAGAATTTCCAGTTGCAGTTAATTGGTTCTTGTGATTTATGAAGTGTAGAATTGGGAAGAGAGAAGGGAGGAGAGAAGGTGGATTCTGTTTATCATGTGAAAAAACTTTAACTTGGGAAATTGCTTTTGACATTCCATATCTGTTTCTAATAAATCAATTGGACAGGTAACATCTTGGAGTGATTGATATCATGGATACTTTCTGGATGCCTTACAGTAGACTCTTCTCCATGAATATGGACTAACTGCTGGTCACTCAATGTTAGTCCAATTATACAAAGAGCTCGTTCGTTGTTCCATTTAAAGACAGCTAACTTTTTGGTATCATCCTCATTATTTGGATCCCAAGCATTTTCACCCGGTGGATCTTGAACTGAAGCCCATTGTTAAGCCTGGGTTCCCCAACCAGGGTTAGGGAGACAAGCAAAACA